>JARHVA010002617.1:1075000-1675000 GCA_037957365.1 Torreya grandis
ACAAGAGGTACCATAAGAGGTCTTCTAAGCTTTGAGTGTTTGTGTGTATGAGTGGAATTCATCCAATTATTCATTTTATTCATCTAGATATAATTGAGTCTATGGTAAAAAATCTAAGTAGGCATATTGACGACATCATATTTCACACGTGTGAAGGTTCTAGGAGTAGTGTGATATATGGATAGATTTCAACATGTGAGGAGATCATATGGTTCAATTTTCAAGTCATGCAACTTAACATAGAAAAAAGTTTTAAGGTGAAAAGCTAGTCCCTCAAATAGAAGTTCACTAAGTTCCAACACTTAGTTAAATTTGCAAGGTAGATCTAACAAATTGTATTTAATCACATCAAAGATAAACAACATGAAATGAATCTAAGATCAACTATGTTATTTTTCCAAGTTTAAAAAATATCTAATTAATTATTTTGATAATGGAATATCTCACATGTGTGAAGGTTTTAGGAGTAAATGGTCATATGGGTTTGTTTAGTATTATGCCTAGTTTCTATGGTTCAAATTTGAAAACATGCGATTGAGTGAAGTGAAAGATATAACTATAAAAAGTTGGCCTTATACGTAGATTGAAATGGTTCCCATAATTATTAATTTTTTCATAAGGTAAATATCATGACCAAATGGATATCTAATGTTTTACAAGCATTTGTATAATAGAGATCGATAGTGCATATGTGGTCAAGATTGTAATATTGCATGAGATGAGGTCAACTATTTGAAGTTTAACATTTGGGTAGTGGTGAAATATGAGTTAAAATAAAAATAAGATAGATGGTGAGTATTTAATTCTAAAATGTTAGGTCATGATATGAATTTTAAGTGACTAAAGTTTAACTATGATCATTTGATTTCAAATATTTGAATTTAACAAAGGAAAGACCAGTGTCTATTTTTGGACCATATATTTTGATACAAGCATAATTTGTTCATGGTGTAAAAAGATAATTTGTAGAGGACTCCAAGGCACATCTAAAAATATATATTTTAAGTTTTGAAAGTGTGTAAAATCAAAGTTATGAAGGTTCAAATTTGACTATGTTTTCATGTTTTCTCTGCAAGTAACCCAAGAAAGGTAATTAAGATGTTCTTGTTGGTATCTTAATGTTTAAAGGTGAGCTAGCTATTGTATTATTTTTTAGAATCCATGAGGAACATATGTGTGCATTATTAAGGTTTGACCAATCATATGAAGTATGATCAAAGGGTTAAAAGTTGACTATGCTTTCATTCATAATGATTATGTGTATAAAACGGTGTTTGAGCTAATTAAGTGTTAAATAGAAGAGTTTTGTGATGGATATGGACACTTAATAAATACCTATAAATAATGTGTCATGGGTCCATGTACTTATAACGTGTTTTTTTCTTAGTTTTCTTAGAGAAGTATCAAAGAGTTGAATGTGTCTCCATAAGACCT
The DNA here is from genome assembly GCA_037957365.1 of Torreya grandis. Lineage (NCBI taxonomy): Eukaryota > Viridiplantae > Streptophyta > Pinopsida > Cupressales > Taxaceae > Torreya > Torreya grandis. The sequence goes on from JARHVA010002617.1 coordinate 1,076,435, forward strand.
AAAACGTGACTTAGGAATATTTGAAAGAGAATTATGCTTAAGTGTGACCATGTTAGATGCATTAAGGGTGAAGTCATGTATTTTAGATGATAAATAAATATTTTGGTCTTGATAATTCATAAAGGCTCTATAAAAGGTAAAATCAAAGATGGTTATTTATAGACTTTGAGAAGATATGTGTGAGAGACTTGTGAGTAGGTGCTCAAAGTGGAGGCTTATCTAGATTGGTTGAGTATGTGTTAAGGGTGTAATAGAAAACTATTAGAGTAGAGTGAATAGGATACATGTGTGAGTAGACCATGTGTTGATGAGTAAAAAAGATAGATTAAAGACATATGTTAAATTGAGGACTATGTGTATGATCATTTGGTCATGTTGTTAGTATTGTGATAGAACTAGTGAAGGTTTATGAGAATGAGAAGTGAAAAGTGATCTAGAAGATGGTTTTTGGATGCATTATGACTATGTGAGGAAGTTAAGGAGGATATGTTATTAGAGGTCCATCATCAAGTTTTGAAGACATCATATCAAAGTTGGAGGTGTTTATTTCATAAGAGGTCAGAAGGAATTGGTCTTCATTAGGGTCAAGTGATCCTTGTGAAATAAGTGTTTCACTAAAGGCCTTAGGTCATAAGGACTTGACCAAGGTTGTTGGTCAGAAGGAATTGACCAAAAGGTGTTCAAAAGGACCTGATCATCTTAGGGTAAGGTTCTCCTTATGAAATTGATGTTTCATTAAATATTGGTCAGAAGGACTTGATTAGTCTCTTATTTGTAATATCTTATAGGACAAGTAGTCCATGTGTAGCAGGAATGAGAGTGGGTTTTATTCCCCATGAGGTTTTTGTCAGGCACCTAAAACAATAAACATGCTCTGATCCCTACTGAGTCAGGATCTTGCTCCACCACAATTAGAGCACAGATGATTACTTCTTGTATTAGCAACTAAACACGGAATTTAACCAGAATCAATAAGTAACTAGAAATATGAAACAACACGGGATATAAGAGACAATACACAATTGTATTAAATACACGGAAGAAAATACAATAAGGAAGATGCCACTTCTTCCTCCACCTCAAAGGCTCGCCACACCTCAAGACCTTCTTCCCTCTCTCTCTCGGTCACAACAATCAATTCCAATATAGAATTGATGTTCACCTCTCCAACCAGTCAGTAACGCGCTGCCAGTTCACCAAGCACACAACCGTACTCCAAGTAGATCTCCCATGAACCTTCAACCTGCAATTCAATAGACCATACTCACAATTGTAGATCTCTCTACACCCTTGAAGAACCCTTCTTCAACCAGTACCCCGGTGGATCAGCTCCTTGACCTTGCAGACCTTGCAACTCTCCCTGATCAAACACTCTCAGCACCCCTTTGGAACTAGGAGGAGCTACACTAGCTCTCTCTAAAAGCTCTATGGCTTTCTAGCACACACTTACAATACAGCCCATGAGTCCATATATAGATCTCATGCTTACAATAATTAGACTAACCTAATTACAATAATTAGACTCGCAACTCAAGACTACGACTAGCCTACAACATGCAAACTAGCAGTCCAAAAATAGACTCTCTCGGATTCGTCATGCGAATTGCCTGTTCTCACACAGGCTGCCGACGTCGGCTCCTCCATGACTGATGTCGGCCGACTGGTAACCGACGTCGGTTGCTTCCTCTTGCTATCTGATCGATGTCGGCTGATCAGACCAATGCCATTTTTTCTTGCAATTGATTCTGCAACTCCCGCAACTCTGGATCCTCCTTAACTTCTCCTGTTTGCATCCTGGTGAAGCTTTTAGCTCCATAACATAACAATCTAACACTTGGAGATAAATAGCTGCACCTATACCTGTACCTGTACACCATCTAAATTATTCCCTGGCTTGTATTCCTCTTCAAGATCAACCCTGAAGACCAACCATCACACACCCTATGATGCTACACCTATCATTCAAGTAACCTGCCACATCCGAACCTACATATCTATGTAGTGAAGAACTTGACCCTGCATAACAAGAAACCTTGCTGCTAGTCCCACTGAACTCCCTCCAGTACTCCTTCCCCAAATTGGCTCCATAATTTTTGATAACCCCCACTACTTGGGAAAACAACTTAGGTCTACACTAGACCTCATGTGATTTCAAACCCTGTTTCAAGCTAAGCTTGAACTGTCCAGCCCTTGGTGTGCTTTTTGATTCTGCACCCTGCATCATGAACCCCACCAACACCATCTTCACATTAGCTCCCACTAGAGATCAAATCTCCATGTCTCTTATGCCAAAGAATTTTGCTGCTCCAAATTCTTCCTGACACGCCTCTGAACTAACCTTACCTTTAGCTCAACAAATACCTGTATGTACAAACCTACTAGTAAATCACCCACATACAGTAATAGAATGATGTCATGACTCATCATCCACCTAGTAAGATAAAACCACAATAGTTACACTGACATTGACTGAAGGCATGCTTAGTCATCCACCTGTCAAAACCTGTACCACTGTCCTGCAGCTTCTTCAAGACCATATGCCTTGGCCTTCTGTCTCTTGTATCCATCCACTCTCTTCTTTAACTCGAGAATCCATTCTGTCTCTCAGTGCTTACTTCTAGCTGACAAATCAACAAATACCTGTTTGGTTCTTCTCCAAGGACTCTACTCCTCATCCATGCCAAGCTCCCACTGTATCTGGACTCTACCTGCATTGCTTCTTCCATCTTCCTGGTTCTTGACTATCAAAAAAAGCAATATAAAGAAGGTGAACAATGAATATGAGGTTCACTTACCATTTCTGACCTCAACATGAGCGTTTGAGACTTGCTATCCGCCCACTATCCATACCAGTGATCGATCTTGGTCACCTCCCAGTCTGTTTCCGACCGATGTCAGCTCCCTGTACTGAACCTGACTGCCGACGTCATTTCCCTGGCTGACGCCGGCGTCCCTACTACCAATGTCAATTCCTTCATGACCGATGTCGGTCTTCTTGTTGCCGACGTCGGTTACTGTATAACCGATGCTGGTACCTGTGTTCATCTGTGAGTGATAACTTTTTACCCGCGAGCTCTCCATGGATCAAAATCCTAATCAAATCAACCCTGCTCTGCTCAGAATGATTCAGTTTCCTCACCTGATCTCTGTCCGTCATCTCCTCCATGAACACCAAGGCTTTCCAGTTCTTTAGCTTGTCAAAGACATCTGACCTCCGCTTCAAAACCTGCATTCTCCTCCTACATATGTGGCCAAGCCTATAAAGCCACATCTCTGTAGTAGAAGGTGAATCAGCAATATAAGTAGATAGATAAAGGATACCTACTTTCTTACCACCATCTAATTCAAGTGTATCCACTGTGAGAGTTACAGTGCATCTCTCATCACCCAAATTTCCTGAAGAAATTAGACTCATCTCCAAGACTGGTACCTGCATGACTTCCTTCAACCACTGTGAGTCATCCGTCTGCACTTTTAGCTTCACTTCCCCTTCGTCAATCATCTGACAAGGCTCTCCAACCCCTAAATAAATCTCTCCAAAGTCTCCAAAGACATACCCATGAAAAGATGCTCTATTTCGGGCTGCATGGAAAGAGGCAAAAGAATCTGTAAACAAAGATTCCACTTTATCCAGAACACCCTGTACAATATTACCTGCAACATGTGCTTCCACCAGCTGATCTTCAATCGACCAACGATCTCTTTTAACCTGCTCTTTCTTTCCATCAATCAGACCATTCGTGCTATTCAGTTTCTCCATTCGTAGCTTACTTTCTTCTGCCATTGCTATACTTCCACTCAATCTGAAACCCCTGTGAGTGACCTGTAATCAACAAACACTACCAGATTTGAAACCACCTGTTAGTCAACCCAACCGAAAGCTCTGATACCACTTGTCAGGCACCTAGAACAATAAACATGCTCCGATCCCTACTGAGTCAGGATCTTGCTCCACCACAATTAGAGCACAGATGATTACTTCTCGTATTAGCAACTAAACACGAAATTTAACTAGAATCAATAAGTAACTAGAAATATGAAACAACACAGGATATAAGAGACAATACACAATTGTATTATATACACGAAAGAAAATACAATAAGGAAGATGCCACTTCTTCCTCCACCTCAAAGTCTCGCCACACCTCAAGACCTTCTTCCCTCTCTCTCTCAGTCACAACAATCAATTCCAATATAGAATTGATGTTCACCTCTCCAACCAGTCAGTAATGCGCTGCCAGTTCACCAAGCACACAACCGTACTCCAAGTAGATCTCCCATGAACCTTCAACCTGCAATTCAATAGACCATACTCACAATTGTAGATCTCTCTACACCCTTGAAGAACCCTTCTTCAACCAGTACCCTGGTGGATCTGCTCCTTGACCTTGCAGACCTTGCAACTCTCCCTGATCAAACACTCTCAGCACCCCTTTGGAACTAGGAGGAGCTACACTAGCTCTCTCTAAAAGCTATATGGCTTTCTAGCACACACTTACAATACAGCCCATGAGTCCATATATAGATCTCATGCTTACAATAATTAGACTAACCTAATTACAATAATTAGACTCGCAACTCAAGACTACGACTAGCCTACAACATGCAAACTAGCAGTCCAAAAATAGACTCTCCCAGATTCGTCATGCGAACTGCCTGTTCTCACACAGGCTGCCGACGTCGGCTCCTCCATGACCGATGTCGGCCGACTGGTAACCGACGTCAGTTGCTTCTTCTTGTTATCTGACCGATGTCGGCTGATCAGACCGACGCCAATTTTTCCTGCAATTGATTCTGCAACTCTCGCAACTCTGGATCCTCCTTAACTTCTCCTGTTTGCATCCTGGTGAAGCTTTTAGCTCCACAACATAACAATTTTCCCATAGGAACTATGTGTTGTGTTTGATATTATGTACTCATTAAATGAATGAGCTCTCTTTTTAATGTTACTTGATCAATTTGATATATGTTGATTGTTTACTAGTTTTAAAGGATTGGAATTAAAATTGAAATATCTAGGCTCACTTATTCACCCCACCTCTCAGTGATTATACCTCTAACAATTTGTATCCAAGTAAGTCCTTATAAATTTAACCACTTAAAGGTGATCAAAGTTACAATGGTTGACAAATAGTTTGTGGCTTATCTTCAAGACCAACTAGTATGTGCTTTATCAAATGTCAATTCAAGCATGGACAATGTGAAGATGCAAGTGAAATATCTAGAAGTAATATTCAAGAATTTGTAGGTCATGATGTTTAAAGGTCTCAAACAAAGGTAGGAAAAATTGGTAAATAAATTCATGAATTATTTAGATGTGATCTTATCCAAGGACAAAAGGGATTTCAGGTCTACCAAAAGGGTCAATAATTAAAATTCATGGATGGTTAATGATCAAGATAAAGGAAGGTCATATTTTAATGATGTATTCAATGGGTATTGATTCTCCTACAATTAATTTGGTCATATATATAGGGATTATGCTTTATCTTTAGAGATAAAAAGGAATCTTATATGCTACAATTGTAACCAATGAGGTTTTATAGCCAAAAAATGCAGAAGATTTTTTTGTAAAAAGGTATACAAGTCATTGACACCATCAAATGGCTCAATAGGACTAAGTCTAAGACTGAAGAAGAAAAGAATAAGAATTCAAGTAGTTCACCAAAGGAAAGTCAATGTTTTTCAAACAGTCTTGCATGCTGAAAAAGATGGGAACAAGAGATGGTTCATAGATAATGAATGCCCAAATCATATGATAGGAGACAAGATCAAGTTTATCTCTCTTAGGAAGACCAACCCTAGTTTAATGAGATTTGGTGACAATAAATATGATAACATAATTGGCAAAATTACTATGAGTTTGGATAATGGTCATACTAGAACTGAGAATGTCTTATATGTATAAGATTTAAAACATAATATTTTAAGTGTGAGCTAAATGTCTAAGCAAGTAAATGTTGTAACTTTTCATGATGATGTATGTGAAGTAAGAAATGCTATAAAATTAGTTGTAAATGTTTAAAAAATAGATAGCAACATGTATGTATTCCATGAATCCAAGAGAGAGAAGTGCTTCATGAGTCAATTAGAAGAAATTTAGATTTGGCATAGAAGGCTTAGACATATAAATTTTGATAATATGGTAAATATCAGTTCAAAGGGGTTGGTAAGGTATATGCCCAAGATTTCTAATATTCCTCATTCTCTTTGAAAGGCATCTCTTCATGGGAATCAAACCAAAATAAGATACAAATCCAAGTAGTTCACCACTACAAAGCCATTAGAGTTGATCCACACTAATCTATGTGGACCTATGGAAACCCAAAGTATTCAAGGTAATATCTACTTCATGATTCTCATTTATGATTTTACTAGAATGATTTGGATATTTTTTGTTAAAGAAAAATTAGAATATTTTCCAAAATTATGGCATTCAAAGCATGTGTAGAAAATGATAAAGGGTCAAAGATCAAGTGTGTAATATTAGACAAAGGAGGTGACTTTTGGTCTCATAAATTTGATTATTTTTTTGAAAAGCAAGGGATAAGGAGAAAATATTCTACTACTAAAACACCACAATAGAATGGTGTTGTTGAAAGGAAGAACATGACTATTCAAGATATTATTAGAACCATGCTTCAAGATTCCAAACTATCAGATGGTTATTGGGAAGAGGTAGCCAACACTTCATTTTACATCCTAATTAGGTGTCAAATAATAGTAAATGGTGATAAGGCTCCTTATGAGTTATGGAAGAATAGAGTAGATAATGTCAAACATTTTAGAGTGTTTGGGAGCATGTGCTTCATCAAAAGAGATGATAAGAATCTTGGCAAATTTGATTCAAGGTCTAATGAGGGCATCTTCTTAGGTTACTCTTCTATTAGTACTACCTATAGGTGTTTCAAAAATAAACTTCACAAGATTCTTGAAAGTTCAAATGTAAGGCTAGATGAGATAAGTGGAGTCAAGAAGTTAAAATTGTAGGTAAGTGACTCAATTAATAATTCTATTGAAAATAATAATGATTTATTTTTTCTAACAAATAATGAAGATAAAGATGAAGAATAAATAAAAGACTATAAAGCTCTATCTAAAAGAATTTAGAAAGATTATCCAATCTCTAAAGTTATTGGAAATGTTAGTTTAGGTTTACAAACTAGAAGGAAAACGTTGATCAATTAGAATCAACAAGACTTAGCTCTATTGTCCATGATTGAACCCAAAACATTCATGGAAGCTATAAAATATGAAAGTTGGATTGATGTAACGGATGAATACCTTGATCACATTATAAAAAATGAAACATGGGATTTAGTTCCTATGCTAAAAGATAAAAATATGATAGGTACTAAGTGGGTTTTCAAAAATAAGATAAATGAGAAAGGAGAAGTCACAAGGAACAAATCTAGATTGGTGTGTAAAGGATATGTTTATCTTGAAGGAATAGATTTTGATGAAAATTTTGCTCCTATGGCAAGAATGGAAGAAATTAGACTCTTCTTAGCATATGAATGTTTCAAAGGTTTTAAGGTATACCAAATGGACATAAAATCTATATTATTTAAAGGCAACATAGAATAAGAAGACTAAATTTAGTTACCTAAAGGATACTTCATGTCAAATAATCAAGATTTTATATGTAAAATGAAGAAGTCTCTTTATGGTCTTAAACAAGATCTTAGAGCTTGGTATGATAGGTTAGATAAGTATCTTTTGAGTCAAGGTTTTAAAAAGTAGGTAGTTGATAATAATTTATACATTAAGACAAAAGACAATCATCAATTGATAGCAGTTTTATATGTTTATGACATAGTTTTTGGATCTGACAATGATAATATGAGTAGAGAGTTTGCAGATACTATGAGGACTGAGTTTAAAATGCCAATGTTGGGAGAACTTTCATTATTCTTAGGATTGTCGATTAATCAACTTGATGCAAGGATATTCATTTCACAAGCTAAATACAACAAGGATATGCTAAGGAATTTTGACATGATGGATTATAAACCAATGGGTAATCCAATGATCATAGGATGCAAGTTAAGGAAACTATATGACTCATCAAAAGTTAATCAAACTTTGTATACATCCATGATTAGAAGTCTTTTGTACTCTATTGGTTCTAGGCCTAATATCATGCAATTAGTTGATCTTATAGGAAGGTTTCAATTTTATCAAATAGAATATTACATGCAATCATTCAAAATGATATTGAGGTATCTCAAAAAAACCATAGAGTATGGTTTATGGTATCCTAGGAGTAAAGAATTCACTTTGAAATCAAATACTGATGTAGATTAGGTAGAATGTGTGGATGATACAAGGAGTACTAGTGGTGGAGTTTTATTCATGGGGGAATGTTTGGTGTCTTAGCTAATCAAGAAGAAAGCCTTAGTGTCTCTATAAACTACAAAAAATGAGTATATAGTAGTTTCTTCTTATTGCATGTAAGTCATGTAGATGAAACAAACTTTGGATGATTATAAGGTAAGACAAAATATAACTTGTCCTATCTATTATGATAACACTAGTTCAATTAGTATCTCAAATAATCCTATTATGTACTCAAAAACTAATCAAATTCCTATTAGATATAATTTCTTGAGATAACAAGTGAGTAAGCAAAGTGTTAAGTTGGAGTATGTGCCTATAAAATAACAATTTGTAAATATTATGACCAATCCATTATCAAAATATACATTTGAGTATCTAAGACAAAGTTTGGGTGTCATTTCTTTCACTATGAATAAATATGTCTTTTGGTTAAGAGGGAGCAACAAGTTCATGAGCATTGCTCTAGAGGTGGCTTGAGAGAGAAGGCTAGTAAGCCTGTATGGTGGTTCTTCATGGTGTGTGAAGATCTAAAGATGCTCAATAGGTGAAATGGATCATAGATCTTAAGAGGAGTCCCTCTTAGATGTTTTTTGAATATTCCCATTAGATTTTAGTTCATGGTTGAGAAGTACAAGCTGGTATACATAGAGTTAGGGGGAGCTAAATGAGATAGCTTGAATGGATTGAAGAGCTTTGCATGATGTGAGGGGAAGCATATGTGATATGATTTGGTCTATTTAATATGTGGTGATATCTTCTATAGATGATATTTCAATAATTTTGGTATGATGACTTGGTCAAACCTAATCATAACTATGTGTTCTTTCTTCATTTGTTGTAGTGCTTGATTGAAGATAGTATTGGCATGTAGCAAGAGGAAGTTGTCAAGGTAAAAAAAAAGAGGTAGGATCAAGGTAAGGGTGAGTTTGTATCATATTTATAATGTGGTCCTCTCCTATTCATGGTATTTTCATGTCCTTAGGATCAGTTGGTGCCCACTTTTTCAATGTGTCAAAGTGGGAGAAGATACCTTTTATGAGAGTGCTTGAAGAGAGAGAAGGGAGGTGAGTTATGTATTATTTGATGATGGGTGTTGACATCAATAACAAAGGGGGAGATTGTGTGAGAGTTTTAAATTATGTCATTTTGATGTCATGGATGTGTTTAGGTGAGTAGATGAAGTATCTTGATACTCTTGTGTCAATGACAAAGTGTGCAAAGTGTTTGTCCTAGTATGCTTGAAGAAGGCATGGTTGTTATTCATATTTTGATTGATTAAGGATGTGTAGGGATGAGTATGGTTATTTGAAGATGTGAAATAGTTATAATAATAGGTTTTATATGATTTGAGTTCTTATTTTCATGATTGAAATTCATCTAATTCTTCATTTTGTTCATATAAACATAATTGGGTTTGTGGAACAAAATTTTGACTAGGCATATTAATGACATCATATTTCACACATGTGAAGGTTACATAAGCAAAGTAATATATGGATAGATTTATATATGTGAAGAGATAAAATGGTTTAATATTAATTCCATGAAACTTATTATAGAAAAATTTATTATGGTGCAAAGTTGGTCCCTCAGACAAAAGTTCACTAAGTTCCAATACTTAGCTAAATTTGCAGCAAGGTAGATCTAATGGTCCACATTTAATCGCATTGAAGATCAATGGTGTGAAATGAATATAAGATAAAATATTTTATTTATCTAAGTTAAAGAAATATTTTATTAAGTAGATTGATGATGGCATATCTTGCACATGTGAAGATTTAAGGAGGAAATCGTCATATGGGTTTGTTCAGTATTATGCTTCGCTTATATGGATCAAATTTGAGAATATGAGATTGAGCGAAGTGAAAGATAAAAATATGAAAAGTTGTCCTTATAGGTAGATTGAAATGGTTCCCATATTTAGTCATTTTTTCATAAGGTAAAGATTAGGACCAAATGGAGATCCAATAGTTTATGTGTGTTCATACAATAGAGACTGACGGTGTGTATGTGGTCAAGATTACAAGATTGCATGAGATGAGGTCAAATATTCAAAGTTTAACATTTGGTCAGTGATGCACTATTAGTTAAAGTTTAAAAAATATCAATGATGAATATTTAATCTAATATGTGAGGGCATGAGATACATTTTAAGTGACTAAAGTTTAATTGTGACTGTTTGAATTCAAATATTTGAATTTAACAAAGGAAATACTAGTATCTAGTTTTTGGGTCATATATTTTGATATATGCATAATTTTCTCATGGTATACAAATAAATTTTTTATAGGACTCCAAGATGAATCTATAAATATAAATTTTAATGTTTTAAATTGTGCAAAATCAAAGTTATAAAGGTTAAAAGTTTACTATGTTTTCATGTTTTCTCTGTAAGTAACCTGAGAAGGGTAATTAAGTTGTGCTTCTTGGTATCTCAATGTTTAAAGGTGAGATAGCTATTGGAGTATGTTTTAGACTCCATTAGGACCAGATGTGTGAATTATTAAGTTTTTAAAAATCATATATAGTATGATCAAAGGGTTAAAAGTTGACTGTGTTTTTATTCATAATGATTATGTGTACAAAAAGGTGTTTAAGCTAATTGAGTGTTAAACAAAAGCATGATGTGATGTATATGGGAATTTAATAAGGACATATAGATCATGTGTCATGGTTACATGTAATTTTAAAGTGTTCTTGTGTTTTTATTTTTATCGAAGAATTATCAAAAATGTGAATGGGTCTCCATAGGACCTAAAAAGTGAGTTAGACTTATTTGAAAGAGAGTTTTGCTTAAGTGTGACCCATTTTAGATGACTTAAGGGTGAAGGCATTAATTTTGGATAACAAAGAAATATTTTGTACTTGATAATTCATGAAGTCTCTATAAAAGGTAAAATCAAATATGGTGATTTGTAGACTTTGATAAGATACGTATGAGAGACTTGTGATTAGATGCTTGAAGTAGAGGCTTGTGTAGAATATTGGAGTATGTTTTAAGAGTGTAATAGAGACCTATTGGATAAAATTTAAGAAGATACATGTGTGAGAATATCATGTGTTTAAGAGTGTATACGATAGAGCAAAGACACAGATTAGAGTGAGGACTATGTGTATGATCATTTAGTCATGTTAATGGTATTGTGATAGAACTATTGTAGGTTGATGAGAATGAGAAGTGTGAATTGATCCAAAATATGGTTTTTGGATGCATTATGAGTGTGTGAAGAATTGAATGAGGTTGTGTTATCATAGGTCCATCATTAGGTGTTGAAGACATCAATTTAAAAGTGGAGGTGTTTATTTCATAGGAGGTCAGAAGGACTTGATCTTCCCTAAGGGAAGGTGCTCCTTTTGAAATAGGTGTTTCACTAAAGGCATTAGATTAGAAGGAATTGACCAAGGTTGATGGTCAAAATGAATTGACTCAAAGGTGGTTAGAAGGATTTGATAATCTTAGGGGATAATATTCCTTGTAAGATTAATGTTTCACTAAATCTTAGTTAGAAGGACTTGATCACTATCTTGTTTGTAATCTCTTATAAGACAAGTAGTCCATGTCTTGCAAGCTTGAGAGTTGGTTGTATTCCCCATGAGGGTTTCCCATAGGAACTATGTGTTATGTGTTTGATCTTATGTATGCATTGAATGATTGATCTCTCTTGTTAATTTTACTTGGTCAAGTTGATATATGCTAATTTTTTAATAGTTTGAATGGATTGGAATTGAAATTTAAATATCTAGGCTCATTGATTCATCCCCCCAATGATTATACCTATAATATTAACTACTTATAAATGTGTTTATTTCAATGTATTCTAGAGATGATTTTGAATGAGTATATGATATATGATCTAGTTGCATTAAAATATATTGGTGTTTTCACTAAACTCTTGTATCTTGTGGGATACACATTATTTATACAATCTTCCTAGTGTTACTTCAAACTTGTTTCAACTAGTATAGATATCAGTTTGTTTTCCAACATCATAAATGTTTATAAAATATATTTTACATACTTGTCCTAGGAAATAAATCTTCCACCATCCATTTTCTTAACTTCTATGCCAAGAAAATATTTCAATAAACATAAATCAGTCATCACAAATTCCTTTTTCATGGTTGATTTAAACTTTTATGTGGAGTGATTTTCATTTCCAATGAAGATCAGATAATCCACATATAAAATCCAATAAAAATACCTTGTTTTATCACTTTGATGTAGAGAGTGGGCTTGTTACCACTTTATCTAAATGTATTTCTCAACAAGTAAGAATCTATTCAGTTATACCATAACCTTGGTACTTTCTTAAACCCATATAATGTTTTACTTAGCCTGTATACTTTGTTATAATGCCATAAAATATCATAACTAGGTGGTTTTCCTATATAAACAACTTATTTTAACACTTAATTCAAGAAGTTTGACTTGACATCCATTTGATGCACCTTCCATTTGTGTTGAGCAGCTATAGCTATATTTATTCTCACCATTTCTAGACTTGATATGGGATCAAAAATATCATTGTAATCATGTCCACATTGTTTCTTGTAACATTTTACAAATATCCTTTCTTTATGTCTCTTATTTTTTCCTTATGTTGTAGTTTTGGTTTTGTAACCCACTTTACTCAAATTACCTATTTTCCTATTGAAAGGTCTAGTAGATCCCATGTTTGATTTTTCTATATTTCTTGCATTTATTCACCATTGATTCACACCAATTGTATACTTAATTTATTACTCATACTAAATAAGATCAACTACTAAAAATGTAGAAAAATTCATTGTTATATCCTCATTGTATTCATACCTTACATATTTATATATGTCATGCAAACTCATTATTTCTAAGTGTTGAATTGAGTTGGAGGATTATGATATTGCCTCATGAGATACTCCTTGAACTCCTTATTGGCTACTACCATTACATGATTTATATTTTTTTGAAATAGGGCTTGAACTTGATGTATAAGTATTTGTACCACTTACTAGTTTTGTTTCAAATGTGGGTGAAATAACCCTTGCTTATTCATGTTATTGTTCTTGCCTATATTCCCAAGTTACATCTTATAAAAAATGAACATCCCAAATGATCATAAGCTCCTTGGTGACTGAATTGTATATCTGGTAAGCTTTTTATTACTCACTATATCCAATGAAAATGCATTTTTCTCATATTTAATGCCACTTTGATCTTCTTTACTTGGTCACATATACATATGCCACACATCCAAACACTCTAATGTGGTCAATACTTGGTTTTTGACTACTCCATACTTATTAAGAGATAAAATCCCTAACACTCTTTTTAGGACATATATTTATTAAATATACTATTGTTTTTATAGCATCAACCCAAAACTCATTAGATAATCCTTTCACCTTTAGCATATTTCTTGCCATCTCTTGGATGGTTCAGTTTTTCTTCTCATCTACATCATTTTTTTGTAGTTTATACCTCATTTTAAATTTATTATTGATGGCATTATCCTTTAAAAAAATCACAAACTAATTTGATATGTATTCTCCCCTTCTATTAGTTCTTCAAATATTTATGTAATGGCCACTCTACTTCTCAACCATGGCCTTAAATTGCTTTATGGTTTCAAATGTCTTTGATTTGTTATTCAAAAATATACCCATGTATTTATAATAAATTAATCTATTAATGATATGAAATACACATTCTTTGATAATGAGGGAGTCTTCATAGGACCATATAATTCTTGATGTATTAACTCAAGTGGAGGTATTGTTCTCCAAGACTTACCCATGGGAAAGGCACTCCTATGTTGTTTCCCCATTGTTTATCCTTAACACACTTTGTTTATTTTATCTAAAATTAGAATACCTCACACCATTTTCTTCTTGTGAAGAAGGTTCATCCCACCAAAACTCAAATGACCATACTTTAGATGCCAAAGGGTAGACTCATTCACTACCACTATTTTAAAGATTTCTACTAACTCCCTTTGAATCTTCAAGGGAAATATTATACGAGTATAATCTTGACTACTAAAATATGAATATTATAGCCTATTATATCATAAATTATGCATTATACATCTTAAAATCTCACCCTATATATTTTTTATAAAATATGAGTAATGTTGACTAGGTTGTGATTCAACCATAGCACATAATAAACATCTTGAATTTGTCTATTGTCAACTTGACTGATGTATATATATATATATGCTACCTTTTCCCATGATGGGGACCTTCTCATTATTTCCCATCTTCACTTTTGATTTGATCGATTCATATATTTTATTGAACATATGTTTGTTCCCACTCATGTGGTTGTTGTATCCACCATCTAGATACTAAATTTATTTAATAGTTTTCTAAGATATAATGCATGTTATAAATAGGTTTCCGCCTTTATCATTCCTATCAAGTTTAACCTCTTTTGTATTTGATAAATTTGAGTTTTTCATATTCAAATAATACTCTTTATTTCTAAATTCACTAGCATATTGTCCATACTTCTTGTAATAATATCATTGGACATTTGAATTATCATACCTTTGAGTATAACCTCTTATTTAAGGGTTATTATTCCTTCCTCTTCCTCTTCCTCTTCCATGTGATACTTGATTATTATGTCTTACACCTTCTTGGATATTTAAATCTCTTCCTATACCTTTGTTGTTTGTTCTTCTCCCCTACCTCTCATATTAAAAAATTTCTTGAAGGATTGTTCATGGGAAGATGTGTCTAAACTATTAACCGATGTTTGTTGGTTTGCAAGGAACCCATCAATTCATCAACCATGTTTTTTTATCAAGTCTTTATATACTTCTATTGCAACCACTATGGTATTAAAACTAATTGAAAAGCTACTCAACACCTTATCAATTATTCTATGTCCTTGAATAACATCTCCATTTGTCTTGATTTGATTTATTATGCTCATTATCCATGTAAATAAGTCATTGATTAACTCATTTTATCTCATCTACAAGGTCTCAAATCCCCTTTTAAATAATTTTAACTTGACTAGATTCACCTTATAACTACCTTTATATTCATTTTGTGGAATTTCCCAAGCTTGATTGGAATGAATAATTATTTTTATCCTTAGGAAGACAAAATCATCCAATGCCATTTTAATATAGCTCATATCCTCAAAATTATTATTTATTTTCTCAATTAAAAAATTATTTTGTTCTTGGGTTAGCTAATTTAATGATACTTGGTATAAAACCTTTATATAACCATCTTAGACCATCTCCCATAGCTCTTGAGATCAAAATAATGTCGTCATCTTAATACACCAAATTTCATAGTTATTACCATCAAATGTAGGAGGTTGTTTCCATGAATTTATATTTTTGGATGCCATTTATAATAGACCCTAAAGACCTAATGTTCTCATACTAATTATTGAAAAAAGAGTAAAGGTGGGTAGAACTTATACCAAGAGGAGATAATATAAAACCTAAAAAATGAAGTGGTTATTTACTTATAGTATTTAGAGCTAGAGATTAAAATAGAAAATTCACAAAATAAAAGGTTTTTCAAACAAAATAGGGAGGTAGAGAAAGATCCAAAACTAACACAAATATGATATACTAATATTAACACAATAATTATTACAAAACTAATTATAAACTCTAATTACATAATTTAAATATCATGTTATAACTACTGTTGTTTTCACTCACTATAAAGACTTCAAAAAGTTGTTCTATGATGTTGTATGCTTATTTATATTTTGAATTATATTCTATTATCTTTGTTTTACTATTGTTTTTATGATGATCAATTTTTTGTTCATTTTTTATTCTTTCTCTATGTTTTGATACTAACATTCTTCCTTCAAACACATAGGTTATTGTTTCACATTATCCTTTTCCTCTATTTTTTTCTCTTATTCTAACACAGACTGTTAATGTTGTGTATATTTTGATCTCTTCCTACATTATCTTTTGTATCTATTATATTTTCATCTTCACCTACCTACTTGAATCAAAACGCAACTAAATAGTTACAAACTAATTCAAAATTGAAACTACATGTATTAAATAATGTTTTTGACTTCAAAATACTAGAGGAGATTTTCAAAGCTAAGACAAACACTAACAGTGGTAGGTGGGGGAAAGATTAAATATTTTAACACTCCAACTAACATTTTTTAATTCACCATTATGGAAAGAAACATTAAAATGATATTATTCTCCCCATAAACCATTCTGCTGATTTTTTTATTTATTCAAGTATATCAATTTATTCCACTCACATGATGTGACAAGAAGACATGTGACTTTGAGCTACAAGGCACCAATCCTTTTAAAAAATTTGAGCCTAAACTAAATTAATAATATTAGAGATAGTCCTTATTATTAAATAATAAATTTAATAAATATGCTCTTTCCTTATCCTTGTATACCCTTGACTTCATACTAATAAATTTAATTGAATGCTTTTCACATTAATCAATATTAACTAGGGATCTCAAAATTGGCCAAGGAAAATTTTTATGGTAGTGAGGATTTCAATTAATCCATGACTAAATATTTTCCAAGTGATGACTAACTTGGGGAAAACCCTAATAAGGTACATGTTCACCTTATATTAAGTGTATGAACATGTTTTATTTAAAAATGATTGATCCCCTATATACAACAATAGCCACCATTAATTTATGATTATCACTTGATCAAAATGCCACACATATCATAGATCTATAAATATGAGAGTTGTGTCTTTTCTTCCTTATAAAATCAATAAATTAATCTATTTATATCACCATTTATTCATGATTACCCCCTCACTTTTGTGATAATGGTTTATTGTGATGTTCTTATACAATATGGAGTAGAGTTTCATGTGTTTATTCTTTAATACTTTTAGATTATGCATAACTATATCCACATAAAAATATTCATTTACTTTATCTTCCATTATATGTTTGAGTTTCTCCCATCAAAAAGTGTTTTATTTTTTTGAGAATAAACTTTGGTTTTGTATTACTAATAATTAATTTAAAAACTTATTTCAAGTTGGTTAATTTTTTATTAATTAGAGTTGAAAATATAAGTGATATTTTTTATGTGTTTTGTATGTTTATTATTATTTATTATAATGGATTTTTATTATGTTGCTATTAATGAGGGTGTGGTTATTATGGATAGGATATTGGATAATTCATTTATTTGAACTTGTTGTAAAACTAGCGATAACAGTAAAAATCACATCAAAATCAAGTTATATTATGTCAAAGGTAAGATAAAATTTATTTATTTTAAATTTGATAAGGGTATGTGAAAATCCTTTAGAAGGATAAATTAAAAAAATTGACAAATGAAAGCCATGTTATTAATGACTCAATTTGAAAAATGGTTGAGATTATTTTAAATGAATGGAAAAAATCTCAAAGAGGTTATTTTATGTTTGATGGCATGTTGCTTCCATTATCAAATACAATAAATGATGTGTGAAATCATTTTTGTTAAGAACTATAGTATGGTAAAAGTGGTGCAATACATATACCCATATAATATATCACTAGGTTTAACCATATTTATTATAAAAAATAGAAAAAATCAAACCTAATAATAATAATAAATATTAGATAATAAATAAATGATAAGAGAGGGTTTTAGAATAATATCTTATTTTCCATGAATTTAGGGGAATTCATCAAAAATTGATAATAGAAAATAGGTCAAAATGGTGAGATGAAAAAACCCAAAAATTTTAGGATGAATAAAGATAATTTTTTAGAGAGAAATAAGTGTAATGACACTTTTTGAAGTATTATATGGTTATATAAACTTTTGAGTTTCTAAATTTTTAATTCATTTGCAAGTTATCTTATTTTAGGGATCCAAAAATCTCATTCACTTTTTTAAAATTTTATATAAATCTCTAGGAAAATGATTTATTTATTTGCAAGCCCAAAAACTCATTAAAATTTATTTATTTAACCAAAAAGTGACACTAGGGTAACTAAAACTAATGTAAAAATTATCAAACGAGGGCACAATCTAAGTCTAAGATAATGTAATATTAAAAACTTATCAAATATGAACCATGCCCAAAATAGAAGTTAGACATACAACTAAAATAATAAACAAGTAATGAGAATGATGAAAATATAAAGAGATGAAAAAATACATGCCTAGGTTGAATTATAGAAAGCTAAGATTGAAATCAGGATATGGAATTGATTGTGCTAACACCCTACAAATTCAGATCTGAATTGTCTCTAGGAAAGAATTGAAAATTCATCAATTATGTACAAGACATAATTAATATGTCATCAATTGTGTACCTATGATTCTAATAATTATGGGCATGGGCATCAATTTTGTAACCTACATATTTAAGGATTCTATAATTTTATAGGCAAGTGCACACTATCATGATGAATAGGATATTAGTTTCACTATGTGGAATTAATTGGTAAAAAGTATTAAAATGCTTCTCCTTCAAATTTAGAAAAAAATAGTATGTGAAAATTTTCTAACTCAAGCAAACTTTGGAAAATTTATAGCTACATACCCCACATGCTTTAAATCAAAGTCAATGTATATCACTTATGCATGTGACTAAAATCCTAACCAAATTGAGAGGAATAGATTCAATTCCTCTCCTAAATATTCAAATTAAACTATATGATCCTATGATAACCTTATTTTGGCACAAGTAGATGATGGTATAAGACATGTATTTGATGTATGTGTAATTTAATCTCAATAAGAAGGCTAATTGACAAGTGTATAAAATGAATAGAATCAATATGTGTCTTAAACTTAAGGAGTGATCTAAATCGATGCTTCACTTGGTAAATGGCCAAGGGTTTATTTCTATATATAGGGATATCTTAGACACATTGAACATAGGAAAACCATGGAAAATATTGAGAATAAAATTTAAAATCACAAGAAATCAGGATAGGTTCTAATAGAATCACAAAATAATTATAATATAATCATCAAGTTGTTGATTCCATCCAAGAAATAATTGGCAAACCATATACTTTAACATAGGAGGAAAAAGTCTTAGTATGGAGATATGACTACCCAAATAATAGATGCTTAAGATAACAATAAACACATATAACATGATACTAAGGATATCTAATTGGATCAAGGTTATAGAGATTCTAATGATGGTATAAAAGTGTTTAAAAATAGATAAATGTACAAAAGTGGACAAAGTGTGGAAATGAATGACAAAGATGTAATGAAAAAGGGTGTTGTACAAAAATTACGTATCTACATAATGCCCCAGTTTATCTATGTGTATCATATTAAAATAATAATTGAATCAAATAGCCTCATTTACTTATGGAATGAAATATGAAACTTATTTATTCTTGGGATAGACTCCACCCATATTAATTGATAACTTTTGGTGATTAGATTGCACAAAAAAATTAATTCAAGTATTCAATGTCCTAGTATACAAATATGAACATACAAACAAATACATATATAATGGTATGTGAACCATGATACCACTCTTGGGTAACTTGCAATTAAAACAAAATTTATCCAATAATTTTCAAGACTTAATAAATTTTATAGTAAGTTATGATAACTCAACTTCACTTCTTGATTAGGGAAGAAAATATTTGGTGGTCATTGATTTTTCTTAGCTTCAAATTTGCTCCATATTTTTATATGTATTTTATCTTGAAAAAATTTAATGTAATATATATATATATATATATATATATATATATATATATATATATATATATATATATATATATATATATATATATATATATATATGCCCCATTTTGAGGTGAGGGATTGTAAATTGTTATTTAAATTTCTCATCTCAAAATATATAGTTATGTACACCACATGTTATCATGTAATATATATAAAATTATTATATTTTTTTGTAAAAATCATTGTATACACATGTATGTGTCTATAGAAAAATGCCATCATGTAAAGATCAATAGTAATATGCAACATTTTTTGGATGAGATAATGATAGGAAATTAATATTCCTTGATGTAAAAATGTGAAATGGAACAAATATATGCTCCAATGTAAGCTATGTATGTGCAAGTGTTTTATTATGTCTAGGAAACTAGGGTTAGTTTATAAACAACAAAGGGGATGGATTAAGGGGTAAAATACAGTCAAGTGTATTAAAATATATATTTATACAAACTTATCCAAATTAATTACATGGGGAAAATAAATGGCATATCTAGGCAAAACAATCATCTATAGGTTCTAGAATAGTCCAAAAATAGTCAAGAATAGTCAAGAATAAGGATTCATTTCTAGATCTACAACTCAAATTTGCTCTAGACAAGAGCACCAAGTTTGGACAAGATCACCCATCACTATTGTCTAGATAAGAGTGCCTATCACTATTTTCTATACAAGAGTTCCCATCACTATTATCCCATTCTAGTGTTATGTCTATTTTGAATTTTGATTCCAAATTCTGGTGTGGTCTAATTTCAGGGTCTTATAGGTGTTCCTATTTCTTTATGATCACCTGTTTGTGCCAATGTATGACATATTTTCTTCTCAAAACCTAGGTGTATGTAAACATGAAATAAAGAACATATCAAAAGCCAATAAGGAAAAAATTGGGTTTGGGTAAGTATGATCGTATGATGTAGAACCCCTACTATCCTAATCACTACCTACATTAACCCTCAAGATAGGGTCTCAAATCAAATATAGTTCTCTCTTAGGGAATGTGCATAATCAACATGCACAGTAGATGCAAGAATGAAATTTCACCTAGGCCCTTCCTTGATCAATCATGAAAATCTATGTGTGATGCAAAATTTTGAGCTATACTATTGATTGAATTTAATTATTTAGTGTGTCAAAGTCATAAGTGCTAGGTATAAAATGCCTTGCGATGTCCTTTATATAGGAGACTCTTTATTTTGAATATGGGAGCTTTATTCACATCAACAAACATAAAAAATATATGTTTTTTACCACTTAAGGGAGGGGATAAGAATGGTTTAAGACCTATTAAGTAAGGAAAAATTAATATTGGACAACAACTTCAGGGAGGACATGAGCATTAGACATTGAAATTCAATGAAATTTTGTTGTCCAAGACTTTTAAAAATAGGCTTGGACTAACACAAGCCAAGTCTAGGGATCTTTGGGGGTATATATCAGTTGACTTAGATAACATAAAGGTGACAAAAGTGAGAAAAAATACCAAGACAAGCAAAACAAAGACATGGCTAGTGCGAACAAGGCTCATATTATCTAGTCAGAGTCTCCTGTGAAGAGGACTATAAAAAGACATGATATGTGTGGTCTCTTAACCAATTTAGGGTGTATAAATTTTCCCCCCTTTTATTTTAGTGATGAAATGAAATGAAATACTAGAGTAAAATAAAGAAGAAGAAAATGCATGTGGAGGTGAATGTGTTATGAAGGACCAACTCACTTCCTAGCTAGGAAAGTGGATGGAGAGTCAACTAGTACTTGGAGAGAGAAAGAATCCATGGAATGAATGCCCCTTTTACTGAACCTAAATATAGAATCAATGTATTATGGAGGAGAGAAATGCTTAAACATTATGCTAAATCTGATTTAAGATGAGGAATGCTCAGAGGCCCAAAACTAATGTATATCCTCTATCCTACATAAACTTATGTAATCTAGATGTATGTATAAAATATGTATACTGTGAAGAGCAAAATCTTTCATTCCCCCACTATAAATATCTAAACTAGAACTAATAAGTGTTTAGAGGCCCAAAACCAATGTCTAATTTTTGTCACACATAAACTCATGTAGTCCAGATCTAAGTAATATAATAGACCAACCACTATAGATGACCATGCAATCTAACCTGGTGACAACCTAGGTATATCTAGGTGTAATCTAAAAATTTATTCAATGTGAAATAAGAGAATATCATGTCTTACCATTCCATCTAAATAATCATGGGTGATGAAGAACATGAACATCTATACCATACCCCCAAATCTAGTATGTGAGTGATGCATCTACACAATCTAGTAATCTATATAACCACATATGATATGACATATCTTGTCATGCCTCATGTGAAAAACTTAAGACCAAAACATTATGCTCTACACTATGCCTATAGTCTATTATTTTATTCTTTAACTATGTCATCATATATGGAGCTATATGTATGAGATGTGTATCATGTACATGACCCCAAATCTAGTATTTAAGTATATATCTATATCAAAATCACTATGAATCCATATAATATGAACCATTGTATCTAAATAGTCTATGTATCTATATCAAAATCACTATGAATCCATATAATCTAAACCATTATATTTGAATATTTTGTGTATCTGTAAACTGAAGGTATATCTTTCTAAATGTCTTGAGTAATGCTGAGTGACCCACATAATCTGAATCACTATATATCTCAACCAATCTAAGTTTTATATGATAATCTAAATTTCGGATGTGTAAGAACCATGGTGTATCCACTTATGAGAGTGGATGGGTATGTTGGGTAAGTGTGAAAATATGAATAATATGAATGATTCCCCTTTTGAGGAGAGGGACAAAATCTATGATAGAGGGCATCGAGTTAAAAGTGATGACTAATGGTGTAGTAATATAAATAAAGTTGGTATGTTTTGAATAGATTGAAAGGTTGCTTGATTTATTAGATTGTGTTGTTGAGAGTGGAACATGTTTGATTGGTGATGACTAAGGTGTGTGTCTAGGTATAAGAGAAATATATAAATGTTCATGATATAGTAGATAGATAAGGTAGTAAAGAGATAAAATCTTGAGTGATATTGAAGGTATCATTATTCTAATTCCATGGAAGGAAATGGTTTTAAAAATAGAATTACAAGGTTTGAGTTATGGGCAAAATGGTATTTCATTTTAAACAAAACATTTAGTTAACATAGGAAATTGGATTGATTCTTGATTCATTTGTGCATTGACTAGGTTGATATTTTGAGCTTTAAAGTGAGAAAAATGCCAAGGAGACAAGCACCTACCATGACCCAATTCAAGAAACTTGTAGCCCAAGTTTAGGATGGTGATGATGTGACCCTGGTAAATAGCTCAAACACTTAGTTTTTGTTAGCTTTTAGGCTTATTTTGGTGTTTTTGAGGGCTTAAGAGTAGCTTAAAAAGTTTTTTATATTTCCAGTGATCATGTCTTGTAGTCTAGTGCTCATATTTAGGGATTCAATGTTCCTATCCTTTTTGGGGTAGTCCTATCCAGCACTAGTGTCTTTAATATAGCATTGTTGTCGAAGATGTAGACTATTTTTATGATGTTGATTTAATTTTTACTATTATATTGGCTTGGATTTTAACTTGGTATTATTGATTGATATATGTGTTACTTTTGGTGATTTAGGGTGAGGTGTAGATGAGAGAGTTTTATATGGGCTAAGTAATGAAGACATTGAGGCTACTACCAATATTTGCTAATGAGAGAGCAGTTATGGATAGGGTGGGGTTGGGTCACATGTGTGACCTAGATACAACATAATGGGACTAATATTTGGTGACCACCTTATGCAAGAGTTGGAACATGGATACATGTACTTTTTAGATTCCTATAGGGAAGATGACTATGACTTTGGAGGATGTGTATCATATACTACATTTGCCAATTAATGGGTAGAAAGTGATGGTACAAGATGAGATGGGTGCTAATGTGATTGATTGTGCATTTTTGTAATTTGATGGTGTGCCCTTGAGTACACATAAAATATGTAGTGACAGTGATGTGTTACTATCAACCATTGTGTAGTCTAATGTTCAATGCTTGTAGAAGTTATTGGCTATTTTTTTGGCATCTTTTATTATTGTGGATAGGAATGGAGTATCTATTACATATAGGATTTATAGGATTATGCATAGTGTGGAGGTATATGGCATTATATTCTTATGGGGGAGGACTATGATATCCCACCTATATATGGAAATCCATAGGTTTACACATGAGTCATTTAGTAATGGGGTGAGCATGGTGACCTTATTATATTATTGGGCCTATGAGCACATAACAGCTATGAAGTCAATTAGATTATTGAGGGTAGAGTAGGTACCTCCATAGCTATTCAATGAGTAGTGGATGAGCATAGTGGCTATTTGATCCCATGGGATGGACCATTATAGGCAATTTTTAGATAGATTAGTGGTTGGAAGCATCATATGGAGGCTTTATAGAGGATTTCATGGGTGGGTAGAGGATGGAGTAAAACTGCAATACGAGGCTTAACTATTGGATACATGACCATTGGGGTGGAGTATATGAGAAATTTTAGTATGAGTGTGTTACTAGATAGTTTTGGGGACTACAAGATGTGTCCCTAGTATCATGGGTGTGGGTAAGGAGTGCATAAGCATTTGCAAGTGTAGGAGTTCATGTGAGGCCTACTAAGGATGAGCTCACACCATTAACTTTGGATGCAAGGGATGAAATCATAGATATTCTAGATGTGGATGATGTTGTATGTATAGATGCATATACCATGTGGTGGGATAGGCATTAGTTGGTTCTATTGTACCTTATTGATGTAGGGAATATTCCAAAGTATGAGGATCCTAGCCAATCTAGATGATGGGAGGTAAGTAGTGATTACATTTGAAATATCTATAAATTTGTGATTTTATTTTGATTTCATGGTATATATCTAACTTAGTGTCATACTTTATGTGTAGATGAACTGGGAGGTGCTCAAGATGGAGCATAGGCTAGGGTATAAGGTGGAGATGATGATTACTACAAGATAATAATCAAGTTGACAATCTGAGAGCTCACACAACATATAACTAATGATGCAGTAGAGGAGGGAGTGATAGAGGGAGAGATGATCATAGTGGGTATCCATGCCCATCTATTTGATAGGTATTTTATAGTGATAACTACCTATGTTAGGGTAGTAAGAGAGAGAGAGAGAGGAGTTGAGAGCTAAGTTGGATAGGCATAAGATGTCCCCACCTAATTTTGGATCTATTAGTATGACGATCATGGATGAGTATATAGATATTTAGAGATGATATGTAGACATGATATGTAGACTTGCATGATGATCATGGTTAGTTACTAGAATGAGAGAGTTATCAAAAGAGGCATGCAATAACTAGAGGAGGTGTAGGCTATCGAGTGATAAGGTAGATTATGGGACTAGCACTGGTGAAGAGAGTGAGACTAAGAGTGAAGGCATAATCCTCGTTCATGAATGATTATAATTGATACTAGTGTATATGTATTGAAAACTCATTACACACACATATATATGTGTGGATACTTGTTTTATTTTGACTCATGTATATTATGTTATGGAATTTGGAGTATATTGGTATATTATTGTAAATGGTTGTTTAGAAATAGTTTTGGAATTGATGTTGAGGTTGTATATGTTTGGTAAAATGGTATTTGGGATGTGATTTGATTGTTTTTGATAGGTTCAAGTGTGATGTTAGTTTTTATTTTGAATCATATGTGAGTAAAAAACTTTGTTGTTTTGTAATTGGTAAATTGATTTGATAAAGTGAACTAGTTTAAGATTGGTGAAATAATAAATTGGTAAGATAAGGATTTGGATAATTTGGTTTGGCTAGGGATGGTTATTTATAACTAGGAATGTTAGTTATTTTAGTAGAAGGGGATGTAATATATCACTTTATGCATATCAGCCCCATGGCTATTGTATCACTATCTAAACCTTGGTGGCCAACTAAACAAGTGGCTATACTACTTATGTTGTGTAGGAATATGTCTTGTATCTAATGTTGTCTATGGTACATTAGTTGCAGCTACACATGGAGACTCTATAAAATGCAACCTTAATGGATGCGTAACTAAAACTATGTGTTGTGAAGGAGGCTCATCTATCCACAATCATAGTGGATTTATATATGAAATAACACCTTATGGCCTATGATATGATGTGTATGATTGAGAAATAGATCAAGATGGAACTGTAACCTATGATTTGGGCTCATCTAATCTCAATCATAATGTATTGATACATGAAATAGGTTCTTAAAAACTTGGTTATAGTGAATATTTATTTGGAGTAGTACTATGTGATGTGGGTTCATCTAATCTTAATAATAGTGGGTTGCTACAAGAGATAAGACCTTAAACAGTCTATTTTGATTGCTATTACTTTTTTGAATATGTCTATGGAACTACACTATGTACTAAATGGAATACACTACTATATGTGGGTTGCTCTCATTGTACTGGTATCTAAACCCTCTAAGTAGGTGGGATAGGAAATCTCCTATGAGGCTCTATCCTATAAACCACATTACTCTCATGATGAGTAACCGATGATTCCTATGAGGAATATCTTGGAATGACTCAATCATGGAGTAATGAGGTCTATGGATCCATGATGGAGGATATCTTGGTACCCTTGGTGTGAATGTTATGATTTCATTATCAATACATCTATTAATACAATCCTTAAGTCCATAACAATCATTATCTTTATGTCTACAAATATGATGATAGTTACAAAAGGGGTGATGTCACTATATGTGTAAGAGATGTGGATTTCAATGATGAGTATAAGGCAATGTGATTAACCTCCTATTTAGTATTGTTAATAATATGACATATGGGCTATACTATTCTAAATCAAACTATAGTGGTGCCCTACTGTTATTCTCTATAGTGCATACTATAGGTGGTGATCTAGAAAATATCTCTCTATTATTGACTAGTTTCATTTTTGGCTATGGTCTCCTATCTTCTTTGGGACATAGTGGATGATGTGTGCTAGGAGTTGTAGATGGAGGTAATGTTGTGAAATCTAGAGTAATCCTGTCAACTGAATCTAACTCAATCGCTCCCAATTTCTTCTCCAAGGCTAATATTGTATAACATAAGTGACTAAAACATAACTCTATTTGATATAATATATGCTCTAGTAGGGGTTGTGAAATCCCCTTAACAAATATATGTTGAACCTCTAAATTTGTTGGTTTAAAGATCAAGCATAACATGCAAGTCTTAGATTGTAAGATATAATCACTAACTAGCTTTGAATGATTTTTATGCAATGTAGTAAGTTTCTCATATGTAACATGAGGGCCCATGTTTTTTATGTAATATTTGAGAAATGTCTCCTCTAAGTCATTATATGTATTAAAGGAACTAATAGGGAGTATATGAAAGAACTAATTATATGCATTACCCACTAATGTCTACTGGAACAACTTAAGTAGAATCAAATAACTTGTATGAGATGGCAAAGCCTTCCAAAAGGCTTTAAGGTGTATGAATGGATTTATAGTTCAATAAAAATTGAGGAAATGATGGTATCTAGAAGTGATTAGGTAATGAAGCTTTGATAAATGTCTTCAGAAGAGGGTTACCATGCAAGTCATTGGCATCCATCCAATACTTATAAGCCTTGTTTTCCAAAGTAAGGATATGTGCTTGGTGTTGTAATTCACCAACGACATGCATCAAAGAAACAATCTTTGGGATGGTATATTAGTATCTTGAAGTGGTTCATTTAAACATTGAATTTGATCATTTATTTTACCCATGGGAATGCTACATTTAGAAATTATATCATAGTTAGGGGGTGTGCTCACTTGAACCTTTGGAGGAATGGTAACTTAGACCTTAGTAGAGGGATGTGGGTTACCATTCTCTTTGGGTGGAGAGTGAAAAATAGGTGATACTATATTAGGATTGGCTTGGGAGATTCATTGGTATCTTTAGTATTTACTGAATCACATTCTAATTGAATAGAAGATGTGATGTTATCATTGACATGTCCATCATTTGAAATAGAATCATGCATATAAGTAGAATGAAAATTCTGTAATGCATTATGTTTGAGAGGAGTGAGATAAGAGTTAGAAGCATGAGATGCATTTTATTCTTCACTATATACATAATAGTCATCATTATTCCATGCATTATCATAATTGGAATTTTGTTCATTTGAAAGGGGAGAAGTAGAAGTATCACTTTCATATTCATTCTCATTGTCATATTCATTTACATGTTCACTATCATACTCATTATAAATTCCATTATCAATAAGGAGAGGGGTAAGAGAATATGTTAATTCTTTTCTAATATGCAATAAATTGTCATGTGAAATCGGAATACTATGTGCATCTATGTTATCCTTGAATGGAGTGCATGCATTATTTTCATTTGCAATATGAGAAGTAAGAGTAAGAGAGTTATCATTTAGAAATTATTTTGTCATTATTTGAGATGACAAAGTAGAATTAATAACAAGATATTAATCATTTTAACTATTCATTAGAAATTTGATTATGTTTTGTTTATATTGTTGTAATTTTAACATAAAAGTAGCAAAAGAGAGGGAAATAATAGGTTCAAATGCAAGAAAATTATCACCAATAAGAGGTTCACTTGGAATTGCATGACTAATTTGTACATTTGATGTATTGTGCATAGGATAATGAGGTGAAAAGTAACTTTCCCCTTTATCAAAATTATTTTCTTTAGAAGAGGGAATAAAAGAGATAGATTTGAGAGAAGAAGATGCATCTACTTTTTCTTCACTATCACTTTCATATGCATCATCATATTCCTTGTAAATGAAATCATTTTAAATGAAATCATTTTCCTCATTTTTGGCTAGTGTGCAATTTTTCAAATTTGTCCATTTATTGTCATAATTATGAGAATTTTTTTGAAATTTATTTATAGGATGAGAGGGAAGAAGTACCTTAGTGGCCATTTTATTAATTTCACCAAAGAGAGTAAGCAAAATTAATATTAAGAAAATAAATGCAAGCATGACTACTAACATAGGGATTTTGAAAATATTTTTGACACTCCAAACAAATTGCAAAAATTCCAAAATTTTTATCCAAAAATTGTGAGGAAGGCTTGGGGTTTGAGGGCCTAGTTTGGAAATATAGGGTTTTGGGTTAGAGTTTTAAAATTTTGAAATTATTGCAATAATTTGAATTATAAAATAAATTTGAATAAAATAAATGTACACAAATTTATACAAAAATCAGAATTTTGAAGTTGAATTTTTTTACAAAAATGTGAGGGAAACCCCTAGAGGTACCTAAGGTTTGAAAATTGTTCAATGTAAGTCAGGTTCACCAAATGTTTTATTATGTTTGGAAAACTAGGGTTAGTTTCTAAAAATAAAGGGGTTGTATTAAGGCGTAAATTATAGTCAAGTGTAGTAAAACATAGATTTATACTAATTTGACCAAATTAGTTACATGGGGAAAATAAATGACTTATTTGGGCAAAATAGTCATCTACAGGTTCTAGAATAGTCAAGAATAAGGATTCATTTCTATATATACAACTCAAATTTGCTCTAAATAGGAGCATTGAGTTTGGACAAGAGAACCCATCACTATTGTATAGATAGGGGCACCCATCATTATTTTCTAAATAGGAGAGCTGGTCACTATTATCTAATTTTGGCACTATTGTCTATTTTGATTTTGGATTTTGGATTTTCAATTATATTGCAATCTAATTTCTAGGTTTTGTAGGTGTCCTTATTTCTTTATGATCACCTGTCTTTGCCATTGTATGACTTGTTTTCTTCTAAAACCCTAGGTATACCTATACACATGAAATAATAAACATATAAAAAGCCAAAAGGGAAAAAACTAGGTTAGGGGAAGTATGATCACATAATCTAGAACCCTTATTATCCTAATAGATGCCTACATTAACACTCAAGTTAGGGTCTTAGATCAAATGTAGTTCTCCTTTAGGTAACATTCATAATCAATGTGTATGGTAGATGCAAGAATGAACTTTCTCCTAAGCCTTTCCTTGATCAGGCATGCAAATCTATGTGTGATGTAGAATTTTGAGCTATACTATTGATTGATTTTAATTATGTAATGTGCCAAAGTCATAAGTGTTAGGTATAAAATGCCTTATGAAGTCATTTATAGAAGAGACTCTTTATTTTGAATTTGGGAGACTTATTCATGCCAGGTGACATCAAAAAGATAAATAAAAATTAAGAAAGGGGATAAGAAGGGTTTAGGACCCATTAATCAAGGAAAAATGACCATTAGACAACAACATCAAGGAAGATAGGAGTGTTGGGTGTTGTAGTCCACCAAAATTTTATTGTTTGGGACTTAAAAAAATAGGTTAGGACTAACAAAAGACAAGTCTAGGGCTATTTAGGGGTATATATTAGTTGATTAAAATAATAAAAAGGTGACAAAAGTGAGAAAAAAGACCAAGACAAGAAAAACAAAAACATGGCTAGTGTGAACAAGGCTCGTATTCTCCAATCAGAGTCTCTTATGAAGAGGACTCTGAAAAGACATGATATGTGTGGGTTTTTTTTACCTATTTATGGTTTCTACAAGATATATATTAAAATATTTAGTAGGTATGAAATTATATGATTCCCTAAATATAAAAATAAGATATGGACAATTGATATGTTATAATTTAGTAAGATGCACCTAAGAGGGATAGATATAACATCAAAGCACACATAATATAGTAGTATGGCCTAATATATGCATATTAAGGACCATTTAAATGTATGAAACAAGCATATTATATCTCAATTATTAGCATTCATGATATGGTTCATGTAATCAAACATAGTATAAAACATAATATAGGCGATGCAATCAACATAGGCATGTAAGCATACATAGAATCATAAAAGTACATATGGACCATAATCAATTAATGACACAACATGACATGACAACTAGAGGATCCTATATAGAGAATACTAAACAATACATCTATATGAAACATATACAAACACAAACACACACATGCACAAAATTGATTAATCATAGGAACACAAGAGAATATGTAATACATCCATGTAATATGAAAGATTTAATCTGTAGGCAATAGAAAAATATATGTTTATTTAGTATAATTAGATCTATATGATAAATGTAAATTATTAAGGATATCACCTAAAAGCCATTGTATAAATATTCTACTAATATAAGGCATACCCCCAATGTGATAATGCCCCTAAGATGAGCATGATGAGAACACATAGAAATTTTAAGTCTATGATCATATGTAACCTATTTATCTCACATCTCACCACTAAAATAATACCATGATAAGCACATGTGTCACATGTGTATTTATACCTATATTATAGGTAGATAAGCATTATATATATATATATATATATATATATGTATGTATGTATGTATGTGTGTGTATATGTATATGTAT
Organism: Torreya grandis; assembly: GCA_037957365.1. NCBI lineage: Eukaryota > Viridiplantae > Streptophyta > Pinopsida > Cupressales > Taxaceae > Torreya > Torreya grandis. The sequence continues at coordinate 1,107,929 of JARHVA010002617.1, forward strand.
ATGTGTGTGTGTGTGTGTGTGTGTATATGTATGTATGTATGTATGTATATTGACTTATGTAGGATTTGGGTTATTTAAATAATCAAAACAATTGAAATTCAAATTACATAAGATATAGCATAAACTACACAAATCTAAATGTAATCGAGAGATGGATTTAAATTACTGTATAAACCTATAATTTTATATTTTATCATTTTACTCATGCTTTTTTATTAGTAGATCATCGATGTGTCAATCTCCCTAAATACACACGCATCAATAATGGAGTGGAATTAGCTCATGGTAATTTCCGAAATACTTTCACATACTATTGTCTTACCATCATTACTATTTGTCTAATTATCCTCTAAGTCTCTTTACATCTTACCTCTATATCTACTTTTCATCCTACTAGCTTCCCTATATCCTACTATATCAACCTATTTGATACAATTTATTTCATGTTTATCTTCCCTATAATGTATCGCCAACTTGATATACTTCTACGTCTATATTCTAGCATTTATACTCTATTGACTTAGCTGACATGGTATTGTGTTAGCTGACATCTTCCAATTATATTAGCTTATAAAATATTTTTGGATTATATTTTAAGGTTATTTTTAGGTATTGGATCCATATTTATATGGATATTATTTCATTCTTAAGGATATATCACATTCATACACTTTGTTTGTGCTCATAATTCTACTCCTAAGTAGTATTTGGAAGAATTAGAATCTTATAACATTATCCTAGAGAATTAGTCTTCTAGTGTCTGTAGAGCTCAATAAGATAATTTGAATGAGTCCTCAAATAGGTATACCTAGGTATTCATCTTAAAATTTCAATTATTCAGCCAACAACATATCTTGAAAAGGCCCACTTGAGCCAATGGGGGATAATGAAGCATTGATGAGTCCACCCAAAGGTAAGTATTTTTACGTATATACTCTTCCATTTACTTAGTATATTATATATTTCTTGGTTTATTGATTTGGTGATGTCTATTTGTATCATTACTTAATATATTACTTATACTAAATAAGTTGGTATATATATATATATGGTTGCTTAAGTTTTCCACTATCATCGTAGGTTGTATATACCCCCATTTGGTTTAGCATTACACCTTAACTTATTTATAGCCACTTACAATCATTTAATATACTTTTGCATTTATAGACATTTAATTTACTTATTCCTTTACAATCATTTCCCCATCATTGAGCCCTAGTGAGAGCTATACCACATGTCATAGGCTTAGGTTTTGGAACTCTTTCTTATTGACATTTGAGTGTAGATTAACTTATGTTATGTCTATGGATATTATAGGTCCTTACCTGATCATCCATGTATATGTATGATTTATTATGATCACCTTATTTAATTCCAAGTCCATTGAGATAAAAAGGATAGTTATAGGTCATCCTAGCTCATGCATATACTTTATAAATATAGAAATGACAAATAAAGGAGGGGAGAAAATTCACATAGTTGATTTTATAACTTATATTTATCATTACCTATATACAATCCACTTAAATGATCTCTAATAGCTTTATGACCCCTTGCCTCAAAAAATAGACTATTAAATTTTACATAGACATTATTGGCTATGCATAGATATCTGTAATAACCAAAAATATACATTATCTGCTAGTACTATCTATATTTATTCTTATAGTATATGGCTATCTAGATTGATGTGCCTTAGTAAGAAGGTAATTTTTATGTATTCATCTACTTTTGATCCTATATAAATAATCATATTTTCTTTATCTTTGCTCCAAAACCCAAGTTTATAATATTCACATTAAGATGACCCAAAAAAGGGTTAGAAAGGTTGGGTTAAAGTGAACTCAACCACTCCCCATTAAATAATTTAATGTTTCCTATGTTTTCAATACTCTAAAGAGTGATAAAACTATATGTAGTTATCGTATACAATCAAAAATGCATCATGTCTATAAATCAATCCTAACTTAGAGAAGATATATCATACCATACACTTTCAATTGGGGACACATTTGTTAAGTGATAACATGACCAATATGGGGATCCACTATACTTAATTATGGGATTTCTTACCATAATACACCATGTTAGGGAGGGTTCTAGAGCCTCTAATCAAGCACAATCATGCATTAACCCTAAGTGAGTCTTATGTTTTATATTCACTAAACTAATAACAAGTAAATAAAAATCTAATCTAGTGCTCACCAAAGCTTGTGGCACAAAGTGGGTGTTATAAATAATAAAAGTAAACATGTATAGAAGACATACACTCATGTCAATGTATATGAAATACTAATACATAAAAGAGAAGTACATATGCATATCTATCTACTCTTACAAAGGAGGAAAAAAGTTAAGAATACTTAACTTTGAAAATGAATCCACCGAGCCTCAATCTCTCCCTTGGCTAAGGGGCTTCACAAGAGGTTATTGTGGTATGTAATAATGACAAAGACAAATCAGCTCTAGGATACACAACCTATCAATGCATCTAAAATATTTCTCCATAAGATAAGATCCATATATCCAAATATAGAAAGAAACCCTAATCTTGCTTCTCAAATAGAATGGTCAATAAGCAAATTCATAGTAACTCTTACTTATTCTTCTCTTCTCTAAATAATGGAACAATGAAATTATATATATATATATATATATAGGTATATTTAACCCTAAACCCTTCCAAAAATATTAGTTGACAAGGTTGAACTAGTGAACTTAGCATAATTTTGGATAATTATTCACTAGGTCATGACTTAGGTTGGCTAAGATCTAGACTAATTCCTAATTAAAAGTCACCAAAAATTGTATAAGTTCGACCCAATCAACCTAGTATAGCTGACTAATAAAAGTGGATTAAGGTGAGGAAAAGGAGGATAAAATGTGGGAAATTACTAGGGAGGTTAAAATAGAGAATAAAAAGCTTAGGGAAATGGTTTTTAGGAGACAAATGTATAGATAATAAGTGGAAAAAGGGACAACAATCTTATTAAGCACTAATGGTCTACCCACCCCTTTCTTGGTACACCCCTTAGGGCATGCACTCAAAGATATTGAGACTTGATGGGTTCCTATAAGATACAAAGTGTCAATAATTGATAAAATTTTGAAAATATTATGTGTATATATATGCCCCACTTGAAGCTCGTCACATGTCATGTGAGTGCAACATGAGATGGTGCTTTGGGAATAGAATGCGATAACACAATTCTAATGCTAAGTAATGTGTAATAAGAAATAAATAAGATAAATGAAATGATATAATTTGAAAAACACATTCCTTTACTTACCTTAGTGTTGTATATAAAGAAGGAGACTACAACATAAGTGAAGGCATCCAAATATGAATAACATTAGGAAAATGTATAGAATTTAGTGCAAAAAATAGCCAAAAATTAGAAAAAATGGAAGATAGGCATATAGAAATGGAAAATATTCTCTACATCATCATGATTATAGAACACTTTATGGTTTAAAAAATGGATTACTAGAAACAAAGATATAGGCAAAATAAGAAATATAATGGAATATATTTGAAAGATTAAGATTTGTGAAGTAAGTTTAAATAAGGTCAAAGGGAAGTCATTTGTTATTTTTGACTTTCTTGTGAGAGATAAAGAGATATGAGAGGCTAAACAAGCTAGGATGGTGAGGAGATGATAGCCAATATGAGAACTCTTAACGGTGGTAAGGGATGCAACATAGGTAGGCAACTAAGAATCTCAAACTAGTTTTTGAATATTTTATTGAAATTAAGTGGTTTATAAAAATTTGTAATTTAAAGAAATTTTAGGAACCAAAATGAACCCAAAAAAGTTTTTAGGGTAGGAAAAACCATTTATGGAAATGGGTTTGAAGGAATCAGATTAATAACTATCAGAAGGCATTTATTACTCAAAATGTAAGGGGTCAATAGGTAAAAACAACTAGGTCAACCCAGTTGACCTAGTAGGTTAAAATTTGGCAAAATCCACACTACTGACCTAGTAGGTATGTGTTGATCTAGTGTGTTTACCAAATTTCTAACTTAATATATTGATGTCGACCTAGTAAAAAAATCCACTATGATAACTTAGTACTAAGAGGGGGAAATAGAGGGGTCGAATTAGTTTTGTGAAGTCAATTGGGTTAGAATAAGGAAATTTTGGTCAAACTAGTGTTTGACCAAGGGACCAAAATAATATGAAAATGTGTGTAATAATCCAAAAGAGTGTTAGGACTCAAAATTGTCGACTGAGGGCTAAAAGGGTTAAGTAAGCTAAAAATAGGCCCAATGGATTAAAAATGAATAAATTAGAGAAAATTAGGCTTATTTTTGTTAAAATTTGAAAAGAATGTATTTTTATTATGAATGACATGGAGGTTCTAATACATCTCTTATTTCTTTATGGTTACAAGGGCATCTAAGGTTTTGGTACTTAGTAGATGCATCATGGATTCTAGACTTATTGGAACACTTATCTATTGAGGATAAAGCTATTTGATCTCATTAGGCCTAGGAGGTAGAGTAGACATGTGTAGGATTCCTTTGAATTTAGAATTGTTAGTCATGTTCCTAGGAGCCTTAGAAAGATTGACTAATACTTTTACATGGGAGGTGGAGGGGGATACCATAGAGGTAAGTATCACTTTAGAGGATGTCCATGCCATCTTGGGACTACCTATAATAGGTACACCTATGGTTATGGGAGTAATAGATAGTGAGGAGGGGAAGAGAGCCTTATCCATATGGGTGATGGGCTCAAAGAGGATATACCCTAGTTTGAGAGTGAGTATGTTCAATGTATATACCTCATAAATTCCAAACATCCAAAAGGCTATGATAGGAATTATGATATCACATGCGTTGTGTCACAAATTATATGGCAGGTTACCACTATTTGTGATAGCTTTGTGTCAAATGATATTAGATCAGAGGGTGTTATATGACTTAGGATCTATCATCTAGATATAGCTCATGCATGATATGTATAAAGTGTTATCTAGATGATATAAGTCTATGGTACTGATTATATTATTAATGGCATGGATATATGAGAGGTTCCTCATGTATCATGCAGCTAGGTTTCCCCATATAGTCAATGATAGGTTACCTTAGGTTTAGATATGGAAATAAGACCAGGTAGTGTTAGTCATGCCCCACATGCTATAACTATAGATGGTGAGATGAGCAGATATCATATGGAAACCATATGGGCACATCACTATGATATGGCCTAACTAAGAGATAGTGGCACCAAATTTACTATGGATAGAGGTGATAGGTAATTATACTTGGTGGATAAAGTCGCATCTAATGGCATGTGTGCCAAGATATATGGGATAGCCCCACCTAGTAGCACTAATAGTGGTTCCATTATTTTGGGCCTAGCATGTGAGATATCCTTGAGGGAGAGGAGTTTTAGGATGATGAGCAACTAGGCTAGCACTTAGGCCATAGCATGAGTGACCATGGATAGATTAAGCATGATGGTTAATAGATTATGAGGAAATAGATGCATAGGTAGGAGTACCAAAGGTAGCACCACCAACTCCATAGCAAGAGGAGCAATAACCACCATGATCATGGTGTTGATAGAGGTAATAAGAGAAAGAGAGAGTAGATAAAGTAGTCATCCCAGATGACCCATTAGGTAGGCCAAAATAGAGTTGGGTGATAGAGAGACCACTCAAGCATAACTTGAGATGAGCATGAGTGGTGATTTTAGGATTTGTATTTAGGTGGTGACCTATAGATGTTCTTAAAGGATACACTAATGGGGAGACAATGCTCAGTGATCACATAGATGAGAAGATAGTGGTGGTTGACACACAGTCAGGTAGTAAAATATGGTTAAATTTTTTCTTAATTTTAATAGAGATAGATTATAGATAGATAGATATTGAGATATATCAATTATCTAATATCTATTTGGTTTGATTTTCATAAGTGTTATAGGGAAGGAAAAGACCATATAGGGTTCTTTAGTGAGGTGAACACTGCATGATATCCTAGATGAGGCACTAATTCCATATGACCCTACCATACTAGAGGATCTCGTGTTACCATCTACCCCATTTTAGGTGACTTGGTTTAGACTAGCATGAGATTCCATGATGTGGTTAAATGTGCACAAAGAGGAGAGGCAACCACTAGTAGGGGTGGGTGCAAGAGAGGAAGTGACATGTTAGGCCATAGCTTAGGAGAAATCCACACATTTAGCTACTATGACAAAGATGGGATAGGAACAGGCCCAAGAGAGAGTAGCACATTTAGTGACCCTAAACCTAGTTGACATAGGTATAAGATCAAGTGGCTCATCTATAAGGGAAAGTATTAAGACTAAGATCTCAAATGACCTCTTTAAAAAATTATGTTTAGAAGAGTGATAATGAGGCATCTATGGGTAGCATGGTTAGGCCATGAGATGGGCATGATGGGGCCCAACCATAGAGTTGGAGCTTTTTATATGGTTATATTTTTGTATTAAAACTCATGATATATATAGATGTCTCATTTTGGTAGTTGAATGTTGATTGTATGTGTTTTCATTATGGTTGTGGTTTTAGATGCTTGGACATATTTCTTTATAGCATATGTATTTATATGTTATTTTATATTCTATAGAAAATATGAGTTATGGTTTTTTTCTAACATTATGTAGAGCACATGCATGGTTAAAAAGAAACAAGGAAAAAGATCTGGTAAAATATAATCAATTAAAAGTGTACTACACACTATTTCATGTTGGTAAAAATGTAATAATAAGAAAATGACTAAGTACAAAGAACCAAAGGGTGGTAATCAATATGATAAAAAGTTTGTTTTTAAACTAAGAGAAAAATTGGAACCAAATTAAAACAAGTAAGATCACACTAAATTATGTTGGCAAGTATGAAAATAATGTAATAAATTGGAAAATATTGAAAGGAAAAATGGTATAAAAATAAATAAATTAAGTTAATCAATCATACTAAATCACGTTGGGAAGTATAAAATAAAAACAAAATTGGCAAAATTGGTCTTAAATTTATCACACTAATTCAAGTTAGGAAATATGAAAATTTCAAGAAATGGTTGTATTTTTAGATGCAATAAAAAACTAAGATAAAAGTGAAAGAGAAATAAATTAAGAATAAAACATATTAAATCAACATGGGAAGAATGTAAATGATGTGTAACTTCATGATTAATCACATCTTATTTCATATCTGACACATGTAATTTTGATTTTGACTTGGATTATAGGGAAATTTTTTTTAGGAAGGCTAGGTCCTAGTTGTGGTCTTACACTATAACTCACAAAATAAACACCAATGAGGTGGAATAAATGTGAAAATTTAGTAAAAGGGTATGTTGGTAATAGAATGTGAAATTGTGATAATTTGTAAGGAAGGTCAGGTCCTATCCATGGTCTTACAATGCAACTCACAAATAGAATCCCTAGGGGAGTGATCAGTGAATAAAAAAATATTTCTCAAGAGGAAATATGAGGATTATAGGGAGTGAAGAAGGGAATGTAAAAATAATAACTTAGGCATCTAATGAGAAGACCTTAGGATATAAGAGGTATACTAAGGACATGAGAAGATACTAAGTGACTAATGACAATCAATGTACAAAGGAAACATGTTTGTTATAGACATAAAGCTATGAAGGCAAATAAGAATGCTACTAAGATCAACTCATGAATGCATATTGGTACAAGAAAAATAAAAATGAACCTATCTTCTCATGATGTTTTCTTCATTCCTTAAGACCCCTTAAAAGTCATCGGTCTACTATGAATATTAGGTACTTGCATGAGAAAGTAGCTAGCAGTAAAATAATTTTTTATTCTCCTTTCTTATCTACTAGCCTACCACACCCCAATGGACCTCGGCTCTATCATGAGGCCAATTATGGATTTTGAGCTTTGACCAGAAAGATGAGATGTGCTTTGAATCATGTCTTTTAATGTGATTTGACTTTTAAGATTTTGAATGTTTTTACCTTTTATTAAATGATTTAGATTTTGAATATTTTTAAGGCTTTTTAAGACTTGGAATGACCAATCATGAAAGATAGAGTGATACACATGAATGATCTATAGGATTAGGTTAAAGGAAGATGAGTGACCAAAGACAAAACTAACTAGAACACTTAGGATTAACAATAAACCAACATGTTATCTCAAGTCTCAACCATGTATATGCTTAGTTTATGAGAAAGAAATAAAGGTCAAAAGGAGATCCAAATTGGACTAATGAAAGGATACTATAATGAGATTAATTATTTGATAACTAATCACATGGTATAGAATAAATGACTAAAAGAAAATAGATTTATATAACCAAGTCATAATGATAATTATCCATGTCCATAGAGATAAGAAAGCAAAAAATCATGAAAAGAAAATAGAGTTGATAAGAAATAAACTAAAGAAGAAAGAGAAACCAATGATAAATAAGACATCCATAATCAAATATAAATGACTGTATAAGTAATATAGAGTGTGAAATCAAAGTCACCATGTAAGATAAATAAGAATTTGACAAAATATCAAATGATATAACAAATAGATAAAGATAAAATTGGATCACACATCCAATATAAAATGAATTTAATAACAACATACATGTGTTCATAAATAATAATATATTTACCCACACACATTATCTAGAACATTAGATAGATCTCTATGAAGTTGGAATTGAATTGTAGCTCATATCTTGTCTATCTTCAATGAAAATTGATAAAATACTTCACATCTAATTTCCTCAATAAAAATGGTAGGAATTATTTATGAATCATGCTAAGGAGGGATATTATTCAAGGGATGCTTAGAATAATGCATGGGAGGGGAATATATAGGATAAGAAGGGATCACTGGTGGGAAAGGATCCACAGGTGGAGAAGGATCCTTAAGTGAGGGAAGGTCCATGAGTGAAGGATTTATGGGTAGAGCAACAAGAGGTGATGAAGGGGCCACAGGAGGGGATGGAACCATGAGAAAAGAATGGGGAGCCTTCTTGTAGGAATGACCTATGGGAGTAATGGTATAAGGTCCAAGAATATCTATAAGGTGATCTTTAGGATGTTGCTAAAGGATGCAACAATGATTGGTATGATGGGTATCACATTGGTGCCAAAGACAATACACTTATTCATACTTAGGAATATATTCAGGTAGTACCTTTAGGGGAGGTATGGATTTATATAAATATTGAGGTGTACAAGGATGCAAAGTATCAATATATTTTCATAGCTTGTGATAATGGGTGGATGAATGATTATCTATGTCATAGAAGCAACATATACACATGTGAGTAGGATTAGTAAAATTACTCATATAAGGAGGTGTAACAGAAGTAGAAGGAGCTTTGGAAGGATCATCAGCCCATTTTATGGGTAATATAGCCATCTATGGTAAAGGAATCAAACCATAACTAAGATAAGGTGGTGGTGGGGAAGGAACTGAACTAGGCTCGATAGAATGAGTGATGGGATTAGAAGCAAGAATAAACATAGCTAAGGTAGAAGTAGGAATGGGATCCAAAGTGGGCTCTACTAAGGGAGGGATGGGTTATATATAAGGTTAAAGGATGTTTTCACACATCTCAGGGATAAGTAGGCTATAGGGGTCAGGATACCTAGTAAAGTGGTAAGGCCAAGTCATAGCATGATCCATAAGCATACTCTTATGTGGTTATTCAAAAACTAGAGGTCTCTGCACCATCTCTACCTTATGATAAAGAGGAAAAGTATTAAAATTAGGAACTATATATGATGGAATATGAGAATAAACACTAAAAAACTAAAGTAAAGATGAGTGATTATGAATAATCATAGCATTAAGGGACTAAAATAGACCACCTAAAAATGGATCATCTAAGGTTTAACCATCATCATAGTCAGGTGCATGAAGATCAATAATGTAGGTAGGAATGACATTGTCACCTGATGAGGAGTGATGAATGAAATTTCAAGTCTTAGTCAAGATAATGGGGATATCATCACAAGGTGGTTTGCGAGAATGAGGCTACAAAGAAGTAAGAAGCTGAGAGATGAGATGAGGTGAGAGATTGAAATTTTTACTCTTGAGGTTAATCTCATTAGGTTCATCATCATTATAATCTAGGAGGTTAGGAGGGATATTTTCAATGATTTTAGGATGACCGTTGTAACCTTGAGTGGAATTGATAGGAAAGTTAAATCATTGAGACTCACAAAATGGAACAGTAGGAATGGTTCAAGAGTAGGAATCTTGAAGACACCATGGTCTTGGAATTATTCAAAATTCTAAGGGTTAGTATCATCCTAAATCCTATAGATGGATCTATTATGAGGGAATTTAATGCACTGGTAGGTGGAAGAGGTAACTACTCTCAAATGATGAGTTCATGTCTTACCAACAAGGATGTTATATTATAAAGGAAAGTTAAATATTATCACCTTCACATAAACAATGACAGGTGGGATGGTAGAAGCCACACAACCTAAAGGAGGCATTTTCCTTTGATCATATTGTTGACATGTGTTATGTGTGGATTGGATATTGTATTCAAACTATCTAAGGGTTTTGATAAAATTTAGAGAGGTAACACAGGTGATATAACCCTCATCAACCAAGGCATGATTGACTTGGATATCACTAATTTAGACACTAATGAATAGAGGAGGATAATTCGCATGAAGTAGAATCTCATCAATAATTGTGAAAGCAATGGGAAATTTTAAGGAAAGAGAAGTGTTCATATTTTCATCAACATATATTGACATTTCTTCACATTATTATAATATGCTATCTTTATAACCAAATATGGTTGTTTCACATCCTACAAGGGGAGGATAAGGGATGTTCATTTCAAAAAAGAGTTACATAAGATGGTTTTGATGATGAGCAGAGGTACTCATAAGCTCAAGAAACAAAATTTAGGATGGGACATTAATGAGTTTTATGATGGGATCCCACTCATCATAACCCATAATAAGGTTCTTATAAATAGGTGCATAATAACGAATGAGATCCTCGAAAGGAGGAGCTAAATTGCATTGGAATTTGTGTTGATAAGATGGATAAGATTTAGAATAAGGTTTTAAAATATGTTGAGAAGATAAATCAATTCGTTTAGGTTGGTTTTGATAATTGATAGAGTAAGTGTTGATAGAATCTTGATTATCATTGGTTTTAGGTAAAGAAGATGGAGGGATGGTAGAAATAGAATGAGAAGTGTTATCTAAGGTAAGAGTGGGAATTGGGTCATCTAAAGTTATAATATCATCTTGACCCAACCCATTTAAGTGAGTTTGATAATAATCATAGATAAAAAGTAAATATTCAAGATAATAGAGGGGTGTAGATAGGTTTATGATCAATAAAAGTAACCACCCTTTGTATATTAGTAATATTGACCACATTATCTTCAAGAGTTGGGTCAACAAGACTTTATACATTATTGGTGGAAGGGGTGGGATTTTATTTGGTTGTCTTTATTAGGTTGGTGATTGGGAAGAGGGTCTTTATAGATAGCCAAATGAGCATTAGCTTGATTCAAGGTTTTATATTTAATATTTGTTTCATGAGCCTTAAAATCAATTTCATAGGCTTGTTAATGTTTTTGAATGATAGAATCATGGTCAATATTGGGACCAAGAATAAAATACATGGCCAAATTATTAAGTTTCCTAAAAGTCTCATGATAATGACCCCAACTATATTGAAACCAACAAAACTTCTTTGGATCATACCAAGATTTCATAGGATGAGTGGGATCAAGTTCTCATGGGAGAGGCCTAGGTAAACATTTTATTAATTCACTAAGGATAAAGGTTTATGCCTATTGATGGTATTAAGTGAAGATAAATGAGTATTGGTGTATTATTTAGAAGGGGGAGCTAGTTACAAATATTGGTTAGGAATAATAGATTGAATAGTGTGAATGGTGTCATAAGAGTCTATGACACCATCATTGGTAGCATTACAATTTTTGTTTTTAAATAAGGTACAATTAACCATAGAAGGTTAAGGTGTCTCAAATTGATGCATAAGGAAATATTTATGTTTTTATTGGTCAATGGCTTCCTCAAATATACATGGAGAGAGAGTGCAAACCCGATATTATAACTTGGAAAAAAGAGCATTGGTAAAGAGATAGAAAATTTATCATCGACCATGTTATGTTCAAATTTATTGGATAAAGTTTTCCACCTTTTAATATAAGCTTAGGTAGTTTCATTTTCAAGTTGATTAAAATGTATAAAGTGAGCCAATTTATTCTCAATAAGATCACTAGTTTGGAACTCTTGAACTAAAACATTCACTAAATCTTCCAAACTAGTAATAGAATGAGTTTTAATTTGGTTTTACCAATCTAAAGAATCACCCATGAGGGTTTTAGATAAGAGATTGGTAGAGGAAAATTTATTCAATTTTACCTAATATTTATATATATTTAAAAAAAAATTAGATGAAGAGTAGGATTAGTTGATCCATTGTAAGAAATGGTAGAGGTGATACCTCCTATATCAATATTAGCAATTTAAGTTGTTAGAGGCTCATTTTGAAGATGTTTAATTATCTTATTGATAAGAGGAGTTTTAAGGATGATATCTCCATGGTAATATCAAAGAGGAGGTGGGGGAAACATTTTGATTATGCATGCCCTAAAGCATTGGTTGAGGGTGGGTTTGAAGATGGAGAAGGTGATTTTGCATTCTCATCATTTGATTTGTATTATGACCTTGAAAAATATTCATTTGATTATGCATTTGTAATAAGTTTTGATGGGTTTGATTGGAATTTTTAGAATTATTTGAAGAATTAAATTTAGTATTAATGGCTTGGGTATCACTATTGGTGTTTATAAGAGATTGAGAGGAACTGTTAGAATGTGAGGCATTAATGGCAAAATTTTCTTGTGTGGAAAAAGTTGAATTAGTGAAAGGATGAGAAGAGGAAGTACTAGAATCATGATTAAATTGGGTATTAGATGATTCACTAGTTGAAGTATTTAATGAGAGTGGATCTTAGAATAGGTTTACTAGATGTAGAACCTACCATGTTAGTGGATATACTAAGCATGGAGGTGGAAGAAGTAAAAGAAGAAGAAGTCATGGTATGAGAAGGGTTCATAATAGAGGGAAGAGGTTTAGAATAAAATAAATTAGTACCCCCAAATCCATGTGAGAATGTGGGGTAAGGTGAATGAGGCTCTTAAACTTGACCACTAACCATGAGATGGTAAATGTTATAAGGATCCTTTCCTCGATGTTGAGGAAATTTAGAGATTAAAAAGAGCATTTTAGGGGCATACTCTAATTCAAGTTGATCTTCAAGTGAGAATAAAGGATTACATAGTGAAGAGAAATAAGGATGGGTCCCATAATTCATTGTGAAAGTGGTTATATGAACATTACTCTCATCCAAGAGAGGCACCCTACTTTGCTTATGGGAAACCCTATGAAGGTTGGTAAAACTCATCATATCTATTGACTTCAACTCAATATTATATTTAAATAAAAATTTCATGATGAAGGAGAAGGACTAAACAAGGAGAAAGAGGTGAAAAAGTAAGGAAATATGAAGTGACTGAAAAATATACAGAGTTGACTGGGTTGACCTAGTATAGAAAATAGGATCTAAATATTGTATAGAGTCGACAAGTTAACCTAGTATAGAAAATAGGGGTTGAAAAAATATATAGAGTCGATAGGGTAAGCCTAGTACAAAAATAAGGGATGAAAAATGTATAGAGTTGACATGGTTGACCTAATACAAAAAATAGTGTCTAAAAATTACAAAGTCAACAGGGTTGACCTAGTACAAAAAATAGGGGAAAAATAGATAGTCTATAAAAGACTCTGTTGATAGGGATGACTGTGTACTAAAATAGGAAAAAAATTTCAAGTACTTTTGAAATCAAAAAATGAAAGGAAACACACAATCAATTGGGTCAATGAAGTTGATCCAATTGAGGCACATAACACAAAACCTTGAACCAATGTTGGCTAATATAATTTTTTGAAATATAACATACAATTGAGTAAAGAGCAAGTGGTCAAATTGGAAAGTAAAATATAAATAAATGGTTAACCTAAATGTTTTTAGATTATTAGAATATGATTTTAGATGTGATAGGGAGTCGGTTGTAAGTAAGGAACTGAAATAAATATAAGGATGGTTTTAGGATGTTTAGGATAAAAGGGATATATATTGGAAATGGTATTGGCTTGGTATTGGGGCCTACCCCTTCACACACCAAAGAAATAAGTAAGTTAGGTGCTTATCCAAAATGTAACATTTACCACATGTTTATACTTGGCCAAAAAACCAAGTTGGCTTCCCCCTTGGTGATGAAATCCAAGTAGGTAGGCCTTGGGTAGATAATTATTAAAATGTTTTTTAAGGTTTTATGATTTGGTAGTGTGTACATAAAAGAGGAAATAGTGTAACTAAATGGTATATTTAAAACCACCTAATTAGACTGTGTGATCTATTCTAAGCATGAAAATAAAAAAATGGAAGTGTGAGATAATTACTAGTGTATAAAGGTTAATTCCAACTTTGAAACATAGTACAGTGTCGATTCAATTGACAGTGTATGAAAAAAATATAGAATAGGGTCAATAGTTTCACCTTTATACTATGGAATCAAGGGTCTAAAAATGAAATACATCGATAGATTTAACCTAGTTTTCTATACATTACATAGAATACAAAACTATGTTGATAGGGTCGACCTATTTGATTGTACAAGGAAAGTTTTAAAGACTATAAACTATGAAAATAGAATTGTAATAAATTTTAGAAATGATAAATAAGGATAGAAAGGAACCTTGGTGGGTTGGAAGATGCAGAGGAAAGTAAGATTGTTTTTTAAGTACCCTAATTTATACTTTCAAATTCTTGTTAACTATGTTGACTAGGTTAACCTAGCTTTGTAGGTTATGTTTTTTGAAAACCTAAAAATGTACAGGGTCAATTAGGTCAACCTAATATGCTAGAATAGATGTCTAAAATTTTACAAAGTCAAATGGGTTGATCTAGTAGTCTAAACTGAAGTATAAAAAACCTACACGGATAAAATGGAGTTGTATTGATGCAACTATATGTTAAACCTATGTACAAAAGTTAGAACTATGTCAACATTAACAACCTAGTATCAAAAATATATAAAAATAAAATGATAAAATGATGAAATAAGAAAAATAAAAATTGTAAGGGTTAGATTCATGTTAGGTTTACCAGAATATATGAAATCAAAAATGAATCATGTTTATAAATTGATCCTAACTCAAAGAAGATAGATCATATCATACACTTTCGATTGGGGACATATTTCTTAAGTGGGAACATGACCAATATGAAAATACACTAGACCCAATTAGGGCATATCTTACTATAATACACCATGATAGGGAGGGCTCCAAAGTTTCCATTCAAGTATAATCATGTAATAACCCTAAGTGAGTCTTATGTTTTATATTCACTAAACTAATAACAAGTAAAGCAAAATATAATATAGTGCTCACCAAAGCTTGTGGCACAAAGTGGGGGTTAGAAATAATAAAAGTAAACATGAATAAAATAAATATACTCACATCAATGTATATGGAATCCTAATTCATGGAAGAGAAGTACAAATGCATATCTATCTACTCTAACAAAGGAGAAACAAAGTTAGGCATACTTACCTTTGAAGATGAACCCGCTAAGCCTCAATCTCTTCCTCGGTATGTAAAGATGACAAAGATAAATCAGCTCTAGCATACATAACCTATCAATACATCTAAAATACTTCTCCACAAGACAAGATCTGTATCTCCAAAGAAAGTATGAAACCCTAAGCTTGCTTCTCAAGTAGAACAGTTAATAAGCAAATATACAATAGATATTAATTCTTCTTCTCTTCTATAAATAATGGTATATATATTCATATTTTATCCTAAAATATTTCAAAAATATCAATTGATAGGTTTGACCCAGTTGACCTAGCATAATTTTAGATAATTATTCACTAGGTCATGAGCTAAGTTAGCCAAGAGCCAAACTAGTTCCTAAGTGAAAATCACCCAAAATTGTATATGGTCAACCCAATTGACCTAGTAAAATTGAATAATAAAAGGGGATTAAGGTGAGGAAAAGGAGGATAAAATATGGGAAATGATTGGAGAGGGTACAATAGAGAAGACAAGCTTAGAGAAATGGTTTTTAAGAGACAAGTGTATAGATAACAGGTGGAAAAAGGGACAAAAGTCCTATGAAGCACCAATGGTCTACCCACCCCTTTCCTGATGCACCCTTTAGGGCATGTACTCAGAGATATTGAGACTCAATAGGTTCATATACTATACAATGTGTCAATAATTGATAAAAGTTTGAAAATATTATGTATATACAATTATCCCAATAGTGTGTGTGTGTGTGTGTGTGTGTGTGTGTGTGTGTGTGTGTGTGTGTGTGTGTGTGTGTGTGTGTGTGTGTGTGTGTGTGTGTGTGTGTGTGTGTGTGTGTGTGTGTGTGTGTTTTGAGTCATTTTAATGCAAGTCTAAATGCAATTTTTCTTAGAGCCTCCTTTGGTATAAGCATGCAATTATACTTATCCTTCATAAACTTCTAATTTTGAATAATAATAAGCTAGATGTTTATGTGCTCTATCTATGATTTTATTAATCAATGAATGTTTGTCTTTAAAATGACCCTAAGGGATTTGTATATATAAGGTTCTCATATTTTAATTTTGGAACTATTGGTGAGCACAAGAAGACCAAACAAGACCCAAAATAGAAATAAAGTGCCCTAAAGGGTTTTATGTCCTAATAGGCCTAAAATATATACTAGGACATTTACAGTAAAGGCAAATAGTTCCAATAATCATAACTATGTATGATTAATATAACTATCCTAAACCCATAGAAAAATCAAAACTAAAAGATCAAGACCAAGGATCCTTGTGATAAACTCAAGAAAGATCAAGAAAGCCCAATAGAAGACTGCATAGTCAAATGAATTAGATAAGAAGACATATGAACATGATGAATGCACTAATAAGTACCCTATACACAATTTTAATTCTATGTATGTAAATTCACATGAAAATAATTCTAAAATCAAGGCTCATTTCAAATTTTTGTATCTACAAATGCCCCCTTTTAATCTGGTACTTAAGTGCATTGACAAATGTTGATTTATAGGGATAAAAAAGAATGCAAACCCACACTGTTGATTTTAAACTTAGGCTTTTCATTACCCTAGTGCTTAATAATTTCCATGTATACATATGATAAAATATGTGCACAATTAGATAGATTATTATTCCAACAAAAAATAGTATAGTTGTAATTAAAAATCAATAATAATCAAAGAATTACTAAACATGTGGATATATTCTCTTTTACCACTCATGGATTATGATCATGGCATTTTGAGTGGATATGTCATGGGTACCAAATTACCCATTACATATGGAGAAGGAACCCTTAGTCTTGTTATCTTCTTGGCTAGAGAATTGAATAAGGTTTTTGATTACTATTTATTTAACACTTTTTTTAGGTAAGTGGTGTTAAGGGTTAATGAGGTAGAATAGCCTATACACAAGGTTGAATAAAATTATTTTAGAGAAGGATAATAAATTTAAAACTTATATAAATTAATATTTTAAATTAAAGTGTTTATTTATGCTAAATATAGAAAGTATACTCAAAATAATAGTTTGATAGATTAAACACGAAGAAGAGATAATAGTTATCTTATTTGAAAAATTGTAGGTAGACATTATAAGTATAAATATGGAAAAAAGGTACGAACAATATTAGTAACCAATCATCATATTATATAAATATTGCTTGTAGAGTAATGGACACTTGTGTTAGTCCTAAAACACTTATGTTGATGTTTTTATCCTAATCTCAATGTAACTATCCTTTACTAAATATTCATTATATTTTAAAGTGACCACCTAAAGCCTTCTAGGTTTTCTATTTCCTTTTTGTTGATGTATTTTATTCACACACACAAGTTGTTGATGACTATATTTTGATCAATCCTTAGATCTCCACCTTGGGTCTTTACACCTTTCCAAAAATGGGTTAGTGGGCTCATGGTGTTGATATGACCTCAAAATCCCTCTAATGATGAATTTTTCTTACATATATAATACTCCAAGAGGATATTATACTTATGTAGTTATCCCCTACGTGTTAGCTTATGTGTGCACAAGGTTGAAATATACTATATGAAAATACATGCAATGATATAGCTTGTAACTCTAAAAATATTGCTCGTGATCTATGTTTTTAGTGCTTGAGACCTATAATATGACTAATCTTATGACTAATATGAAAATAGGGAAGAATAAGGTAGTGTAACTTAGTTGTGAAATTTATTGAGTGAAATTGAATAGGTGTTTGCTTGGTATTTACTATATGACTAATGATTAGGAGTAGACTTGTATTTATACCACAAATTTTGAAAATATATCACTTTAAGGTTTAATAATACAAATGGGTTGACCCATAGGAGTTGAAATATTTTAAAATTAGATGACTTTTGATGACTAGACACTTAATAAGAATTTAAACACTTATGTTGACACAAATGTCTCTATGTAGGATGCAAGTGTTTAGTAGGATAAGAAGTGATTAAGGATCTAAAAATGATATTGAAGGATATATAAGAGGTTTTAATCTTTATATATAGTTTAGGATATTTATTTCATTAAAAATTATTGGGTCAGACCTTAGTATAAATAGTTATGCATAATGACATAGAGAATGTGAGCCTTTCAGTAATAGAAATGTCTAGAATTGAAAGGTAGAGATCAATAGGTATTTATCAAGTATATAAGACTTATATGATATATAAATAATATTTATTAGATAAATTTCCCCCTTTGATATATTAATCCATAAAGATGAAATTTCTATGTTAAAAGAAAGAAATTTGTACCTAGGTATGTATAACACACATTGCCTTTGCTTGATCCCACTTTGACTATGTTTCTATCCTATAACCAAGAGAATGTTACAATATAAATAATTACATATAATCTGAAATTTACATAATTGAAATGTTTGAAAATAGATGGACAAAGGAATGAGTACACTTATGTGTCGATGCAACCATGTTGCCCCTTAATACCTTGACTTGGTAAAGATGCTTCCTTATGAAGCATTGGATTTGGGAGGGGTTAAAAAATAAAAATTTGATTTTTAAATACATATATTAAAAGGTAAGTATTCCCCCAATATGGTGAAAAAGTGAGCTATGACAAAACCATTGAGATCATTACATCTCAATCGCACAACTCAAGTGACAATATAATAAAATCTAAGATAAGTGGTAAATCTCACTCAATCTTAAAAATGGAATTAGTGTTATCCATTTAGGGAATTGAATCTCAACCACAATACTAAATTTAAACAACTAATACAAAAAAAAAGGCTCAAAATGGTGCTTCCTAATGAAAATTGTGCTTCTTGGTAAAGTGTTGGTGTTTCTTGGTAAATAAGTTTGAATATGTAATTTCAATTTTTTGTTCACTTTCATGGTATGTGCACCTTTATTGTATCTATAATGTTAAAATTTTCCACAATCAAGATGAAAATAATCAATAAAAAACACTCAATAAATTGATAATTTGAATAAATGAATTATAAGCAACCAACATAAGCATATCGTACTAGTCCTTACATTTATGTGTTAGAAAAAATGTCATGTAAAATAGTGTATCAAGTACATTGTGAAATATGTAAGCATGATTATATGCATGTGTAAGTGTTAGTATATAATCTCAACATGATAATGTATAAATGATCATAAAATAATGTAACCTATATCAATCATGATCAAGGAAGATAGATGCCCCAATGTAGTATGTCACACAGGAAGAGGATAGGTCCAACATGTATATGTGGATGTATCATGTATATAGTGTATGCCTTTATCACACTCAAACATTCATGAAACATATTTTTATCTATAAAATAAATTATATGATATCTACTAAAATAAATTAAACAACATAGATGTCAAAGATCTAGTAAACATGTAAATAAATGTTGAATATATTTTTATTTTTTAATTTTATTTGAATGTTTTTATATTTTATTTTATTTTATTTTTTTGGGGTATTTTTACTAAATATATGGAAATTAAAAAATATATAACCTATGATCCCATCTAAGGGATGCTCACAGGTATCTCTAAACTTAGAATATGATACATCAAATGGGAAATACTACCAAGGAGAATGTATAGGTGTCACATATATAAATATAGAATTTGTGGTACTATATATATGTCTCATAGGGCTATGTGTCTATGAAGAGGTAATATAATTGGTAAGGGTTCATGTAATCCATTATTTAGTTTTTAATGGTCTCTACAATGTAGTTGTAATTGGAAAGTGTTTATTTTTTCTTAGTAACTATGTAGACCATGTAGGTTTAGATGAGGATTATGTGAAATGTGATGTGTGTCTATGGTGAAACAATCTCTGAATATGGGCCAAATAGGAAAGGGAATTTCATTTTGTTTACCATTTCTTGGATGGTTAACCTTAGTAGGTTGTATAATTATCTGTCTGGGAATGAACTTATCTTTTTAAATGGATGTTCATATGGAATTTTGGAAACTATGACTACCCTATTAGTATGAATGTATTTAATACACATGAAAAGTGTAATAAATTGAAAAAAGTTTATATATACACGGTCATCCCAATAACATATCAAATAATCCAATATATGGTATAACTGTAAAGGTAGTAACCACATGTGTTGGCCTTAATGTTAAAGGTAAATCAATCTCACCAATAATGTGTTGATATATATGACTTAAGGGTTAAGGGGTTATAATATCCTATACACAAGGATTAATAAAACTATTATTGAATAGACCAATTAATTAAAAACTCACATAAATGAATATTTTCAATTAAAGTGTTGAGTTATTATATATATATATAGAAATTACACTCAAAATAGTAGTTTGATGACATAAAGACAAAGAAGATATAATACTTAGCTTATCTACAAATGAGTAAGCAAATATGGAAATAGGTAGGTAAAATATTAGGATCCAGTCATAATATTATGTAAATATTATTTCTAGAGGTTTGGACACTTGCATCAACCCTAGGATACTTGCATTAATCCTTTTATCCCGATCTTGACATAACTATCATATATAGTATATTAACCATATTTCAAAGTGACAATCTTGAGACTTACGTATTGTTATCACCTTTCTATTGATTTTTTTTTAATTTAGTGCATAGGTTATCAATGATTATATGTGGATCAAACCTTAGTTTTTCACCTTAAGTCTTTGTACCTTTCCAAAGTTAGTCTACTTAGAGTGTTGAGCTAACATCAAGGACACACCTATTGATGAGCACTAATTACATAGCCAATACTCTAAGGAGATATTCAAACTTATGTAATTCTCACATAGGTGTTTTCTTGTGTGTGCATAAAAGTGAAATTTAATATATGCAAAGGCATACAATCATCTAGCTTATAACTTGAAAAATACTACTTATGGATTGTTATTTGAGTGCTTCAAACCTATAATATGATTGATTCTATGACTAATATGAAAATAGTAAGAATAGGGTAGTGTAAATCAATTATGCAATCAATTGAGTGAGCTTGAATAGGTGATTTCTTGGTATTTTATAGATGACTAATGAGTAGGCTTATATTTGTATTTATACCACAACTTTTGAAAACATATCACAATATGGTTTAATAATATAAATATGATAACCATAGGATTTTAAATATTTACAAATAAAATAAATTTTGAGGATTGGACACTTAACAATAATCTAGACACTTGCATCGATGTAAGTGTTAGATAAGATAGGAAGTTTTTGGGGATATAAAATTGACAATGAAGGATATATATAAAGTTTTAAGTTTTTTATATAATGAAAGAGATCTAGGTCATCATAAATTATTGGTTAAAACCATAATATAAATAGTTAGGCACAATGATATGGCAAATATGAGCTTTTTAGTATCAGGTAGATATAAAATTTAAGGGTAGAGCTATGATAGGTATTTATAAAGTATACAAGATTGGGATGTTATTTAAATCATATTTTAGTATCTAAACTATATGTACATATGGAACACCATACCAAGTTTGTATGTACAAATGTTGGATCCTTGTATTAGGCTCATATGTAAAATAAGGAACCCCACATCAGGTTTTTATGTAAATTTAAAAACTCTAAATCAACCATTGTAGATAGACTTTAGAATCAAAGTGCTTGTGTATTAAAATATTTTCCATCATAGAAATATAAAAAATTATTTGCATGAACACCAATCATGCTCCAAATCTAATAAATTTTTACTTAAATCTGATATAGAATTCCATTATTTGTATGTCACTTTGTTTAATCAAATTGTTAAATGTGGAGTCTGTTTCACCCCTAAGGTTAAAATAAAGTTAACAGGGTAATTTTAACATGTATTTATTTAATTTTACAATGTGGGGAAACATTTTTAGTGTGATAATCACTTCCCACATTTTTGGCATGATTTATGGAGAAATAAGTGTGATTTAAAGAGGTTGAGAGAATCAGGGGATTATATTTTATCTAGTTGGTTAAAACCTTCCTTATTTTGTGCCATTTTGGTGGGGATATGGATTATCACCAAGGTGTGGTGTTTTTTTAAGAGTGTAAATAGGGGTGAGGGGGAAACACATTTTAATTGTGTTTTACATCTCAGTTTGAGCTCTATTTTCTCACTACGATTAGTGTGATCGATTTTGAGGTGTAACTTTGCATCTCAGGATTTTTGGTGTGAATTCAGGCTGGAGAAAATTATCTCTATGAGAGGTTTCTTATCTAGATTTATTTTACTCTTGTTTATAATATTATTGAGATCCTCTTGGTGGATGTATTCCACATTAGGTGAACCACGTTATATTGGTGTTATGTGTGTATTTGCTTAGATCTGAATATTTCTTCCATATGTCTCTACTACTGTGATTCTAAAGAATGATTTCCATGTTACATATTACTACATAATTAATTAATTTTAATCACTTATTCCTAATAAATGGTATCAAATATATATTTCATGGTTTTCTAAAGTGGTGAATTATAGGGAAAGATATTAGCTTGAGTGGGAGCTATGGTAGATAATGGCAGATCTAGAAAATAAAAATTCATTGGATAGAATTTTGAATTGTGGAAGATGTAGATGGAGGATTACTTGTTTAAAAAGGATCTTCATCTCCCTTTGATGGGGAAAATAGGCCAACCTTTAGGTATGAATTTGGCATATTAGAATTTGCTTGAGAGGAAAACATTGGGAGCCATATGGTTGTGCCTTGAATCTATAGTTGCCTTCAATATTTCATAGAAGACAACCACATTTGATTTGATGAAAAAATTAGGGGAGATATATGAAAAAACCTCTATCTCTAATAAAATATTTTTGATGAAAAGGCTATTTAATATGACAATGTGTGAAAATGGTTATGTATCTGATCATTTGAATGATTTTAATATGGCTATGAGTATGCTAACTTTTGTTAGTATTAAATCTGAAGATGAATATAAGGCCTTATTTATTTTGTGTTCCTTACCTAATAGTTTGGATAGCCTAGTTATGTATGTGAGTAATGCCATCCCTACTAAGGGAAGTTTAAAGTTTGAGTATGTTATAGATGTGATTCTCAGTGAGGAAATGTGAAGGAATAGCGCCGAGGAATCATCTTCAGGGAATTTTTTGATGGTGGATACAAGAGGGATACAAAAGGATAGAATCAAAGGAAACTATGGAAATTCAAAGGGTCGAGGAAGATCTAAATCTAGAACCAAGATGGTGTGTTGGCAATGTGGGAAAAGTGGACACACAAAGAAGGAATGTTGGGAACTTCAGGACAAGAAGACCAAATAGGAGGAGACCAAGGAAGTAAATATGATCATAGGTAATGTTAATCAGGATGCTTTAATTCTTTCCTTGGATAATGTTTCTAAATCTTGGGTATTAGATTCAGGGGATTCTTTTCATGCCACCCCACATAGGCATCATTTTACTGATTATTTTCAAAGAGATGTTGGACATGTTTATCTTGGTGATGATGAACCATGCAATATAGTAGGGAAAGGTCATGTTTAGATAAATATGCAAAATGAGAACACATGGATACTAAAGGATGTTAGACATGACCCATAGCTAAGGTAGAATTTAATATCACTAGGGCAATTAGATAGTGATGGTTGTTTGGTGATGTTTTCAATAGACTCTTGAAAAGTTACCATGGGTGCTCTTATGGTTTTAAGAGGCAAGAAATTTGGTACTCTATATTTGAATAGTAGTGATAATCATTGTAATTTAGTTACTACATATGGAGATGTAACTTTTTGGCACTACAGACTCGATCATATGAGTTGAAAGGGCATGGAAATATTAAAAGACAAGTTGCATAGATTGAAATAAGTTAATTTGGACTTATATGATGATTGTGTGTATGGGAAGAAGAAGTGAGTTAAGTTCATGAGCGTTAGACCTACAAAGAAGGAAAATAAGTTAGAGTTGGTTCACTCAGATGTATGGGGGCTAGCTCAAGTATCTTCTATTAGTGGTTCAAATTATTATGTTACATTTATTGATGATGCAACTAGGAAGGTTTGGGTTTATTACATTAAGAAGAGATGTGATGTGTTTAAAACATTCAAGAGATGGAAATATTTATTTGAGAATGAAACAGGTCTCAAGTTGAAATGCCTCAGGTTAGATAATGGAGGTGAGTATTATATCAAAGCATTTGATGATTATTATTCATAAAATGGAATTTGTTACCAAAATATAGTTCTAGGGACACCACAGGAGAATGGAGTGTCACAAAGGATGAATAAGATAATCATGGATCATACTAGGAGCATGAAGTTACATCCAAGCTTCCCCTCATGTTTTAGGTAGAAACAGTTAGCACATCTATATATTTGATTAACAAAGGACCTTCTTTGTCTTTGGATGGAGGCATACCTAAGGAATATTGGTCTAGTAAGAAAGTTAATTATTAATTTCTTAGGGTCTTTGGATGTGAAGCATTGTTTCATGTTCCTGATAAGGATAGGACCAATTTAGAGGCTAACTCTGAGATATGCACCTTTATTGGTTATGGTGAGGATGACTTTGGTTTCCAAAATTGGAGTCTTAGAGACAAGAAAATATTTTGGTCTAGGGATGTTGTCTTTCAATAAAAATTAATGTATAAGGATCAATTGTAGGACTAGGAACAAAAAGAGTACATAATGTTAGATGATATTATGAATTGTAAAGTGTCTAAGGAGACAGTTTAGGAACCTCGTACATAGGAACCCCAAAATCCTATATTAAGAATGTCTCTTAGGGTAAGAAAAGCTCCCAAACATTTTCCCCCATATTTGAGTTATTTGTTACTTATTGATAGTGGAGAACTAGAATGTTTTGAGGAAGCAATATAGGCAAATGCTAGGAAGAAGTGAGAGAAAGCCATGTAGGAAGAACATAGTGCTCTCATGGAGAACTAGACATGGGATTTGGTGAAGCTACCCAAGGGAAAGAGAGCATTCTAGAACAAGTGGGTATATAAAATCAAATAAGAGGATGGAGGAAGGAAAAGGTATAAGGCCCAGTTGGTGGTCAAGGGGTTTGTATAGAATAAAGGTATTGATTTTGATGATATTTTTTCTCCTATTGTTAAAATGACTTCTATTATAACTATGCTTGGTATAGTTACAGTAGAGTATTTGCATTTAAAATAATTTTATGTGAAGAATGCATTCCTTCATGGTGATTTGGAGGAGGAATTATATATGGAAAAACCATAGGGTTATGAGTCAAAGGAAAAGAGAAATTGGTGTGCAAACTAAAGAAGATCTTGTATGGCTCAAAACAAGATCCATAGTAATGTTATAAGAAGTTTGATAGTTTTATGTTGTAATAGAGTTACTCCAAGTGTCATTTTGACTACTGTGCATATGTCAATAGATTTTAGGATGGTAATTATATTATCCTATGTTTGTATTTAGATGACATGTTGGTTGTAGGAAATAACATGCAATAGATTCAATTACTCAAGAAGTAGCTTAGTGATTCTTTTTCTATGAAGGATTTGGGTGTAGAAAAGAAAATCCTTGGTATGAGGATAACTTGAGATAGGAAGGAGAAAAAGATGATCTTATCCTAGGAAGAGTATGTGAAGAAATTTTTGGAGAGGTTTAGTATGCAGGATGCTAAGTTAGTTGGGACTCCTTTAGTAGGTCATTTCAAATTATCAAAGGAGCAATGTCTGAAGATAGAAGAAGAAAATCTAAAGATGTCCAAGGTACCTTACTATCAATAGTTAGTAGCCTAATGTATGTTATGGTATGTACTAGGCCATATATTTCCCATGTAATGGGATTAGTAAGTAGGTACATGAGTAATTTAGGTTATGAGCACTGACAAGTAGTGAAATGGAATTTTTGATATTTGAGAGGAACCATGGGTACAACATTATGTTTTGGTGGATTAGACACCACTTTTCATGGTTATGTGGACTTAGATATGGATAGGGATGTTGATAATAGGAGTAAAATAGGTTATGTATTTATTATCAAGAATATAGTGGTTAGTTGGATTTCCTAAATACATAAGATTGTAGCTTTATCAACCATAGGAGCTGAGTATGTTGTTTCTATAGAGGCTAACAATGAGATGATTTGGTTACAATAATTACTAAATGAGTTGAGGTATAAGCAATAAGTTGGGGGATTACATAGTGATATTCAGAGTGTTATATATTTATCCAATAAATCTACTTTCCACTCAAGGATGAAGCACATACAGTTATGATATCATTTCATCAAGACAGCTTTGGAAGAAAACATGGTGAAGCTAGAGAAGATACATATGAGCCAAAATCTTATGAATATGTTGACCAAGGTAGTCACTTTGGATAATTTTAGGTTATGTTCAAATTTTATTGGTCTACATGAATATCATGGAGGTGGTGTTTTAAATTTTGGTTAAGGGGAAACAAACTCTAAGTGGGAGATTGTTAAATGTGGAGTCTGTTTCACCCCTAAGGTTAAAATAAAGTTAACGAGGCAATTTTAACATGTATTTATTTACTTTTAGAAATGTGGGGAGAATTTTTTAGTGTTATAATCACTTCCCACATTTATGGAATGATTTATGGAGAAATAATTGTGATTTAAAGAGGTTGAGAGAATCGAGGGATTATATTTTATCTAATTTGTTAAAACCTCCCTTATTTTGTGCCATTTTGGTGGGGATATGGCTTATCACCAAGGTATGGAATTTTTTTTTAGAGTATAAATATGGGTGAGGAGAAACACATTGTAATTTTTTTTCATCTCAGTTTGATTTCTACTTTCTCTCTGCAGTCAATGTGATCAATTTTGAAGTGTAGCTTTGCATCTCAAGAATTCTGGTGTGAATTCAAGTTGGAGAAAATTTTCTCTATGAGAGGTTTCTTGTTTAGAGTTATTTTACTCTTCTTTATAATATTATTGAGATCATCTTGGTGGATGTATCCCATATTGGTTGAGCCATGTTATATCAGTGTTATGTGTGTATTTGCTTAGATCTAAATTTTTCTTCCATATGTCTTTGTTGCTTTGATTCTGAGGAATGATTTCTATGTTGCATATTATTACATAATTAATTAATTTTAATCACTTATTCTTAATATAGATAAATATGATAACCTATTCAATCTAATCCTTTTAATATAATACACCTATTCAATGTGATCCATGTAATATGTTGAATTATGTCATAGAATATGTCACCTATTCATTATGATTTTATAAAAGTCTCATATATGCCCTACACATGTGTGAATTTATCAATTTTACCAATTTGAATCAAAATATATTTGAATCTAAATCACAACTCATCTCAATATAAATTACAATTTATCTCATAATCTATCCAAATATATCTCATAATTTATCTTAATATAATAATCTAACCCAACTTGATAATATGATAAATCTAGTCATATAATGTTTCTCATAATGCAATATAATACCCTAAGTTTTACCATAATCCTATAACATGTTACACACATGCATGACATGTGCCATTTTTTTTGTAATTTGTGTCATCTTAATGTGGTTTAAGGTTGGGTTCCCAATGAAGGCAATCCAAACCTCATAGCCTTTGGTCCACACATACATAATAATAATAATAGATAACTAAAATGGATTTTATTTATTATAGTAAATCTAATTAATTTTTAAACTTCTTAGCTATACATTAATGGGATCCTTGGATCCCTTTCTTGACCGCTAACCTCTTGTTGTCACTCTCTCCCTCTTCTTGCACACATCTTATAGGGTTTGAACCTGAGATCTCTACCCTCTTCCTACACTTCTTGGTTGCCTCCTCTTAACAAATATAACTTACCCAAAAACCCTATTACACTAACTAATAATAACCATAAAAATAACACCCTATAATTATGGGCAAAAAGCCCCTATTTATAGTTTTAGAGGCCAGTTACTAGCTGGTCTAATTTATAGTTGACAATTATCCTTTTGGTTTCTTTTAGTGACTAATTTAAAGTGTTTAAGTTTGAATCAGATGATTGAGTTATACCTCAATCCCTATAATTTTAAAAATAGTCTTTCTGAATCCTTTTTAATCTATTTCCCTTTTTAGCCCATGCCTTATCAATTTTCATATTTACAACTAGCGAGTTGATCATTTTTTTATTTTCTATACTTGAGCCATGTGCATTATAGTTGAGGTTGTTGATTTTACTATGAATGAAAATTTAATCATGAATATACATTTCATCTAATATATATTATATTGGTGTCTAATTGTTTATTATATCATGATATAAATTACATCTAAGAGTAAATGCATTATCATATCATGTTTTATACTTCATCTTAATTAATGATACTATTGTATATTGAGGTTGATATCATCATCATATATTAATGATTTATCTTGCAAAATATTTTAGATGATAATGTTGTTATCTTTATTACACATTTTGATAGTATACTATACACAATGTTTCTAAGCTATTTTATCTAATGGTTAATCACTATGGTGTTGAAATGTTAAATTCTCAAGATGGTTATAGAATAATAAACCTTGTATTTGAGATATTAGAAACATTGTGTGTAGTGTCATAAATGGGTACTATTTCATCAACAAATTATATTATTGTTATTATATTTTAATCAATAATGGTGAACCTTGAAAATTATTTTTATATGTGTTTGTAATAAATATTAACTAGAAATTTTTTTCTATGATAGTTAAATAAATAAAAAATAGTAGGCTAAATATATAAACCCAATAGGGTTATAACATGTGGTATCAGAGTGTAAGTTTAAATTATTAGACCTAATGAGTCCACTTGTGTTGATATAATTTTTCCTTGATAATATTAATAAATAATAGTATGTTTTAAGGCTAATGTTGATGAAAATCCACCCAATTAGGATTAGCAACCTAATCCAATCTAGTTACTAGTAGAACAAGTTGTTTAGCTTGATCAGATCCTTATAGCCTTGAATGAGACACAAGATAGAATAGAAACTCTAGAAAAATGATTTTATCAGATAATAAAATTATCATGAATGAAATCAAGATCAATAACATGTTTAAGATCATCAATGTCTAAGGTCTCAAGTTATAGTAGAATTTGCAAGTGACATGAAAATGGTGAATCCACCAAAATTTTATGAAATAATGTTGAGTGATGGAGATACAGGGTGGATCACTAAAATGGATAAGTATTTTGATATCTAAAACTAATATTAATTAACAAAATTTGTATGGGGAGTATACCAATTGGTAGGTGAAGCAACAACCTAGTGGGTCAACAATAAAATGGAGATGGGCCTTGACTCCACCACCAAATGTCATCAGTTTGTAACTTTTTCCAAGGAAAGGTGGTTTCTACATCTCTATTTTTTTCAAAAGTTGACTAATTTTAAAATTTTAAAATAAAGAGAGCCATCAATGATTGAATATTTGGAGCAGTTCATGAAACTTATCAAATATGTTCCCCAAGATTAGAAGGATGAATGTTTATGAATCCATAATTCCATCTTGGTTTTGAGGCCATAGATTGGTTGTGAAGTGCATGTGTATGGACCCATATCTATGGATCAATTCTTTGAAAATTCTATCAAATAAGAACATAAGCTTAAATATCTACTAAATCCAGAGATAAGTATTATAAAAAAGTTGATGGTCTAAATCCTTATTTCAAAAATTATAATTAGAAGTAAAGTGGGGATTTCAAAAATAGGTTCAATAATAATAATCATATGTATAATAATGCTTCTATAATAAGGAAGATAGGAAATGGTTTTAGGGATGGAAATAAATGAGGTAACCCTTTAGAAAGTAAATGACCACCAAGTGGATGCTTTACTTGTCGATGTGATAATTATGTGTAAGATTTCCTTAATAGGAAAAATGGTAAAAAATTCAAGAACAATTCATCTTCATCTTCTCAACAGGGTACATTTGAATAGAGAATTCATGCAATAATTGATAAACATTAGGTTGATTTTCAAATTTCCTATATAGATGTGTCAAGTACATTATTCACAAATTCTATTACTTTTTAACTGATACTAAAGATATTGAATGTTTTATTTCTCTAAAATTACTTAATAAACTTCCTAAAAGGGTTGGTCATATGGAAAGTGCATGGAATTTTAAATATGGGAACCAATATATAGTTAAGTTTGATAAGTGCCTAGATTTCCAATCTCAAGCACATTCAAGGCATTCAAGACCACTATCATTCTAGCATAATTTGCACTTGTACTAACACTTAGGTGGGGACAAATACATTGCAATTGATCCCTCCTTAGAGTATTGGTATGTAGGACACCCTTTTCACAATGAGAAGTTGAGGATGTCCAACCTATCCTACTAACAAACACACATTTTCAGCTCATGCCTTACTTGTAAAGAGGATTAGGGTTTGCATCATAAATAAAATATTATAGGAACAATAAATAGTTTCAAACTTTATGTGTACAAGAATATAATTTAGAAATACAAGTGAATAAGAACCCAAAATTTAGGAATAGGCATGCGTGGAGGACACTAGTGCCATTTTTAGGACATTAGAGCCACATAAAATTACTATCCAAGTGTGGTGCTACTATTCAAAATAGGATCTGACATAAAGATCTAGTTGATGACACTCATACTTGTTTTTATCTTAATTCTCAACACTCATATATTTTTCATTAAGTGTTTTCCATATAACTCTTTATTTGTAAATATTTATTACTATTTTTATAAATTCAAAGCAAGTCAATATCTATAACAAATTAGTGTTTGTATATTGCATATTATTTCACTAATTTATACTACTCAAGTCTTTAATCAAATATTATGCCATTGAACATATGCATATATATGAGGTGGGGGAGTTTAGCAATACTATTCATATACCATCTCCAAAACTTTATACAACATAGTTACCTCATCAATGATAAAAAGAAGTTTGTCATAGTATAGACATCCTCACCCAGTGTAAATGGTGATATTATTATATCATAGTTACGACTAATTTTTAGTTCAAAAGAGGTTTACATTCATAATTTAGACATAGATTCACAAGACACTATAGAGTCGAATCAACCACCTATAGATAAAGATGATTATTTATGTGGATTAAGTTTTACACTAGTGGGATTAAGAGAGTGTAGAGATAATTCAAAGGTACTTATACCTCACCTACATAAGTAGCATAACTTGTTCAATATCTTATAACTATAAGTTCTCATACTCAACTATAGTCAGTAGTAGATCCCTTGATCTATTTAGTACATATGGTTACATCCATGGATATTGATTCAATTATATAGATTCAAGAGAGGAGTTCATAATATAGATCACATTAGATCTTATAGATATTACTTGATAGAGGATTGATTATATTACCCACAATCTAGCATAGATCAGTCACTAGATTGTTACCACAAGAAGGTCAAACCTTTTGCCATTTTTATAGACTCATAGGACATGATAAAGATAGATGCTCAACATTATAATGTAAACTAAATAAATTTAAGGATAAAGGCACTATCTAGATCATATAGCCTCCACCTCCATAGGTATGACAAAAATCATCGATATAAGTTCCTTCATAGATACGAGTATCATGATAGATTCATCACCGACATAGACATCCATAAAGTGATCCATTGACTATACAATTTTTGTGGTAGACATATACATTCCTGATGTGTCTATAGATGAGGATTATGATCATAACACTTTCACTTTAGAATTTTTACACCAGATTAGTTATCAAGAGAGTGATATACAACATGTTAGACACTATCATGATTCCATTAGACATATTACAATACTATTTACATGCAGTCCCAAGGTGGCCAATAAATTATTCTTCATTTTTAGTATAGACACTCAGCTATAGGTTACACTTGGTAGTACATGGTTATAGATGATGGATGCCATAGTTGATTGGTTAGATAGATGCTTGGCATTCACTCACAATGGACACATGTTTCATATTTTACATGATGACATAGATGAGAACCATAGGTTTCATATAAATATTCTAAGGTCTAATGTAGTTTACCCTAGGATCATTCAAGAGGCATCTTACATAGTTTATCGGTATGCCATTCAAATGTATAGACTCGTAAATCATGCCAATTATAAGGCTCCACTGATACATATAAATTGGTACAATGATTATGATGATGATAACTTATTTTAGTTTGGATAAATTCAATAGCCAACACTAGATGATCTTCAACTAGATCCACTATTTGATTATCCACATTCCATGGATGTGCTCTTGGGTCTATAGATACATTACACTTTGCTTGTATAATATTTCATTTACATTTTTAGAATTTACTTATACATACTTTATTTTCTCTTGCTCCTTGTACATAGTATATTTTCATTTGCTTGTGCATAGATTATATTTGGAAAATAAAAGCCAAAACACAAAAACATTCAAATATTACTTAAAATACACAAAATTTATAGATTGTATGCATTTATATGTTTACATTTATTATATTTACTAGACACTACACATGTTATCTTAGTATAGTTAGATTTTTTCATACATACATGCTTCACTTGTTCTTGTCGAGTGCTTATAGGACTCAAGTCCACCACACTGATCTAGACTTATTATCATCCACCCACTAAGGGCATTTACACTAATTCATGGTTATTAGTTTGACACATTATCCCACTTAGGGGCATCTTATACATAGTTTTTATTACTAGGTTATATCCTTACATTATTTTCATTCTAGTTTTCACATTAATATATCTTGATATTGATCATTACTACTCATACTTAGACTTTTTGGTGACTATCACTAGTTTAGACTTAGCATATATAAATTCTCAATATTACATAGATTTTTACCACATTAATGCATGTTTTCATTTATTTATTTTATAGTTTAGACTTTATTATGATTTCTTTGATTCTTATATTAGAGAGCATTTGAATATGCCATTATTCTTGGGATCTATGCCTCTTCTATTCATGTATGCCTTGGACATGTGTCCATGTCCCTTATGTGTGATTTGATGATTATTTATGTAGACATTTAAACATGTCATTCTATGTGGATCTAATCTAACTTGATTATTTCTTGCATATGTAGACATTTGAACATGTCCTTGTATGTCTTCTTTTCTCATATTTAGTGACATGTGCCCATGTCCCTTGTATTATGTCCCCTTGGCCTATTTTGTGTGACTCATGTATTTTTTATGTATGCTTTCTTAGGTGTGTCATGGCCATGACATTTGTCTTTTATTATTACACACATTAGTTTTTTATTCCATGAGGGACCTCATGCATCTACCCTTCATACTTAGGTGTCATGATGGACATCATGCCCCATCCCCCTAAGTATCTACTTAGATTTATTATTATACACATTGATTACATATATATTGATACCTTTGCTTAATGTTTTTGATAAGTAAGGTGACAGACTAGGGGTTGAACCCTTACAGATTAGAGAAGACAAGAAGGCAATCAAACAAAATATGCCTTCTAAGAAGAGACAACACTAGCAGAGTACCAATAGACATAGCAAACAAAATGAAACAAGAAATGAAAATATGAGAGTCAGAGAGATCTCTCCTTACATAACCATTAATTTGAGAAGATCATTCAATTTCTCAATATTCTCCACATTGACAGTAGGCACATTATTACCCAATTCCTTTAGCATTGACATGTTCTGGAAATAGAATTCCAGAGCCCAGTGGTGAAGTTCTGCTTCAGCTTCTAAATGCGATCCTTTAGGGCATCAATTTCATCTTTCAACCTAATCTCATTTTTGATTTCCTTGTCAGCTTCCTCCACATACATTTTTCCCTCTTTGTCAACATTTTTTGCAATGTTAGCACCATCCTTCGTAGTAGCCTCAAATTCCCTAGTCTCCTATTTCCCTTCAGTATCCTCAAATATTTCCTGAACTTCCAATTCCTTAAACTCTTCCTCCTAGGTGGCTTCCTCTGAGGTGCTCTTTGAATATTCAATAAGCCTAGCCTTAGGAGTAGGTTTGCAAGCAATCCACTCTGACTATTGAACTCTGGAGGAGAAGCCCTCCTTATTAACCTTACAAGACATATAGGATTTACCACCTTGACCCCCAGTGGTCCTACCAAGATTTTTATGGGTCCCCACAATGGGCACCCTAATATTCTCTTCCTTCACATAAAACTTCCTCTTCTTTCCCTTCTTGCTCATAAAGGAGCTAGGGGTGTCAATGGGGGTCTCCTCTAGAGTAGAGAAGGAGACTTCTTTAGTTTTGGTAGAAACAAGGGAAAGACAAGGCTCATCGACAACATCACCAGCCAAAGGATTAGAAGAAATATCCCCACTATCAATTTTGATAGTCTTAAATGGATCAAGGGCATGGTGAAAATTATACAAATAGAAGATGAGACCCTGATGTAGGGGGATAGGATTCATATCCATTTTTTTAGCCATTTTTACTCTCACCCTAAGGATAGAATGTTCTAGGGAGGAGAGCAAGTAAAAGGGAAAACTAATGAGAGCATTATACCTGAAGTGATTTAAAAGGGGGAGATGGTAATTATAAAATGTGGTAAATCATCCTTTGATCATGAAGTACTTCATGAGGATGAAGCACACTCCATCCCACATCTCAGGTATTTTAGCTCGCTTGAATCCTCCTTGGTAAGGAACAAGTTCTTCACCTTCTCCTAGGAATAATTTATGGCTTGAGAGATCCATGATTTTTATTTTCCTTTGTAGCTTTATCCCTTGCATGGAAATTCTTGTATCCATAGCAATCACTTTTTTAGAAATCTCAAAATTGATTCCTCCAATAGTGACTCACCTATTTAACCAAAACCTCACAAATTGCTCAAACAAGTTTTCATCAAACCCATTGAGCCTTTCTAGGTATGGGCTAATCCCCCCTTCTTTACAGTAGTGCCAAACTAGTGGATTATCTTTGAACTAATAGTAGGAGACTAGTTTTATTCAAATTCTATCTCCCCCCATTTTGGATTTATAAACTAAACCCATAGAGTTCCCAATTTTAACCTTCATTGTTGAAGTAGTTACAAACCCTTACTCTCGACTATGCATAATGATAATGTGATGGCTCATAATTCAAAATATCATGCAGAGATGACATTTGCTCCTCCAATGCTTGAAAATCATTTACTAGTGATCTTCATAATGAAACCCATGTGCCTTAACACCTTGATACAATAAATCATGAATGATTATCAAAAGAGTACAATAGTTATCAAGTTCTGAGATCCATGACGACACCCTCCAGATGGACTACCTATGAGAGATATCCTTTTCATAAGTTTGACTCATCCTGGACAAGTCATCTCCTTTTGAATAATATCCCTAATGTTTAAAGGAATATGAACAACTTGGTGCCAACATCACCAATTTGAAAATTGTTGGCCGAGATTGGCACAGGCATTAGTAACACTATTTCCCTCTCTGTAAATATGTGAAATATCCACTCTGGAAAACTTTTTCAAAATAAATTGGATATCCCTAATGATATATTTTAGCTTAATTCCCACATTTGATGCTTTATTAGCGACATTGATGACCATTTTAGAGTCTCCTTATATACTCAAGTTCCTTATACCTAGGGATATAGCCAATTTTAACCCCCATAGGAGAGCCATTGTTCAACATAGTTATTGCTCTGGAAGCCTATTCCACCATCATAGACAACAATCATCCATCCTTTATCATTTCTTATAATTCCTCCTCCACTGGCTTTACCATCAGACTTGGAGGCCCCATCAAAGTTAAGTTTCATCTAGTTAGGCTTTGGGGGAATCCATTTAGTATTAAGTCTCTATATAATTTTGGAATTATTATAATTAGGGATATGGTTTAAAACCTTCCATTTAGATATAATTTGATTTTAAACTTGAGTCAGGGGTTTCTCCACAGAATGAATATGGGTAGTGGTGACACTTTCCATAAGAGTCTTAACAAAAGAATGAAACACCTGAGATGCATTTCTAGCAGTGTCCCTAAAAATTTTATGGTTGCACTCTTTCCATAAGATCTAACTCAAATAGGGTAGAGTTTGATTCCATAATTCCATGAGCTAGGGATGTGTAAAGGTAGGATTCTAGCTAATGATAACTTACTTAAGGTCAGAGTTACAAACCCATTCAATAGCAAAGTTATTTATAATTATGCCCCATAATTCCCAGGCAAAATCATAGTGAATAAAAAGGTGTGAAATTGTTTCCTCTTTTAAACCATACAAATAGCATCTGTTGACTAGGGTAAACCCTCTCTTTTGAAGGTTGTCATGTGTTAAGATTTTTTTATGATCAAGAGCCCACCAAAAAATGTTAATTTTTGGTATAAGTTTATAATTCCAAACCTTTTTCCATAACTCTTTATTATGAGCCTCAGGAATCAGCAATTGATAAGTAGACTTGATAGAAAACCATCCATTCTTATCTGGCCACTAGGACTATTCATCTTCATGAGGGAAGAGAGGGATTTTGGTTGCCTGAATCAACTGTTGAATCTCTATAACTCTAGGGAAAATATCAAGCCAATGAACACAGCAATCCAATATATTTTTCCAGCTCCTCATGATATTGTTATTATCCATGTAATCACTGACTCTATCTCCAAAAAACTGAGTAGCAATGTCAACAATCTCTCCATAGTTTCCTTGTGTGATGAGAGCCTTATCCTTTAACCAAATGTCATCCCAGAATTTAATATGCCAGCCATTTCTTAGTTTCTATCTAATTCCTTGCTTAAGAAGGCTTCTACTTTTTAGCATTTTATTCCATATCATAGATCCTTGGGGTAACCCCATCTGTTGAAGAAAGTTGGAACCATCAGTGATATGTATATATTTGGCATACATTATTTCCCCCCAATCATTATTTTTATGGATCAGGTTCTAATTAATTTTTGAGAGAAGGGCTTTGTTCATGTTCCTGATAAACCTAATATTGAGGCCACCATGTGATTTTAGAAGACACACTTTTTCCCATCTGACTAAAGACATTATCTATTTATCTTCCAGTCCCATCCATAATAATTTTATTTGAATCTATTCTAATTTGTTAGCAAAATACGTAGGAATTATAAAGAGAGACAGGAAGTAGGTAGGAATCCCTTAAAGAGAGGCCCAAAAAAGCTATAATTTGCTAGCACTACTAAGAAGTTTCCCTTTCCAACCAAGAAGTTTCTTCTGAGTTCTTTCCAAAATTCCATTCCCAAAACTAGGAGATACCTCTTTTACCATGAGGGGAAGACCCAGATAGGTAGCTGGTAGAACAGCTTAAACACATTCAAGTATGTCAATAATTATTTGTCTAGGGTCATTAGGAGTATTGAAGAAGTACACATTGCTTTTTCAGAGATTTATGCTTTGCCTAGACTCTATGGCATAATTATTTAAAATATTCTTCCATCTCCTAACTTCAATCACTGAGGAGATGCCAAAAATAATGGTATCATCCACAAACTACCGCATCACCATAAGATAAAGGGAAGAGGCAGGTTTGATGCCCACTAAATTTTTAGAGGCTATACCTGCCTGTATGTATCTTTCCAGTGCCTCTACCATTATGATG
The DNA here is from genome assembly GCA_037957365.1 of Torreya grandis. NCBI lineage: Eukaryota > Viridiplantae > Streptophyta > Pinopsida > Cupressales > Taxaceae > Torreya > Torreya grandis. Next base: position 1,146,039 of record JARHVA010002617.1, read on the forward strand.
AATAAGTAAGGGGAGAGAGGGTCCCCCTGGCAGATTCCTCTCAAAGAAGAGAATAACCCTCTAGGGACCCCATTTACCAAAACCAAAATTTTTGTAGAAGAGATAGTGTTCTATATCAAGAGAGACATTTTATCATTAAACCCAAATTTTTTGATGACTTGGAACATAAAAGTCCATGAGACCCTATCATATGCTTTAGAAATATATAGCTTAAGAGCCATACCAGGGATTTTGATCTTGTCCATGGAGTGAATAGTCTCATGTGTGGTGATCACAGCATCAAGAATCTACCAACCTAGGACAAAGCCTTTTTGGGCAGGGGAAATAATTTTGTCTAATAAAGGTTGGATCCTCATAACTAGCACTTTAGTGTAGAGCTTATAAATAGTGTTACATAGACTAATAGGTCTGAAATCTGTAAGGTGTGTGGGCTGTGACTTTTTAGGAACAAGTACTATGAAAGGATTATTATCTTGTTTCAAAAGTTTACCTAATCTGAAAAATTCATGTACAACAGCAGTAAGATCCACTTCCACTATCTCCCAATATTCCTAGAAGAATATAGGAGGGAAGCCATCAGGACCCAGAGCTTTGAATTCACCCATGGAAAATAAAATAACATGGACTTCCTCCTCAGATATAGGCCTTAACATCTCCAGATTATCTTCTTTAGTTATCAAATAGGGGATTTTATCAATGAATTGGTTCATAGTTCCATCATTCCCATCATCATTGTTTTGTTCAGTTAGCAAATTCTAAAAGAAAACCCTGGCTTATTCCCCTATCTCATTATCTTCAATTATAATGTTGCCATTATCCGAATATAGCTTTGTTATGGAGTTGGCCTTCCTGTGTTTCACGGTTGAGAGATGAAAGAAGGCCATGTTCTTATCCCCCTCTTTAAGCCACTTAACTTGAGATTTCTATTTCTATAAAACCTCTTCTATTTCCATAAGATTCTTCCATTCAGAAGATAGGACATTCTCTTCTTTAGAAGTGGCTTCTGAATCATCACCTTGAGCCATCCACTACTAAATATCTACAAGTTTATTGACTATGTTTTTCTTCTGATGAAAGACCTTACCAAAGCTATATCTATTCCATCCATTAACTTCTTGTTTGATATGCTGAATTTTTTTGACTATTCTAAACATAAAAGTGCCCTGAATAGGAATTTGCCACCATTGGGCCACCATTTGTGTGAAATCTTTGTGTTTGATCCACATAGCTTCAAATTGGAATGGGAAAGGACCATGTTGTCCCTGATCTCTCCAACTGAGGAAGATTGGGCAATGATCGGACATGGTTCTAGGAAAAGCCTACACATGCATATTATGATAATCATTCCAGTTAAGATAAGAAATATGTCTAACTTAACTTGAATAATTTGATCTCCTCTTCTTCTATTGGACCAGGTGAAATTTTGATTTTGTAATTCGATATCCAATAGTCCCCAATCATTTATAAATTTAGAAAATTTGAACATGCTATCTGAGTAATCAACAATCCCACCCTATTTTTTAGAAGGGTATAGTGGAGTGTTAAAATATCTAGCTAGCATCCATCTAGTGTTCTGGGAGTTAATCCTGAAAATTCTCAAATCTTTCCATAAATTTTGCCTCAATGCTCTATTATTCGGGCCGTAGACATTGATTAATGACTAGCTCAAAGAGTACAAAGAGAAGTTGATAATCAAGAAATGCTTATTATAATCCATAAGAGATCCCTGAATTTTAGCACTATTCCACATAGTTACAATCCCACCTGAAGCCCCTTCAGCTGGACTGATGCAAAAAGTAGCCTTAGGCCATATGTAGTCAGCAATTTTATTAAAACTCTCCTCATTCATCTTGACTTCTTAGAGTAATAAAATATCTAATTTATTATCTTAAATGCAGTTTTTAACCTCAAATTGTTTTGAAGGACTATTAAATCCCCTCAATTTCCAAGATAAAATTCTCATTTAGAGGATTTGAGGGGATGGGTCTCCAATGTTTTCTATTTACCACTGGCAATCTCCCTGGCAATCTCTCTTTGTATTATTTCTCTTAGAGTTGGTCTTCCTTGTTCAAGATCAGTGCCAACATCTACAGATTTTTTACCTTTTTAGTTCTTTTTCTTTGGGGTAACCCATTCTACTTGGTCATTGCTACTACCATTTTGTCCTATTTCACATGTTGCTGAATAATTTCCTGCTTGGTCACCAACTTCCAGAGCATGGAAAATATATGTGTTTAACTATAAGGTTGCTTCTCCTTTAGTAAATAATATTTTTGGAGTTAGTTTTACCTACCCATCTCTTGAAAATTTGCCTTATGCATTATCCTTCTCTATCGGCTAGACACATATTTCTCCTTCCTCAGACATATTAGTATGTTGATCTAAAGGGTTAACTATGTCTATTATAGCCTTTTGACTATCATTGTCTGATACCTTCTTGTTATTTTACTCTAGGATAGCCTTTTCCCCATTACCAGAGACCTCCTCCTTGCTAGCCTTATCCCTTACCTTTTCAGTATTGTCAAGGTTTTCTGCATTACCCCCTATTCCCTAACTTCTAGAATTTTTGGGATTGTGAGACTGATCCTCACCTTCAACCAAGGAATCATATTTCCTTCCCATTTGCTTTGTCTTGCATTGTGTCATTATATGTCCCTTTTTTTACATATTTGATAGAAAGTGGTAGCATTTTCATATATGATCAGCTGAGTCCAAGTCTCATATTTAGAGTTTAACTCTATAGACATAGGGAGGGACTGATTAATCTCAACATTGACACACAATCAAGCATACACACATCTAGACTATGTTTTGGTTGTATGATCCACAGTGACATATTGGCCAATAGAATTGCCAATAGTTGTAAAAAAAATTCATCCCAAAATTCTAATGGGAACCCTGGCAATCTTACCCAAGCAAGAGAAAACTTACTGAGGTCTAAGTTGGGGTCAAATCTTGGTTTCCATGAAGACAAGGCAAGAGAATATGGACCATATAGCCATGGTCCTCTAGCAAGAATAGCTATCATATCCTCCCTATTCATAAAACTAAATAGGAATAATCCTCTTGCCATAACAGTGATCCAAACACTACCTTTAATTCTCCACTAAGACAAAACCCATTTCCTGACCATCTCAATATTAGGACGAAAGGAGAAAAACTTACCTACCAATGCAAGGTCCATGGATGCCATGATTTCCTCAACCAGATCATCTAGGATAGTCAGGACCGTACCCTCAGTGGAATTATTTTTGATAGGGAGGCTTGACATATTTTTAGTGGAACACATCTTTTCACTTGTTAACACTTTCTTCCATCCATTGGAGGGAATGTCCTCTATCATATTTTGGTTCAGGTCCCCAGAGGCACTACCACTGATAGTAGCCTCCATTGGATCTGTGATCACTCTGGTCGCACTTAGAGGGCCCTATAAGGCAAGAAAAAACTAGTTTCAAATTTTTCCATGCAAAGAATCGAAATCTTTTTTTACACATACCTTTGTTCAATGTTATATATAACATACATCTTAAATTACATTGTTATGATCATATCCTCTTATGTTCTAATGTTATTATTTCACATTGTATTGGATCATCATGCAGTTATTATATATGCTCCAGCTTACACATTTTGTAGGGCTATTTATTTTTAGGACAATTCTTTCACAGGTCAATAACTACCCTCAAAAGAGGGGTAATTAATATGGGTTTATCACATATATTAGGCTCCTACATTGCATTCATAGAACATTTTTTAGCACTCAGGCTCAATTTTAGGAAATCAGACATAGGTAAACACAAGAAAATATAGTGACTCAAACTAATTTAGTGACTTAGATTTTAAACAAGGCATACATTAACACCAAAATAGGGACACTATAACCATATGGAACTACTATCCAAGACATGGTGTTATTGTCTAGTAGCCCTAGTTTTAGGGTAGTTTATATTAGCTAGAATAGTACACCAAGTACACTATAGGTTTACATAGATAAAACTACATGTTTGATAATTATGCTCAAATTTTACTCATATTCACATTAATTCAACTTATATTCATATAAATTTATTATATTTTGGGCATCATGCATGACATGATCATCCCCATATTCATTTTATATACTCAAAAATAGATATTATAACTCATTCTAGAATAAGTATACTCAAATATCATATTAGGGGTATGTGTGTGGCATATTATTTCCATATGCTCAGTTACACATAGGTTAATTAGATAGAATGGAAAAATCCATTTCCTTATTTACATTGTATACACTTGACATCATATTCTAGGTTGTCACTAGTTTCATACCTTACTCCATCTGTAGTGATTAGCATTCCCGAGTGGCCTAAAGTTGCCTAATATATATAAGTGGCCATGGAACTAACATACATAGTTAGATATTTATAGAAATTTGTACAAGTTAGTTTTAGATTCATCTAATATACATGGGTGGTCAATGGTGGGTTCATATCCTACTTGAGTTCTTAAGCTACCCATATGAGAGGGTTGGACACACTTTTATTCCAATCCAAGATATTCATAGGTCATGATCCACCATGCAGGGGTGGGAAATAATGGATTCAAAATTAGATTGAGCTCTTGAGCCACCCACATATGAGGATTAATAAATATATCATCTTAATATACTCTATTCAATTATTTTATCACCATATACATGTACACATAAGTTGTCACTAGGCTCATGCACTGGTTTGCATACCCAATGAGGCATATTTATTCCTTTCTTCTTTCCCATATCTTTACTAAAATTTACTTAGTTACTTATTTATTTATAATATCATTTTAATTTTGATATCTCTTAACTAATGACTCATTTATGCATGTTTCATTATATTTCATGCTTTGGATCACAAACCTAGCTTCACATACTCAGACTCAATTATATGGGCTTTATTTCCTAGGTAAGTCCAGGTACGCTTCTTTTTCCTTTATACTAGTCATTTCACTTTGTTACATTTATATAATAAAGGGGGCAATGTAATCACCTAAAAGTGGTATTTAAGTGATAAGAGTGCTAATTGAGACAACCTATTCCTAACTTAGCCATAGACCTATCCTAGAGACTTATATCACTCTTTTTCAATCTTTTTGCAAACCACAGGCATCCCTAGTTAGCTAAAACATAGTCTTAGACCTTCATTCCTAGATCTTGGCCCCTCATGCCCATCAACCTACCATCTAGACATTAATGCCACATTAAATACACTAGAGCCATATGGAGCTAGTGTCCCCAACATGGTACTAATGTCTTTTACCCTAAATTTCTTAAGTGGATATATTTTCAAAGGTTAAACTCTCCTAAGGTCAGCCTAAGCATATTTTATTATCTGCACCAGCCACACAAAACTATAAATACATTATTTTAAAAACTTTATCCATTAGATGAAAATTAGATAAAAAAAACTATTCCAACATGAAATAAGTTGAGTAAAATCAAGGTTATTAATCCCTATTATACCCTACTTATGCATACTACCATATATAACTTCTCTAAGCTTAGATTTTCCAAATTTCTAATCTCAATCACACTCAAGGCATTCAAGACCACTATTATTCTAGTATGACTTACACTTTCACTAACACTTATGTGATGAGTACTACATCAGGCTTTATCCCTCCTCAGAGTATTGGTATGTAGGAATATCTCTTCATAGTGGGGTGTTGAGGATGTCTAGCCTATCCTACTAACGAACACATATTTTAAACTCACACATTAATTTTAAGGAGGATTAGGGTTAACATCATAAATCAACTATTATAGGCACAATATAGAGTTCCAACCTTCGTGCACGTAGGAATAGAGCCTAGAAACATATATGCAAGAACACCTAGAATTTAAGAATAGTCATGCACAAAGGACACTAGTACCATTTTTAGATTATAGCCACATGGTGCTAATATCCAAGTGTGGCTCTACTATTTAGGAGATGATCTAACACATAGATCTAGTTGGCAACACTTCTACCTATTCATATCTAAGTTTTAGCACTCATATCTTCCACATCAGGGGTTTTCTAGATAAGTCTTTATTTGTAAATATTTATTATTATTTTTATAAAATAAAGAAATTCAAGATCTATAACAAATTAGTGGTTATTTATTGCATATTATTTCATTAATTTATACTACTCATCCCTTTAATCAAACATAAGATTTACATAGCTAAAACATAAAAGGTTAAAATAATAATAATAATATACTCTATAATATAATATATTATGTATAAAATATCATATAAAATTATATTTATATTTATATATATAATATAATATTAACCATATGAATTAATAAGAGTCATTTTTATTATAAAACCCTTTTCAAAAGAAAAAACTAATTGTGATGAAAAAAGTAGTGGAGTGAAAAGTGCAATAATAATTACTAAGACTTGAAGTTTCATGCACAATTCTTGGCATTAATAATTCATGGGTAATAATTATCACAATATACCAAGAAAGCTCTTAGCATAAGAATAAATTATCAATGTAATTATACTTTCCATGCAATCACAATTACAAGTAGATTTTGTTCAAGTATCTTAAACATTATTTTGGAAAAAGTAGTGGAGAACGTAGCATGGGAGAACTATATATGGACTGTTGCATTAAAATTTTAATTGATCATCAAATAAAAAACTAAGGTCACATTAAATGTCATCTGGCTTCCTTGTGAAGTTACCCATTTTCAAGGCACTTGTAGCTGAGTTCAAACCCAACTCGAGTTAGGGTTTGGGCACAATTTACTTTGAGTTATAATATTTTGGGAGAATTTATGTCTACAAATGAGTGTGAATAAAATGTTTGTCAAAACCTTATCAAAATATTGATAGGAAATTATAAGGGTTACATGTAATGTTGAACAGTTTTAAATGTGGTATTCTTAGAAGTTTGATTGGATTTTGAGGATATTTCAAAAGGCAAACACTATATAAATGAAATGAGAGAAAATGGAAAAAAAAGCTAGTCTATAAATAGGTAAATTCTCATCAGATGAAATACAATAAAATCAATAAATCTATCCATGTCCACAACAATAATGGAAAAAGGTAAATCCTCATGAATAATCACTTCTAGTGTTAAAGTAGTACTTCTACTAAAACCAAAATAAAACCTAGTAAATAAAAACTAAGGACATGATAGGATATTATCTCCCAAAATCGGATGGTCTAGTTAATTAAAAACAAGATTATTTTTTTAATATAAAAATATTCAAATAATTAAAAAAATAAAAAATAATGCATTGTGAATGCATTATGTAATCTAGTGAAATTTCTTAGCAAGATTTCATTATTCCTTTTTACTCTAAGATACCGTATAGGCATGGGAAATGGTTTGCTCTAATTTTTCCTAATTGATGAATTGAAACCTAAAATAAGTATACATTTATTGAGAGCATTATTGGCATGGTCATTTTTTAGAATGATTTTCAATTGCAAGAAAAAGAAAAGATTGGTATTGTGAGATGAGATATGTGATTTATGAAGCCTCAAATGAGAAATCCATGTTTTTATGTTTCATATTAGTTTACACTATAAAAATGAAATATGTATTTTATCTTGTTTATATTTATAAAAAAGGGTTTGAATTTTGAAGTTTAATGATTTTAATTATAAGTTTGTGTAATTACTTTATGGATTGTGGAAATTCTATTTTTTTATGTGAATTATAAGTTAATAATTTGACCTAATATTTATGATAATGGTTTTTAAAAAATATTTGGATGATAGAGTTTGAATTTAAATAATACACAACTTAAAAGTATTAATTGTTATAATATTTTTTTATTATATTTAAAATCTAAATACTTTTTATTTATGATTTGAGCTCATCCCATTTAACAAGATTGTAAATTATCATTAATAATTAATTATTTACTAAATTTTACTTTATTTAACAATAAAATATCACATTTTATAGAGAAAATGTAAAAATATAAAATAATAATAACCCCTAATATTTTTTATGCTTTTGGGACTTCTCAAACCAAACATTTTTTCGTTGCATTTTCAACATTGAAATATAATTACATTTTGATTTTAGAACATATATATATATATATATATATATATATATATATATATATATATATATATATATATATATATGGATTCTTGTTGAAAGATTAAAAAATAATATATTTTATTTAAAAATGACTTTCTTATATTTTATGATTTTTCAATATTTTGCCTAAGGTTTGGTGTTAAGTCTAAAGTCAATTTGGCCATGGGTGTATTTCAAGTTTGATTACTATGCTATATAAATAATGAATCTTACCCTGACATTAAAGGGTGTAAAATTATTCCACATAATAATGTGTAAGAACTCTGTGTTGCTCTTATAGATAAATTTGGCTTCATTTTCAATTGTTGGGAGCCTCCTTAAATTGTGTAAATTTATCAAAACCTAAATAAATTTCAAGTTCTTAATTACCATATCTCATGGAACTAATGTTGTAAGCATGAATCCTAGAAACCTAGGTTCACTATATCATGGTACTTTCTAACCAAAGACATTCAAAATAGGTGGAAATCATAGGAGAGAGAAGATGACCATTGGAGGACACTAAGATAAGGGTGGTGTAACATTGAAATTTGGCAATCACATTACCTAATTTGGACCCAATAATTGATAAATACACAAATATATTAAAATATTATTATTTATTAATAAATAAATATGTCTAGACTATTTTTTCCCCACTCTGATATGAGTGTGCATAAAAGATTAGATTAGAAAATTAGAAATGGTATGGATACAATATTTTGTGTCATTGAATATTTCGAACAAAACCTAATGTAATTAGGACTTTGTAAAAATGTCTTTCTTTTTATACACATGCATGGTGAGTGCCAATAATAATAATAATATGCTAAAATTAAAAAATTGAAAACAATATACCACACTTTTGAGTTTAATTTTTAGTGACATTTTAAATAAATCTTAATAATTTTTTGATTGAAATTCTAAATATATCTATATAACAACATGGTGTTCCATTCCAGTGACATAATGTTAAATACCACTAATTATCATCCTATTGACTAATGCTAAACAACATAAATATTATATAAGTGTAGTTATCCTGATGACATAATCTAAATAGTGTTAATAAACATCTTAATATAATTATCATGGTGAACACATCTTAAATATAATTGAAATTAGGTATGAGTTATTAGGTTTTTAGAATATTATTGTATTATTATCACTTCTTCACATGCTTAACTATGAATTATGGATGAGTTAAATAAGAGCATAAATACCTTTAATATATAATATACATATTAATCATATTCTAAATTTTGGAATAGTAATGGCTATGGTATGGTTATATTTGCATTGTGCAAGAAACTAATGTCCTTGCTAGTGTACATGAATAATCATGAATGATGTATATGTTTAAAAAGAGGAATGATACAGGATGTAATATCCCTATGACCCATATTTTAAATTTTGCATTAGTGATTGTTATGTCAAGGGTACATGTGGGCTATAAAGTGAACCAACATATTGTGAATGTACTAGTCTTATCATGTTTAGAGACTTTGTACATCAAAAAAATGATTAATAAAGAGACTTTGTACATTAAAAATTGATGTCACTATGAGAATAAAAAATATAGATGGGACATGGTATGCTATTATTTCTTGATTTGAATATGAAATTTGATTTACCACATATTTATAAATTTCTTGAAAGAACTAATAGAATAGCCATTCAATTTATACCTGCATGGAAATTTTTCCAAAGATTAACCAATGGAATTATCCCTAAACTCTATAATTTGCTAGGATTTTATACTAAGTTTTAGGGGTCCATTCTTAAAATTATCGTTAATTACACATCCTCCAAAATATTATATGATAAGTGATCAAGATTCTTACATTAGAGAACTTGATTTATTTTCTAGATTGGCTTAGACTATTACCTTCCCCTCTTTTTTCAAGTTTATAGCTTTCACAAATATACATGGGGTTTTCAAGTCAAGGAGAAGGAAAATAGATATTCTTGTGTGGCATTAATAGAATTACAATATATCAACTCTCTCAACAGACACGTGTATTGGTGTTAGAAAAATCATAGTTTCATCATTGTCAAAGATAATTCATATTGAACAGACATGATCAACCTACATTATTGTCCATGGAGCATAGAACTATCCTAAAATATTTGCAGACTTTGCTTCTAGATATAAGTTGTCATAGTCTTGTCTTATTATTATTTCCACTATCATGAATCACTTATAGTTAACTAAAAATTATAAAGTCTAAGTATCTCATTATTGGTTGTACTTACTATTTTTGGCATATAACACTTGTCATTCAATTTCAATCAAATCTGATTTGTATTCATATTAATGCTTAAATGTCATATATTACAATCTAAATAGATTTATCAAGTTTTATACCTATTAAACAACATTTATTTGTTAAATCAAAAATAGGGTAAAACATGTAAAATGTTCATTTGTAATATAGTGATGAATGATAACAAAATTATTACCATATAAAATATCACATTGTGTGTTCCAATGTAATTGATAGAAGGAAAAATAGACATATGAGTCTCCAAATATTGCATGTGCTACATTATAGAGATTAATAATAAGTTTTTTTTTGTATTTTATAGTACAAAGTTCCCTTAATATAAGTAAGTCAACATTTGGTTTTAGAATTCATTTGAACTCTATTTACTATTAATTCTTAGCTTTGGTTGAAAAAATGTTGATGCAACGAGGTGTGACCCCAACACATACTAAGCACTTAGAGAGCTCATTGTAGATTAATAAGCCTTTACCATTGATATTTTTCCAAAAAAACTCAATTTTTTAACATATTCCCAACATGTTTTTTTTATCTTTTTCATTTTTTTAAATTCATCCAATTTTAAGCATTTTAAGTGTGTTAAGAAGTTTATTGAAGGTGTCTTACATTTATTAAATGTGTCTAGGCTTTTCTAGCACTATACATTTTTATGACGACAATGTCTACTACATGCATCCAGTCTATATTACAAGTGTCTATAGAGTGTGTAATATTTAGTATTTTAGAACAAACATATTTAATTGGATTTTTCACCATTTTAGTTTATTTTGATATTACTTTATCATAAATATGATTTTGTTTTTTATGTAGTTTCAAGGAGACATGCATGTTAGATATTTTTGGCATGGTAGGCACATGGAGATAGTATTGGGTCTTGATCTTAGTGATGTTAAGTAGAAAGTGGTGTATGGAGCAGGGGTAGGCTATGTTGGTAGATTAGGTACCATGCCATATGACATGCATTTGATGACCACATTATTTTATAGGTGAATAATGAATACCTACACATATTGCCTACCTATAGGGGAGATGATAGACAACTTTGAGGATGTATGCAGGTTTTTATGGTTATCTATGGTAGGAACATGTGTATTTATATAGGGTGTAGAGGGTTAGGACCTAAAATGTACATAGATATATTATATGGTAGGCTTGGTGGATGCATTACGCCCCTGATGACTATATTATTCAATTATCTAAGATTATCATAGTATATGTTTCATATTTTTATAAATATTCATGTATATTACTTATTTAGTTTGTAGTTATGGATGGAGGAGACATTATTATTTCTTATCTTATGCTTAGTATCATTAAGGATATTGAGATTCATGGAATAATGTAATATTAGATTCATACCATGCTATCACATTTATATAGAGCTATGCCATATGCAAATTTGGTGCATCCACATGCATTTACAAATGTGGTTTAATAACCTACATGATGTTAGGTGGAACATAATGGATTACAACATACTACTAGATCAATTAACTCCTAATTCCATTATATGGAGGCCATATAAATGATTTTTGGGAGGCCATAATATGTTATATATTATGGTATATTAGAGTGATTTTTTTGTTCCATGATAGATTTCCCAACTTTTAGTTCCAAATTGTACACCCCATATGCTCAGCCTTGCACACTTGAATAAATTGGTAAATAAAGATGAAAAACCCATTGATACATCATTATAGATAGGGAAGGGTTTGGCATCAATACTAGATTGGACACTAAAAATGACTAAGAGGCACCTAAAGAGGGTATGATCAACTCCCTTCTAATTATGTCTTTGCCTAAACCAAGGTGAGAAGACCTCTGAGGTAGATTGCTCACATGGATATTTTTTGCAATACAATCTCCATGGGTATTTTTGGAACCCAAACACATGTCTGACTAGGGCATGACCAAAGTTGCACACTCCACCAAGGAAGGGTTATCACATAAAATGCATAAATACACTAAGTCAAACACAAGCTACTAAAGATAGATATGTATGTGATTGTAAACTTCATTTGAGATAATTTTTAATAACATAGGGGTTGAATAAAATATTATAACATTGAGATTTAAAGGAAAAAACATAGGCACATGTTAAGTAAGCAATATTTATGCATCTACAAGAAAATAACACTCATAATATGCAATTGGGTGTATTATTTGTAGGGTAGGATAGGGTAGAATAGTTAGATATTGATAAAAGGGGGTGGTGTGTTGGTGGTTTTTAAATAGCAAGGATTCTTTTAGAATTTATGGCATCATTTAATGCAAAGACATAGAAAACTTAACTGTAAGCTAATGGAAATACCAAGAGTGATTTGCGTTTATTGGTGCCAATAAAATGCAAATACCCAAATTATCCTTGAAATTCTATAGCTTACTCTAAAAACTAGAATATCACCTAATTTTTCTCATTGAATCCATAAACCTAGGGTGACCTAACAAGTTATTCAGTAACATATTCCTAAACACAATGTAGAAAGGGATTTATAATCTATATATAAGATTAAGATGACAACCAGTAATGAGCAAAGAACAAGATATCTAATTAATAGCATTTGATAAACATATTACTGCACTTCATCAAAAAAAATAGCAGAGAAACAGAAGCATTTTCATTAACTTTTCATGAAAATATTACACACATTAGTGTTTCAAAATGCTACCATGGGGACAAACATGGTGTATTTACTCCATGTTGGATAGGGGAGACATATAAACATGCTCTCAGAGCTTTTGAATGGTTGTACAACTACAACCACCTTAGTAAGAGAGGAAAAATAAACACAATAGTGATCCCAAAATTTTGAAGAGATTATACTAAAGAATAACAACAACCAAAAACAATGACCAACCCTAAATAGAAAACAAGCATTCTATTTATACATTTTAAATTTGTGACTGTGGATCACAATTTTTAAAATTACAAAACTAACTTTCAAGTCCACCAAGATACTTCTAACTAGAAAATATTCCCTTGCTACACCTAAAATATTCATCTATTTGCAAGAAAAATCATAACTCTAACTGCCTCTATGAGGAATGATGAAGATTTAGAGTACATACTTTGATTTCATGGTGGGAGATGCCTTTCACATGATCTAGAAAGAGAATATTAATGGTATAGGGCTAAACAAACTTTCTCATTTTGTGCAACTACCTAAGGATGCTCTTGACCACTTCCTTGCATAACTAGAAACTTTTGGATAGATGCCCTCCCTCTCATGCATGCCATGGAATAACCTAATTTTGGCATGATGGCATGGGACTGATCCATGGTCATCATATAGATAGAAAATTATCTATAGTTATTATTTAAAAACACACTCTCAAGTAGCTCACAAACCTTCTTTTGTATTGTGAATTTCTACCCATCTATGAAGGAACAATTAATTTTATCTTTTCATCCAAAGTTAACCACATATTGACACATGTAGCTCATGAATTTATTTTGAGAGATGTGGAAAGGTATACCATCATCTCACACTATCATATTTACTCATCCGAGAAAACATGAACCATAGATCTATGTTTGGCTCATTATAGTTGTGAGACATATCAATACTAGGTTTAACCCAGACCCTTTGAAAGTCCATCTTGGTTTGCACCATTAGATCTTATTTGGGTGAGAAAATGCACTCTATTATATCATTATCTAAGGGATGGAATGTTTTTGGATACTAATTATTATTGGCCTTGAGCTTGTGCCCCTTGGTATCCCCATAGGCTTTCTTATATACCATACAAATAGTGTTTATTGATTTGAGCACCATTACACCATGTGGAATCACCTTATGCTTCTTGAAATTTTGAACTATTCTACTCACCATTAGATCATCCTCACCCAAGTAAACATCAGTTATAGATCTATCTCCATTTGAAATCAAATGGCTACTTCATGGGGCCTAAATTTGATGCTCATGCAACTATCCTAGAACATTTGAATCCCAACAGCTACTTTCCATATCTTAAAATTGACATCCATGCACCTATCATTTATTTCCATGAGACCATCACATTTATGAAATTTTATAAAAAATATTCAGATCTTTTCTTATCAGGAATTTTTTTTGCAAGAATTTGGTTTGTAGGTATTTTGTCTTTAACATTCCTATTTTCATCAGCCCTTTGTTCTTTGTTAGGACAATTATTTTGTGTAAATTCCCTATTGGTCTTTAGGATTTTTATGGTATAAAAAAATCTTTTGGGAATTTTTTTAGGATAATTATTTTAAACATTTTGTTTGGAATAATTTCCCTGAAGCATATGAGATCTTTTGGACTTTTCTTTGTCAAGGCAATTGTCTCAGATAAAGTGCCTGAAACAATTTACTCAAAACAAATGAGCCCTAAATTTTCTCAAAGCAATTAAACTTTGTAATTTTTTTGAAACAAATGAACCCTAAATTTTTCCAAAATCAATTTAACTTTGCACTCTTTTTGACACATTGAAATTCTTTCAGGGTTTTTATGTGGGCAAAATGTTTGAAGGAATTAACCTTTCAAGATTTTTGCATGGGAAAAATGCCTAAAGGAATTAACCCTTTGGAATTTTTTCATGGGTAAAATGTCTAAAAAAAGGTCTTTACATTATTCTTGAAATAATTCAATTTTATTATTTCTTTTATTGCATACAATTTGCTTGATAGAAATAAGTCTTCAAACTTTTTGCATAAATAAAAATACTGAAGACTTATTTCTATCAGGAAAAATGTCTTGACAAAAAACTTGAAGACCCTAAGGATTTATACACACTAATTAAAGAAAAAATTAAGACTTATCCAATTTAACATAAAAACTTGACATATAATGAACATTCAAAAATAGGACTTGGGCTGAGGACTTAGGCATTAAAACTCGATAAGGGCTCAATTACTTTAGTGCAATTTTGGGAACTGACACTGGCTCTCACTTAGGGATGCATACCCCTTATAGGTGTGTAAATAACCTAAAAATATAAGACTAGGGGCCAATCCAATGGGACACAAAGTCAAGACTTAGTAAATTACCAACAAACACTCATGGAGGCTCAACAAAATAATAGTAGACTAATAAAAATAGATCAAGAAGATCTAAAAATGAACACATGACAAAAATGATGAAGGGAATTATAAAATAAAGGCCCAAAGTAGAGGGGAAACAAAGTAATAAAATAATAAATCTAAACACTGTGTACATAGGTATAAGCTCAATTGAGTAAATGTTTCAGATATCTACCATTAACTGATAGCTCTAGAATTTTTCCATCCCTTAACTTCTTGAACTTTTCTAGTTGCTTGGTGGCCAAGATGAAGTAAAATAATCTATGCACATGTCTAAAGATATTATTTCTAGGATGTAATGGGATGATAAGTAAAAAATAAATCCTTCCTATATGATCTCAAATCTCAATAAGACCAAGCCAAAATATTTTGTTACTCCTTTAGTAGTTGTAAATAAACTTGTTTCTTAGCTGTAATCAGGGAAGTACCACATAAGAGTACACCAAGATCAGTAATGTAATTCATGCACTCAAATTACTACTTAAAATAAAACTAAAATAATTCATCCTTAGGGGAAAAAAATTCAAAACCATCTTCATCAAATGGCATTTTTCAAATAGCACCTTTGTTTTAAAAACCAACATCAAGAACAACTAGTTGTTTAACAATGTCCATATTCCCAACTAAGCTACCCAATTTTACATCCATGTTTAACACTTATTTTAAAGATCACTTTGGATCTTTAATTATATCATGATTGGGTAACTCATTCACTTATTTCATATTATCCTCATAAGTAAATTCATATGTTGGGGCACATACCTTCTTGGCCGCACTCCAAAACTAATCAACAATAGTAGCATTTATCATTTTTATAGAGGCATAAAACATGTTTGTGGAGTCTTGATAATTTAAAAACATAATATCATCATCACCACCAGATGTAAACTCAATATCATCTACATATTCATCAATAGTCTTAGCAATATCACATGGGATATGTGGAAAGAAGCACTTGTCACACCAATCAATATTAATGTCAAAATTCACTACATTCACTTTATCATTCAATGGATTAGGCACTTTTTTCATAGCCCCTCTATTTTAATTTTTATCATCACATGTAGGCCTATGATGAAGCCCCTTCTTATCTCTATCTATCTTGTGGGACATCTCTTTAAAATTAGAGGCCAAAGTCTTAACTATATTTTCAAGGTTAGTTATCTTAGTGGACTACGTCCTTTCCAACTTTACATCATCATGCTTGTTCATGGGCTTACCCACAGCCTTTATGTTGCTCTCAATTTGGATGGCCATATTTAATGCCAAATATAGGTTAGTGGGAGCCTTATCCCTCAATTAGTACATAGCCTTATTATCAAAGGCATCATAGTATTTTATCAAAAACATTGTATTATTAGGCCTAATTTTCTTGGGCAGCCACGTCACAACTTTGTTGAACCTTGTATTGAAGCCCTACACACACTCATTAGGATTATTCTTAATGTTTTAAAACTCATCCAAAATAAACCTTGGATCAATCCTTTCACCATACTGAACTCTAAATACATTCCTCATCTCTTCCCATGAATCAATGCATCTAGGGGGAAGAGAGTTTAACCACTCACGAGCGTCTTCCTCTAGTATGTGCATATATATATATATTGATACATACATCCTCATACTTGACCTCATAATATTCAATGATATTTTAAAAATCCCTTAGGTGTTGATCACCACTCACTGCGCTATTCCCTTAACACTTTGGAAGGCATTTCCTTACTTCATTTGGGACCTTATTGGGATAGCCTACCATTTCATCAAGCTTTATAAGCTTGAATCTAGGAATATGAAATGTAGGATGATCATTCTCACCTTGATCCCTATGCCTCATGATCGGTTCAATGGGAGGTTAAATAATAAATGGCAAAGGGATATGATGGGGTTAATAAGGTGAACTTGGTGGATCAAACCTGGGAGGGGATTCAGTTGGTTGCGAAGGAGCTAGATAGTAAATGGGAATATAAGGTTTTGAATCACTAAACAATCTATGATGATAAGAATTATGATAATCTTTAATAATAGTAATTCTAAAAAATCTTAGGATTACCATCATTTTGACATCCCACACAGTCTTTAGTAGTTGCACTTTGTTTTTCAATAGGCTTCCAAACTTGTCTCCTTCTCTGATGAACACTTAGGGGTGAGACAAGTTTCTTAGATGAGTCACCTTTGAAGGATGACCTTAGTCCTTTCAAATTTGCAAGAAAAATAAATCTCAAAGTTGAATATATTGAAGATGGGCACTAATCTTTCTTTGAAAATAGATGATGTTTTGAAGTCACCACTAGAAGTAAAGTTCTAGAATATAACCATTTACAAACTTGAAGTGGCACATACTAAAACCATATATTGTTGACGTTAGTGATGATGTATGAAAAAAATACAATGAAACTTTCAAAATTCTATTTAAAAGGGTAAACCACCTCAAAACATGATAAATCCACAGTGCTTTACAACAAACAACAGATATCAAATCTCAAGATTCTTGGCACATTCCTAGTGGAATGTTACGATGTTGATAGCCAAAATAACAAAGCATCTTAAAATAACTCCAAATTTAAAACACATGATATAAACATGAATAAACTTGTCTAAAAATGCAACTAAGATTAATTTTATATAATATCAGAGAACTTCAAACCTAAACTTATATAAGTAACTATTTACAAGAGTCCCTAGTAACACACAAGTGACCAAGACTTCAATTTAGTCCCTGACAATGGATGCCATAAAAAGTGTCAGTTTCTAGTTGTAAACCTCATACGCTCATCCTTTCACACTTCAATAAAATATCAAACAAAGATGAAAAATGACTAAGAGGCACCTACAAAGGATATGGTTAGCTTCTTGATACTTATAGCTCTACCTAAACCAAGGTGAGAGGACGTATGGGGTAGCATGCTCACATGGAGATATTCTATAATTCAATATCCATGGGGATTTTTGGCACACAAATGTAGGTCTGACCATGGCATGACCAAATTTGCACACTTCACCTAAGAAGGGTTGTCACATAGAATGCACAAATGCACTAATTCAAACATAGGCTACTGAATACAGATATGAATGTGATGTCAAACTTCATTTGAAATAATTTTCAACAACATAAGGGTTGAATAAAATATTGTAATGTTGGGCTTTAAAGCAAAAAATATAGGCACATGTTAAGTATGTAATATTTATTCATCTGCTAGAAAATAACACCCATAATATGAAATTAGTTATATTATTTTTAGGGTAAGATATGGTAGAATAGTTAGATATTGATAAAAAGAGGGTGGTGTGCTAGTGGTTTTTAAATAGTAGGGATTATTTCAACATTCATGACATCATTTATTGCAAAGATGTAGAAAAATTAAATGTAAGATAATGAAACTACCAAGAGTGATTTGCATTTATTAGTGACAATGAAATACAAATACCCAAATGATCCTTAAAACTCTTGAACATACACTAAAAATTAGAATATCACCTATTTTTTCCCATTGAATCCATAAACATAGGGCGCCATAACAAGTTATTCAACAACATATTCCCAAACATAATGTAGAAAGGGACTTATAATCTAAATATAAGATTAATATGTCAACTAGTAATGAGTATAAAACAAGATATCCAATCAACAACATTTACAAAACATATTACTACACTTTATGAATAGAAAATAGCAATGAACCACAAGTATTTTCATTAACTTTGGAAGAAAATATTACACACATTAGTGTTTAAAACTACTGCCATGGGGAGAAGCATGGTGGATTTACACCATGTTAGATAGGGGAGACATATAAACATGCTCCAAGATCGTACAAATGGTTGTAAAGCTACAACCACCTTAGCAAGAGTGGAAAAATACACAAATTAGTGATCCCAAAAGTCTTAAGAGCCTATACTAAGGAAGAACAATAACCAAAAATAATGACCAACCCTGAATAGAAGACAAGCCTTCAATTTATACATTTTAAATCTAGGACTGTGCATCATAATTTTCAAAATTACAAAACAAAATTTCAATTCCATATAGAAAATATTCCCTTGCCATACCTAAAATCTTCATCCATTTTCAATAAAAATCATAACTCTAACTACCTTTACAAGGAATGATGAATATTTAGAGCACATCCTTTGATTTCATGGTGGGAGATGCCTTTCACATGAGCTAAAATGAGAATATTCATGGTAGATGGTTGAAAACACTTTATCATTATGTTCAAATAATTAGGGATGCTATCAACGACTTATTTGCATAGATGGAAACTTATAGATAGATGCCCTCCCTCTCATGCATGCCATGGAACAACCTAATTTTTTCATGATGGCATGGGACTGATCTACGATCATGGTATTAAAAAATGATTTGTAGTTATTATTGAAAAACATGTTCTTGAATGTCCCATATACCTTCTTTTTCACTTTGAATTTCTACCCATCTATGAAGGAATAATTAATTTTAGCTTCTTAGCCAAAGTTTACCATGTATTAACATGTGCAACCCTTGCATTTTTTTTAAGCTCCGTTGAAAGCTCCACCATCATCCCACACCATTAGATCTAATCATTCAAGCAAACATAGACCATAGACATATATCTATCTCATTACGATTTTGACACATATCACTACCATGTTTAGCCTAGACCCTTTAAAATTTCCATCTTGATTCGTAATGTTATATCTTTTTTAGGTGAGCAAATGCACTCTGTCAGATCAAGATCTAAGGGATGGAACATTTTTGGCTACTACTAGTTCTTGGCCCTAAGGTTGTGCCACTTGGTAGCCCCATGTGCTTTCTTATGTATCTTGAAAATATTCTTTATTGCTTTGAGCACCATCAAGTTTCATGGTATCACCTTATGTTGCTTACCTTTTGACATATTTTTCTCACCATTAGATCATCCTCTCTTGAGAAAACCTAATCCATATATTTTCCTCCATTTGAATCAAATGGCTACTACACAAGGACTAAATTTGATGCCCATGCAACTATCTTGGAACATTTGAATCCTAATGAATACTTATTGTGTCTTAAAATTGACATTTGAATGCCTATCAATGACGTCCGTAAGACCATCACATTTATGTAATTTGGGGAAATTTATTTAGATCTTTGCTTATCGAGCCTTTTGTTAGAAAAAAATTGGTCTATGAGCTTTTTGTCTTCATCATTCTTATTTTCATCAGCACTTTGATATTTATTGAGATAATTGTTCTGCAATAATTCCCTATTGGTATTCAAGACTTTTATGGTCTACAACAATTATTTCAAGCATTTTGTTACGACAATTATTGTATACATTTTGTCTAGAACAATTTCCCTAAAGCATATGAGATCTTTCAAACTTTTATTTGTCGAGACAATTGTCTTAGAAAAAATGTTTGAAATAATTTCCCTAAAACAAATGATCCCTACATTAACTCGAATCAATTGAACTTTGCACTTTTTCCAAAACAAATGAGCCCTATATTTTCTTTTATGAAATTAAACTTTGTACCTTTTTTGAAACATTATAATTCATTCAAAATTTTTGTGCAGTCAAAATGCTTGAAAGAATTAACCCTTCATGCTTTTTTCATGGGCAAAATGCCCGAAGGAATTAACCCTTTGGACTTTTTGCATAGGCAAAATGTTCAAAATAAATAAGGGATTTACATTTTTCTCAAAATAATTCAATTTTATTGAGTTTTTTGTCATAGATATTTTTACCAATGGAAATAAGCCTTTTAAATTTTTTTACAAACAAAAATCCTGAAGACTTATTTCAATCAAGAAAAATGTCCCAAAAAAAAAAACCTGAAGACCCTAAGGATTTATATGCACTAAGTAAAGACTGAATTAAGACTTAGCTAATTTAACATAAAAACTTGACATATAATGAACATTAAAAAATAAGACTTAGGCTGAAGACTTAGGCATTTAAACTTGACAAGGGGTTAATTGCTTCAGTGTAATTTTGGGCACTAAAACCAGTGTGTATGAACACTTCTAGTATGAGGCATGACAATGTATTTTGGTGTTATGTAGAGTGTGCCCTCAATTACATCAACTTGGACATGTATCCATAGATCCAACCATAATCCTAGAGAGATGTTGGTTAATTTTAATAGAGATAGCACATATTCAAGTATGATAATTAGATCCTCCAGAAGTTATTGTATATGTGGTTGATACAAGATGTACAACTGAGTATATATAGTGGTGTGCACAATCATAATGGCCCTATTATTATTATTATTATTATTATTATTATTATTATTATTATTATTATTATTATTATTATTATTATTATTATTATTATTATTATTATTATTATTATTATTATTATTATTATTATTATTTAAGCCTCTATAAATTGTCCTAAAGCACATATTTAAGTAGTGATGAGTGAAGATATGTGAGAGGGATATGTGGCTATACATAAAAATTCCCCTAATGCAAATAGAGATATGTATACACATGTATTTTGAATGTTTATTATCATTTTTTTCTTGTTAGTTTTTAATGCTTTGTAAATTTTATGTTTTTTGTAGGAGATGATTATTTTTTTACTTTTGAGGCTTTGATTTGATTATTGGTGAGGCACATTCTTGTTAATGTAGTTTTGGGGGGTCTTTTGGAGAGGGTAGATGACATATGGGTCATTCATTCAACCCTTTTTTATTGTGTTGTAGTTTCCATAACCACTCACCTTATCATTTAAAGTGAGTGAGATGAGTTGAGGAAATAGCTATCAAACCATAAAATTCCCCCCACATTAATATTTTAGAACTTAGTCATAGTTTTTTTTTATCAAGTATATGTGGTTACAAAGAAATCATGAAAAAGTCATGGAAGACATTCAATATAAACTAGATTTATATGAGTATTGTGAGAGATGAAGTAGGTCTTAGTCATGATCTTGACATGATGAAAGTGTGGCATCTTCATTTAGGGACACTAGGCTTCTAGATAAGGATGGTGGTGGTGACATAGAGGGACAAGGGAATCAAGTTCCCATTATTGAGTGATATATTTTATATTGTAAACACTTGTTTCATATATATATATATATATATATATATATATATATATATATATGATTTTTTTATTATGTCCTATGTGTTTATATGATGGACTTGAAATATTCAATTATGTCTCATGTTAATTTCTTGTTTATGTGTGTAATAAACATTTAATATTTTATTATTTTAAATGATATTATATATTGATATGATGTGTGAATGATATATCATTGAAGTGAAATATATATATATATATATATATATATATATATATATATTAGTATAACTAACTAATGATTTCATCACAATTATAAACATCAATTAGGATGGAATTGTATAACCAACCACTTAAAAATAACAAGTATACATTATAATGATCTTAATAAGTAATTTAATCCTTATGATGTACATGTGGTAATAAAATATAAGTAATACTTGCACTTGCACTTGAATTATATATTTTTCTTAATTTAGCTTGGGATTATTTATGCAATTGTACATATCTAATAATGATAAATTAATATTGTTTTTTTTTTCTTTGGATTATTATTTACTTTCTAAATTCTTTGATCTATACTTTGTTTATTTTTATTTGGTAATCATACTTGTGTGTTATGAGATTTAATTTTAATATTAATAGGAGTCCTCATTGCATTTATTCTATCTCTCTAATACATAAACAAATTTCCTTGTAAATCAAATGAGATAGTCATATTAAACTTAGCTAGTTTTGATTCCACTTATCATATCCATGATTGTCCTAATATTATAGTATCTTGTGTAATATTAGGATTCACATATAATATTTCATCCATTGTCTTAGTCCCAAGAGAAACTGGTATATTAACATGCCCTATTTCATCCTCATAATTTCTCATATATTATAAATATCACTCATCATATCCTAATTCCTTAATGAACCCAATTGTGCATGCATTGTAGTATGCCTTGCAGTGTGCTTTGTCATCTACAACAATTTATTTTATATGTTCACCTTATATAAGAGCTCAAGTTACCATTATCTCCTTTATATAAACATCCTTGGAAAGATCAATCTTTGTATATTATGAACTATAATAAGACCTTATTCTACTTTTACTTTATATAAAAGCTCAATTGACCATGTTTTCCTTTATAGGAACATCTTGGGATATATCAAATTTCATACAATATATAATAAAATAAGATGGAGAGGCCAACCTTGTGGGAATATTGTTATATATTTTGAATGTAATAACACCCTTATTGACAAGTTATTCAATATTATTTTGAAATGATTAACAAGTGTTATCTATATGCCTATTAATACAATTATAGTTAAAATTTGATCTTGCCCCAACTCATATTAGGTGATTTGCAAGGTTATGATGATTTTAATGTAATCTAATAAATTTATTATCAAGGAGTGTTCATAAAATATCATTTGGTCTATCCTTAAAACTATCAAATTGTATTCATTGATTCACTTTTGAAGGAATATGACTTATACTTTTTATCATCTTATGAGTTATCTTATTTAGAGATTATTTCTTATTAATGACCTTATTTGGAACTTCCTCTTTTTTAGGTGTTTTATTCTTGCCAATTTATATATGTTTAACTACCTTTTGATGGATTAATTTTTTGATAATAACATGATTAATATTTTGAAAATGTGCAAACTCTTTTTATAATTAAATAGAGCCAAAGAAATTAGATTGTAAATATTCACATGTATGATGAATAATCTCTCTTTGAGAGGAAATATAAGACCCAAAAATAAATTTTCTTTATATTCCAAGTTTTTTGGTTGATAAATAAATTGATGCATATAATTTTTGAATCGTAATATCTAATCATTAGTATATTCATAATTTTTTTAGTGAAGAGAAGGAAGATTATCATATGTAACCTATGGTCCCTTATTTATAATGTATTATATTAATAAGGTGTCTTATAATTAAAGATATAAATTAAAATAGCCACTAGGAAGATGGTGAAACCAATATAAATCTTTACCAATTAAGCTCTTATGGAATTATTTAAGCATAATTTTATCATGTGTATTATATTCACCCATAAAATCCAAAAAACTCTTAAGTTGTATAAAATTATCCCTACTCCCATCAAATAATGGACATGTAGGCATTATAAACTCATGGTGTGGTTTTGAGTTAAGAATCTTGCATACTATTGGATTTCCATATATAGCATTAGAATCAACCCAATCATATTATGATTTGCTTTCTAGATAAAGGTGATGTAATTTTTGTTTCAAGTCACCTATGACATTCATTAAGGATATAACCTCTCGTGAATGTATGTTAGGATATTTAATGGGCTCATTTAATGGTTGAATATTATTATTAATGGTTGCATAGGTATGTTTTTTATAATGGATTAGGAATATTTAATCATAAGTTTAACTTAACCCTCCATATTGTAAATGGGTGTAAAAAATTCATCCTAAACACTTTTATCATTACATTACTTGAAATAATTATCATATTATATAGAGACATCATCTGATAATTTATAACTATCAACATTTTTTTCTACAGAAGAAGGAATATCATCACATTTCATTTCTAGAGAATTTATATGACATTTTATTTCACTAGAAATATCATTTCATTTAGTAACATGTATATCATGTATACATTCCTTTATTTTATCCTCTTTCATAATTGGAAGCCTAATAGCATCAACAAGTGTGCTAGTTAATTATTTTTTACTTTCTTCTTGTTAATGGAAGAGTGTAAATAAGGAGAAGGATCATTGATTTATTTAATTACAATATTACTTTATTATTACTCTACTTCACTATAATTTTACAAAGATATATCGCTAGTATATCAATCTACCACATCATCATGATCATAATCAATAAGTCCATTTCATTTAGTCACACAAGCAGGCTTCACATCTACATAATAATTATTAGAGGCACACAAGCATGATCATTTACATCAAAATTTATCCACTCATTGGAATTAATATAAGGCATAACATGTTTTAGATGATAAGTAATATATAGAATGTAAATTATTGGCATTTTTGGGAGGCACACTCATAAAAAACTTACCAAACCCTAAGATGACAATGAATACAAGCACAAATCCTAGTCCTAGGATAATGGCAAAAATATAACTCTAAGGTTTGAATAATTGTAAATAAACAATTAAAACTTAAGATAAGGAGACTAATGAAATGGATATCTAAGTTTAATCTTGAAAATTAGCCCTTAATACAAAAATATGAAACCTTAAGTGAATTCTAGGTTTTTTCACACTTAAGACAAATATTGTGTTCACTAGAATGTTTTAAATCATTTGGTATTTAGTTATCTAAAAAATATAAAATTGGGATAATTGATATTTCATAGGATATAACATAAAATAAACAAATATAAATGTAACAAAGAGATGTATTACACTCAATAAATAAATAAATGACCAAGCAAGGAGGGGAAATAAGGTACTTATATGAGTTTCTAACTAAAACTTCTCACTTCATATGTAGAGTCCCTTTGAAATGATTTATAATACCTCTATGACTAATCACCTCTGAAAATAGACTATCAAACTCTATGTGGATGCTTCTAGTGAAACACAAACACTTGTAGAAGTTAATAATGTCTACTATTTTTGGATCCTATTTAGATTGATTTTTAGGGTCTATAACTCTTTAGATTGGTGTGCCTATGTATGTAGGTTATTTTTATATATTCATATACCTTATACCCTATGTAAATAATAATAGGTTCCCTCTCCTTACTCCAAAACCCTATCTTGTAATCTTGGCACCAAAATGACCTAAAAAAGGGTAATAAGGGTTGGTTTGGACTAACCTTAGCCACTCCCCATTGAATAACTAAGTGTTGCCTACATTTCAATACTAAAAAAAGTGATCAAATTACATGGTGTTATTCCACTAACATTATATGAAAGACTAATTTATTATTATATTTTAGCTTGAGGATTTATTATACAACTTGTGAGTATGTACCCTAGGAGGTATCCTCCTAAAACATAAAATAAATGATCCTCCACTTTAATTTTCAAACCAAGAATATATAACCTTGAGATAAGTATACAATGTATATGTAACACTAAATAATGAGGAATATTGGGAGGCTAAAACAATCATGATGTAAAATAAGCACACTTACATAAATTCAATGATAGGAAAGTAAATTGGGTAAAAATATTATAAAGTAATTTTCATTAATAGTAATAAATGAAATACTAATATAGTTTTGAAACTCCCCACACATAATTTAAATTATATAATTATAAATTATTATGAAATTAATCAAACATGAATGTAAAGAACATATGATGCAATTATATACAAGGGAAAATGTAGCTAACCTAAAAATCAATCCTAGCTCAGAGAAGATAAATCACACTTACACTTCCACTTGTTGGTACATTTAGACAATTGAGGTTATTACCAATATGGATTTGTTAGATGTATCTAAGATGTCCCTTACCACAATTATATCATGAGAGAGGGTTCTAAAGCCTATATTCAATCAACACCATGTGATAACCCTATCTAGGTCCTATGTTTTATATATTCACAAAGTAAGTATAAAGTAAATAAAAATATAACCTAGTGCTCACTAAATCTTATGGTGCAAAATGGGGGTAATAAAAATAAAAGTAAAAATGTATAAAATATATATACTTAAGTCAATGTATAGGAAATCCTAATGCAAAGGAGAGAAGCATATAAGCTAAAAAATGAAAATTTATCTACTTTAACAAATAAGGAAAAAAGTTAGGAATACTTAATTTTGAAGATGAACCTAACGAGACTCAATATCTCTCTTATCCAAGGTGATTCACAAGAGGTTTTTATGTTATGTAAGGATAATAAGGATAAGTCGTCTCTAGGATACACAACTTCTCTATACATCTAAAAGTATTATCCACAAGATGATATTTATATCTCAAAGTGTAGTAATGAAACACTAAGTAATGATCCTCATGTATAATGTTGGATAATAAGATGAAAAATATATGATTTTATTCTTATTTCCTCTCTAATGGCAAAAGGGATGTGTGTATATAATTGATCTAACCATAAAAATTTCCAAAGTTTTAGCTACCATAGTCAACCTGATCGACCCTATTAGATATAAAAGTAATTAGGTCATGACTTAGTCAGCCTACTTTGACTTAGTCTTATAATTTTCTCAACTCTTAGAATATATTTGGCTCCATTGATTGTGTCTGTGGATGGTAAAATAAGGTTTTAACTTAGGCAGGGCTAAAAATAAGAAATATAAATATACAATAAACATTTAAGTATAAGTTGACATTTAGACATAAAAATATAGTTTATTTTATCTAAATGTCATCTTATACTTTAAGTTATATTTTATATTTATACTTTTAGGGTGTTTGATAGTGGTTTCAGACCTCTAGGAGCTATAACACAAATTCTAGATTTTGGAAGGTCTTATTGGATTTTAGACTTAGCCATATTTCAGGGTTCTAGGATTTTAGACTTAACCATATTTTAGGATTTTATGGATTCTAGGGAGGCATCATAGGATTTGAATATATAGATACTCTAAATGATTTTGAATAATGGTAGGAATGATACAAAGCCACAACAATCATGTGAAACACTAATGGTATACCCACCCCTTTCATGGTTCACCCTTTAAGGCATGCACTCAAAGATATTTAAACTTGATAGGTTCCTTCAAGAGAGAAAGTGTTAGTAAGTGGTAAAGATAATAAAAATATTGTGTTTATACATATTCCCCACTCAAATCTCATCAGTGTCACATGAATTTAACATGGGATGATGCTTCGATAAATAACATGACAACACATGAAAATGAGCTAACTAAAAACGAACTACTAAACTTAATGCTGAAATGAAATGAAAGTAACAAAAAGTACCTTTTACATACCTTCACTTACCTTTATATATAATGACTTCATGAAAATATCTTGTTTTTTATCATGGAGGGTGTAATATCAGCATTTGAGTAACTTTAGGGATGTAAAAATAACAATAGAAAAAGTGTATGCATACATATAATGGTTAAAGTAGAAATGAATAACTCTCAAAAATAATTAAATTACTTTAAAAATTTGGAAAATTAGGATTGTTAAGGATAAATTAGAAATAAAATATCGAACATGTAATGACAAAAAGTTGTAAAATGAGTGTAGAACACCTAAATCATGTTGGGAAGCATGTAAAACATAAATGACAAATGAAATATCAATGTAGAAAACTCTAAAAAAGATATTTAAGCAAGTCAAAATTAACCCCATGTAATATAATCATGTTTAATAAACATAACTACAAACATGAATTACTAAAAATTAAATTTAAATCAAGATGTAAAACAAGAATGTCAAGTCATACATAGATAAAAATGTGTATGTTAAATATTCCATGTAAGATGAGTGAAGTTTGTAAAAATAAAAAAATAACATGATGGATAGGTGAAGTCAAAATATCTAAGGATGACTACTCAAACTTATTGATTGTTCTAAGATATAATGTAATAAAACACAACCACCTAATGACATGACTAATATGATAATGAGATGGTGTGGTAAGAAAATATGAAGGCATGTTTATAAGAAAAACTTGGTCCTATCCAAGCTATTATAATCAAACTCAAAAATTATAAACCAAGAGGAAATTGTGATCAAGGATGTGATTAGATTAAATCAATATCCAAAAAGGGGAACATTAGGAAAATATGATTTAAATAAGTTAATATGAGGTGCCACATGGGTGATATGAACATCCTTAGTAAGAATGAGACACACTAGTCAAGTGAGCAAGAATAGAAACTGTCAATAATAAGGACTTAGGACACTTTGACTAATGAACACAAATCTTGGGATAATAAATGAAGTACATAGATCAACCCATGAAGGCTATATGCATGAAAATTAAAATTGACCTACCTTCCCACAACATGTTCACCATTCTTTAAGACCCCTTATAGAGTCATCAGTCTACTATGAATATTGGGTACTTGTGTGAGAAAGTAGGTATCACTAGATGGTATATGATATAATGAGACTTTCCATCTTGATCTACAAGCTTAATACACCCAAATGAACCTTGGATCTATTTTTAGGCTAACTATCAAGTTTGATATTAGACTAAGATAGGATATGTGCCAAATATAGATCATGTCTTTTGGTGTGATCTAACTTTTAAGATTGTTTTTTACCAATTAACCATTGCATTTTATTTATTTTATGATTTGGATTTTAAATCTTTTGGATTTTCTATTCCTTCTCTTCCATAAATATTTGAATAACCAAACATGATTGAAATAGGTGATAAACATAATAGAGATTACACTTTGGTCACTTGATAAAATGACCTAAAGACCAAGGTGTTTAAAGACTCCTAGACAAGCCCACAAGTAAGCATGTAATCTCAAAATTAACATATGTGTTCCTCAAATAAAAGGAAGTAAGGGAATTATGGGGATCATGAGATATCCATACATTTAATAAGTGATACAATGGTGAATATTTTCATAGATGATCACAAGGAGGTAAAATAGTTCTATAAAGGGGATAGGATTATGTTATGCGAGTCATGTCACTAAGAATCCATACTAACCTATAAGGGATATAACACAATCATAAATGAAATTATTATTCATCTCAAAAGAAGTGGGAATAATATAAATATGTTTTAATGTTGTAATTTTTTAGGAGATCCTGGTCCTATCCATGGTCTTACACTATAACTCACAAGGTGCACATTAATGAGGTGAATGTTCAATAAGGGGAAACAATAATCATAAAGCTACTAATGCAAAAAATGACATAAAAGATAACAATGAAGGAGATAGTTATGAACCAAAATTAAAAAAAAAATCAAATTTTAATGTGTAATAAAACCAAATAATCCAAAAGAAATAATTGGGATAGTAAAATGTGTTTGTGAGGAAGACCTAGTCCTATCCAAGGTATTACAATGCAACTCACAAACTATAAAGTTAAATAAAACCAAAGAACCCAAAGGAAATAATAGTGTAATTAAAATGAAACTAAATTAAATATAGTACACAAAAAGAAAGAAACATGAGACAAACATAACCATAAAATATATGCTAATGTCTATATCAAAGATGAACATGCAAAAGATAAGTATATATGTCTCAAAAGGTTTCTTGGAGTTGAATTTTTTATTATTATACATTTTATGATAATAGTGGGAATCGTAAGATGCCCTAATGGGTAATTGGATGTAGGTATGGCCATAATAATATTTCCTAAAGTTTTAAGTGATGTGTTGATGGGAATTGCAAGATTCCCCAACATGTGATATGGAGTGAGGTAAAATTGAACCATTAGAATGATTTGCATTAGGGTGGTAGGTGAATTTGGAGATAGGTGAATGTGTTGGTTTGTTAGGTTTTAAGGGTGTTGAAATTGATTTATAGGAGAGGTATGAAGAGGTCTATAGTGTAAATGATGACCATTTATGATGTGCTTTGGAGTAGGCATGTGGACTAGATGTTCCTTGGGTTCATGTGACCTAAAAGGTTGATGTTGGAAAAATACAACCACTCATTTAAAAAAAATAATATTATCTATCCTTTCCTTATTGTTTTAAGATTAAGGGTCAATTATGGTTTGGAAAACATTCATAAATGAGGTATAGGTTTGGGCTAATTGTTTTTTATCATTCCACAAGTGATATTGATGTGATTATGATTATTTAGATTGGAGTTTTGAGGCCTTAAGATAGTCTTGATAACATTGTTTTGTGAGAGTATCAAGATTCAAATGTAGACCAAGTAATGAAGTAAGAAGTAATTGGTAAATATCATGATAAGACTCATGAGAATGACCTATATTAGCATGCCACCAACAAAACTTATCAGGATTGTACCATTTTGGAGGAGGGTTAGAATGATCAAAGCTCATGGGTTTAGAGGGTGGAAATGTCTTCTTAGGTTATTCTAGATTCAAGAGAGGGAGGATGGTATTAAAATTTATTGAGTTGGGTGCTCTCTTTTGAGTTTATGGAGGCTTATAAGAATCAATGTTATGAGAAAATGATTGGAAAGGCTCCTTAGTAGTTATTTGAGGTGATTCAAAATGATAAATAAGAAAGTCTTTCCTTTTTTCTTGGTCAAAGGATTCTTATAAAGTTTGAGGGGAAAAGATCTGAACTTATATTTAAGAGGAGATTTAAGAGGTGTAATAAATAATTTTAAAAGATTATCATTATTCATGTTGATTCATGTTATGGTCCATTTTGTGAGCTAGAGACTTCCATTATTTGATGAAAGTGTGAGAAGATTCATTAGGAATTTGTTTGGTATTTATGAAATGGATAGGTAGTTTTTAATAAGGTCATCATGTTGGAATTCCTTCACTAGAACATTGACTAAATCCTCTAGTTATGAGATGGAATTTTTAGTAAGTTGGTTGTACAATTCAAGTGCATCACCAATAAATGTTTTGGATAGGATCTTGGTGGTATCAAAGGTATTAGTTTGGACCCATTATTTATAGATACTACCAAAAGATTTAAGAAAGGTAGTGGGATCTTTAGTTCTATTATATGTGATAGTTAGAGAGATGTTTCCAATGTCTATGGATGCGATGAATGAATCTAAAGGTTCATGTATAATATATTCATTTTTTCATGCAATGGGGGTTGAGGGATGAGATTCCCATTAACATCTTTAAGAGGAGGAGGGATAAAATTTTGATTTGGTTGACTCATGATGATTTGAGCTAGTTGACTAGCCATTTGTAACATTTGAGATTACATTTAAATCATTTGGGAATGGTTATTGGTTTGCATAACATACATTTGTTGAATTATTTGATCAATAATTTGAGTTATATTAGTGGAAGAAGTAAGATTTCCAGTGGTAGGAGGTGGAATGTTAGTGTTGGTAGGATGAACATTCCCTATATTGGTAATAGGGGATGGATTATTGGGTGGATTACTCCCAACATTGTTAGTAGGAGGATTAGGATATATGACCTCAATTATATTACATTGTGTAGTAATTGGTTTTGGATTAGGAATATGTGAAGTAATAAATTAAATAGTTTCATCTGAAGTAATCAAATAAGTGAGTTTCTGATCTAAATCCTTGATTATGTAGTGTTCTTAAGTAATTGAAGGCTGAAAATATGACATCACTACAAAATAAGACTAGATAGATAAAAAATAGTAAGAAAAATGTAAGTAACTAAGTCAAATAGGTCAACTTAGTTCTATGGGAAGCTAAGTAAAATAGCTTGTAATATACCAAATCAACTAGGCCAACTATGTTCTATGCACATGATTTTTTTCTAAATGTGATAAATTATATATGACTAAGCAAACAAGCAACTAGATCAATTTGTTTTATCTAATTAAAGCACATAAGACAAACTTTATACCACACTGTCTAGTACAATTTTTGTAATACAAAATGAAATTTGCAAAGAGCAAACAATTAAAGTGGAATGTAAATGTTAATCTATGTAGTCATTCCTAAATGTTTTAAGTTATTAATGTGATAGAGAACTGGCTATAATAAGGAACTATAAAATCAATCTAAGGATAGTTTTAGGTAGTTGAGATGAAAAGGATATGTATTAGTGATGGTATTGGCTTAATATTGGGGCTTACCCCCTCACTTCACAATCTTGTAGCAATAAGGGTGTCAGGTGATTTTCTAATATATACCATCAACCATGTGTTTATACTTGGTTATAAAACCAAGTTAGCTTCCCCTTTGGTGATGAAATCCAAGTAGGTAGACCTTGGAAAGAAAATGTTTAATTCTTTTTAGTGTTAAGTGATTTAGAAGTGTGTGTAAAAGAGAAAAATAGTATGGCCAAATTGGTAAATTAAAAACCTCATAGTTAGTTTATGTTTTTTACTCTAAGAAAGCAAGAAATAGAAATAAAAATGAATTAATTATTAGAAATATAGGTTAATTCATTTGTTTTAAAGAGTACAGAGTTTATTCAAGTGACACTATATGTAAACAATACATAGCATAATTGACAGGGTCAATGTTATCTATAGAATCAAGATCTAGAAGAACATAGTGGAACAAATCGACTAAGTCTTATAGATAGGAAAAAAATCTACAAAACTATGTCGACCTAGTTCGTGAACTACAAAAAATGAAAAGCAAGATTGTAAATGAAGAATAGAAATGACTAAGAAGGTAAGAATGAACTTGATAATTTTTTAAGATGTTTAAGTTGATATTTTTTATATTGAAAATATACTAACAAAGTCATTTGTGTTGACTATGTTTGTAAAACCTACTAAGATATTCATTTTATAAAATGAATTTGTAAAACCTACAAACATAGTTGGTTGTGCCAACTATGTTTTTAAATCCTACTAACATGGTTTGTTTTGTTGAATGTGTTTATGAAACCTATTAATAGAGTCAATTTTGTTGATTGTGTTTGTGAAACCTTTTAACAGAGTCAATTGTGTTGACTATGTTTGTAAACCTTTAAGCAAGAATAGAATTGAGTCGATTGAGCTGATCTAGTTACTTGTATTTGAATATTACCTACACAAAACCAAATTGAGTTGATCTAATTGAATGTGTTAAAACATGTGCATAGAGTGATAGACTGTATTGATAGGTTCAATCTAGTACTATATAAATAAAAGTATATAATAGATGATAATAAATGAATGTGTGAAATAAAACCTATAAGGGTTATATTCATGTTAGTTTCACCAAAATTTATATAAGGTAAAATGAAATTGACCTAAAAATCAATCCTATCTTGGAAAATATAAATCACATTTACACTTTCACTTGTTAGTACATTTAGTCAATTGGGGTCATGAATAAGATGGATCTGTTAGACCTAACCAAAGGTTTCCTTACCACAATGATATCACTAGAAAGGGTTCCAAGCTTATAGTCAAGTAACACCATGTGATAAATCTAGCTAGGTCCCATGTTTTCTATATTCACAAAGTAAGTACAAAGTAAATAAAAAATTAACCTAGTGATCACTAAAACTTGCGGCACAAAATGGGGGTAATAAACATAAAAGTAAACATGCATATAATATATATTATTAGGCCAATGTATAGGAAATACTAATGCATGGTAGAGAGGGATATAATATAACAAATGCAAATCTATCTACTTTAACAAAGAAGGAACAAAGTTGTGAATACTTACCTTTGAAGATGAACCCATTGATCCTTAATCTCTCCCTTGTCCAAGGTGATTCCCAATAGGTTATTTTGGTATGTAAGTATAACAAGGATAATTCAATTATAGGCCATACAAATTCTTTATGTATCCAAAGACTTCTCCACAAGACAAGATTTGTATCTCCAAGTGTAGTATTGAAAATTTAAGCAATTATATTCAAGTAGAATGGTGGACAAGAGGATGTGAAATATATGATGTTCTTCTTCTTGCCTCTCTAAAATGTAAAAAAGGATGTGTATATATAGTTGGATCTAACCCTAAACCTTTCCAAAGTTTTATCCAACCTATTTAGCCTAATCGATCTTATTATAAATAAAAGTAGTTAGGTTAGGTCTAAGTCAACCTAAGCTAACTTAGTCCTATAATGTGCTCAACTCTCATAATAGATTATCCCCAATAGACTATGTCTATGGATGATAAAATAAGGCTTTAACTTAGGTAGGGGATAAAAATAGGTAGTATAAATATAAAATAAACATTTAAGTATAAGTTAACATTTAGACATGGACATATAGTTTCTTATGTCTAAATGTCAACTTATAATTTAATTTATATTTTATATTTATACTTTCATGATGTTTGAGAGTGGTTTTAGACCTCTAAGAGCTATAATGAAAATTTTTAATTTAGGACGGTCCTATTGAATTTTAGACTTAGCCATATTTCAAGGTTATAATATTTCAAACCTAGTCATATTTTAGGAATTTAGGGATTTTAGGGAGGAATAATATGTAAATGGATAAACAGTCTAAATCAATTTGACTAATGGTAGGAATTATACAAATCCACAACAATATTGTGAAGGACCAATGGTTTACCCACCCCGTTCTTGGTGTACCCTTTAAGGTGTGCACTCAAAAATATTTAAACTCGATGGTTATTTTAAGATATAAATTTTTAGTAAGTGGTAATTTTAATAAAAATATTGTGCGTAAACAGTAACTACTCTATAGAAATTGAAAGATATATACACACAATGCAAATTGAAACTAAACTAATAGATCGTATTTTCACTATAATTCCTTTCAAGTGGGTCATGCCTTAGTTCACATTTTTTAATAATCCCCTCCTCTATTATATCTATATTACTTTGAATCACTTTTATTACATCAATGAATTCGTATAAATGAAACTATTGCTATGGTAAAATTATAGAGTTATCAGAGTAGTGACAATAACTTCAACCTTTTATTCTCTATGTTCTTTCTATATCTCACTTATTACTAATATCATATTTCTACTTCTCTCTTAAATATAAAATATAGGTATTTATTTAGAATGATGGTTAAAAAAAAGTTTAAACTAACAACTAGACAAATTTAAAAAAATGAAGTACGGGAAAACAACACATTCATTTGTTACAACCACTTATTATTGACAATCTAGTGAAGGAGGAATGATGATTATAAAATTTGGAGTTGACTTTGATTTTTAATCATAATGAGGAACTATCACAATCCTAAAATCATGGAAGTTAATTACTAATAATTCCCCAACCCAAGCTTAATTAAAAAGATAAGAAAAATAAAACATAATTATAAATGATAACTAAAGGAAAAGGTGTCCGTTACTAAACAATTACCTAATATCCATCCGACACCTCAAATATATACATTATATTTTAGTTTAAAACAATTTTTGAGGGTATATCAATAAAATATATATATTAACATTCTAAATATTAATTGTTCTTTCTTTTCCATAAAAACACTAATAAACTTCATGAATTGAGAGATTAACAACCTCAATCCCTATGAATCTAGAAAATTGAATAAAAAATAATATGTTTGTCTAGGATACTGTCAATAATTTCATCTAACATGATATTTTGGAAATAATATGAACCATTAATAATATAATAACCATTTCAACAAGAATCTTCATCTTAGCAAGCATAAGCACCATATCAAACAAGCATGAAACACATGAACACATCATATACATGGTAAACCCTTAAACATTATAAAATACACTAATGAAGAAAATTGAATAAAATATTATAATACAAAAATCAATCTTCAGTGAAGCACCAACTCCACATGGAGGACCAACCCCAACTAGCTCAACACCAACTCAGTTAGGCTTTAACAAGCACCCACTTGTAAGGAGGCACCAACCCCTTAGATGAATCAACACAAACTCTAAAACTTGTTTATTTTATAACCTTAATAAACCCTTTTTTATTATACAATATAATATTATCTTCTCCTTCATCTCTTTGCTCATTTTTATCCCTCTTAAACTGGCTTCATCCTTCTTCGCTCAACTGGCCCTCTTCATGGCTTGATTAGATCTTCTAACCTTGATCTTCATAATAAGAACTTATGATATATATTAATTAAATATCTCTTATGTTCCAAATGACCTTATTCTACTCATTAATGATCTATACCATTTGTTCATCTTCTTTTACTTATTCTCCCTAAGCGCACCTAAATAGGCTTAAACTGCCTTGCTTTTATACAAGTCATTTGATCACATCCTTTTTAGTTAGAAAAAAATTTAAATTACTTATGTTAGACATGAATATTTATTATAATATTAAAATAGCATTCATTAATCATTAATAAATTAATACATTAGGTCAGCCATAGCTCAAATAGCCCTTACTCCTCTTTTAGGCTTTAAAGAGACCTAATAGGTCTTCTTAACAACACGTTACCATTTGATCTTATTGAAGCATATTAAAACACCTCACATGGTAGGAAAACATAATATTACACTACAATAGACCTTATAAAAATTAAATTTAAGACCATAACACCTTTTAGGTTCAACAAATCACTGCACATAAAAGGCTTGTGTATATTCAGAAACTCTATCTTGAAAAAATGAGGCATATACTAAATTTTTCCAAACAAACATCAAAAAAATATATATATTCATAAACCTAATGACCTTATATTCATCATAAATTTCATCTAATTCTTCAAATCAGGGTATTCAGACTGAAACCCTTCTCTTCAAGATGCTTACTCAAAATTATCAACTAACTCCAAAACATAGTCAAGGAAACATGAACTTATATCACCTATTTGAACATTTTAAATGGATTTAAATGAATGAAAATTATATTATATCATTCTAAAATAAACTTAAATCAAACATATCATAATATCTAATTGAAACTCTTTGTCTTACAGATCAATCTGTTGATCTAGTCTTTCACAGACTCTACTCAACCAAACAAGCTATGTGGGATTCAATGTTCTAACCTATTACACTGACTTCCAAGATTTTGAAAATAATGGATAGATTATTAAATTCCCAAAAAAAATCATCATGCACTTCAAAGCATGATTCTTTCATGAAAACACATCAAAATCATTTTTTCACGTCTACCTAATTATCTTATTGTCTGTACCACTAGGTTTGTTTTAATGAATGGCCAACTTGGATCACCAAATTTACACACATGATTTATAGAAACTATATATAAACCTTCATTAACAACAACTACAATTATCACACTTTTATCTTCATCCACTTAGCAACTTTGACTCGATCAATTCTATCTTCTATAACAAATCTCTGAAAGATAAGCACTTTCTTGTAGGGTCTACTCACTCACCTAAGAAACCAATCACACTTGTAGATGATTGGTAGAGTTTAATTCAACATCCAATAAATTTTATATCCATTTCAAACCATTATTATCTCTTTATAACAAGATATTTAATATTGGGTCATTTTTGGGGTTTTATGAGGGTTTACACCATCTTTCAGTCTTAACGATCATTCATAAAACTTAGCTCCTTTTTTCATAAAACAATGATTGGAAATTTGATATAAAACTCTTACTCATCTACCATTAATATCTTATATTCTCATTTATATGTTATGCATTCCAATGATCATTGTAAAAAACCTTATTAGGTAGACAACTCTTTATTTTATGCACTCGAGAAACCTTGAAACACTTTTTCAAGATTTTCTTATGAACCATGACCTAAAACTTCATGCACATACTTTAAAAAAATTTAATAACCTATGTAAATTCTCACCTAATAATTTATGAAATGTAAACTGATCTTAATACCTCATCTAGCCACCATCTCTCTTTTTTTTCTAGGTCTTGACTTGTAAGTCTCATTAGCCCTTGAATCTGATATTCTAGCCACCCTGTAGGCTTCACCTTGAAACTCTCCTATGTTATAATGCCTCTTTTGTATTCTCAAGAATCTTCATATACTCACTCTTATTTATAGATTAAAAGAATAATATTTTAATCTTATTACATATCTTTATATCTCAATTGGGATATTCATAGCTATATACATAGATCTTTGGAGCTGACCTTTTAACCATTTTCAAGGACCTCAACACCTCATGTACAAAATAAAATAACCTCTCTCGTGATCAAATATTATCAAGCATTATTTATATATTTCACATATTCATAAGTCATTTGGATCATCTTCTTAGCTTATTACATAGATATTTAGATCATACAACATCTTGTTTGGAGCTCACTCATATCATCATGCCACTTGCACATATAATATTACAAGGTATAGACAAAGCATTACAAGATGATTGAAACTTGACATAATGACATGTACTTACTCATGCTAATCTTAATGATATCACTCAAGCTAACCTTATAGTATTCTTCAAACAATACTCTCCCATCACTACTTTCATACAACAATAACACTTACTATGTTAGCATAAGAACTCATCATATACATACCTCAAGGCTTACTTGACCATGAACCTATTAGCCAATTTTTGGCCTACATAGAAAACTTACCTGAATACAGTGTAATGTCTTGAAGATCAAAAATGGATCAAAGATGGAATAGGTTTTATGGATGGAATGAGTGATCTAAGGATCACATATAGATTTCAAAGCTTTTAAAACACACTAATTTTATTTAAAGTGTATTTTTTGTCAATATTTGAGGGATAGGTCTATAGAGCAGAGAGAAGGTTATTGATTAGGTTTCATGGTGACACCAAGTAGATCAAAAGTTATGGATAAGTTACACAATCATTGAAAAGTCATTTGAGCATTCAAATTTCAAGCATAAGTTCAGAAGAGCCTTCAATATTTAAAAAGTTAAGTGCAAAACCCTTTTTTGGCTAACTCCTTACATAGGAAATATTTTGGGATTTTATTTTTCTAATTCTTAATTCCTTCATAAAAAATATCTAAGGTAGAAGTATTTATTTCAGTAAAATTGTTCTGTAATAATTTCCCTGAAGACCAAATTTTTTCAAATAAAATATTAGATGCAAAAAAGCTAAGTATTGATTTCTTTCAAAGAAATTATCTAGAATAGGAACCCTGTAGACTTGATTTTTGTAGAGAAATTATTTGAAACAAAAGTATAGATCAATTATTTCTTTTGGGGAAAGTGGCCAAAATAAAAATCTTAAGGAAATAGTTTTGAGACAAAATGCTCAACACAAAAGCTTTGATAGAATTGTTTGTTTCAACAAAGTTGATATAGTAGAGAGATCATGGGTGTGCAAGTGTCAAATTTAAGCACAAAAAATGACCTTTAGTTTTCAAATATGTAGTGATGATCATACAGACATCAGATACATTCACATAGATGTCAAAATTCAAGTTGTAGCTAATATCCATTTGTTTTCAAATATCCAAGATCGATGGTCTATGTTTAATCATAGATTTAGATCTAATGGCACACGTAAGGTCAAATTTTCAATAATACATTTGTGTGGCTATCAAAATTAAGCTATGATAAATATCTATTAGATTTCAAATTTCTTAGAGATGTTTGTGTTGACATTAAATTAAAGCTTAGTATTCATCCATTGGGGTCTAAAGATTGATGGTCTTATAGATGTCATTGACATTCTCGTGGATGTCAATTGATGGTTATGTGATTGTCAAATTTAAGCATGATAAATGATCATTAGTTTTTAAATTTCTGAGTGATGATCATTTGGAGATAAAATATGTTTGTATGGACATCAAATATAGGTATGTAGATGTCAAATTAAAGCCTCATTAATTAATCATTTATTTTCAAATATTCAAGATCAATGATCTACATTTAATTATAAGAAGATCCAATGGTGAGAGATGATTGGCAAGATAGTGGGTCCAAGTATAACCAATGGATCATGTTCAATTATGTATTCAGATCTAAAAATGAGTGAAGGGTTAAATGGGTCAGTGAATCTCAATGGTAAATGTATGAATGACAAATGACACAAGCACGTTAGACTAGATGGAGATCAATGATCAGTGTTTATTCATATTGATAAAGATAAATGGTATGAAATGAGTCAAAATGTTGACAAAATGAGTCAATTTTTTATAACCAATCAAACAAAGGTGAGCCCAGACATTTTTGATAGAAGTTGATGGGGCATTTTTTGACCTGAGAAAGGTAAAAAATAAAGGAATCGAGTCTAGATAGGATCTAGATTGAACCAAAATGGGACCAAGCATTGCTAAAAAAGCTCAATAGAGACAAAATAAGTCTTTTAAGAACCTAATATATATCAAATATTGGTGACTATTGTCAAAGAAAGATCAAATAGCTAGTGAACTCCATCACATCAAAATGATATCTATAGGAAAACTAATAAATGGCATTGGTTTTTAATCTATAGAGTGGCATGGCTATGTCAGTTCCAAGTCATGAAGAGTTGGTCCTCATGAATAGATTAATTAAAATATAGCATAAATCCCTAAGAAGGTAACCTAATGGTTGGATAAATATCAATGGAGCATTCAATTCTTTTATAAGCACTTTATCTCTTGATAAGATCATGACTCAGCATCCTTGAATTAGTGTCGATCCATCAAAAATGGTTGGGTCTCTTTCAATGCACATCCCTCTCTCTCTCTCTTTCCCTGTTATATAAATACAAGCTTCTAAGCCTTGAAATAGACCCCTCTTTTTTGGTATGACTAAATTCTATCAAAATTTATACTGAAACACCTTTTGATGCAATAAAGACTGAATTCCATCATTTTGCAAGCTAGATTGAAGTGTGTCTTATGAATTCATATACTATGGTTAAGTGATTGTATGTTCCTTGTCTATGTCCAAGTTTTATCACCTTCATGAAGTGATTAGTATCTCTCACAGGTCATTATAAGTGTAATTTATAGTTTGTTGTTTAGCTTGAAAGTGGATATTTACCCTCTCATGTTAGTTTGATAACTGAGTAATGCCTTTTTATAAAATATTTATGTTAAACTAGTTTTATTTGGTCTTGAATAAATCCTATAATATGTCTTGTGTGAGTTTGAGTGATTGAATCATTGGTGCATCATCTCTTTTACATGCTTTCATAAGTTATTATTAAAGTCTCCCTCTCCCTTTTCCAAGCAAGTGCTAGTTTAGGTTTAGTATAGGTGATAAATACAAAAGGAAGCTAACTTTATCTATAGGTCTAATCCATTATTAGGATAGACATAACCTAAGATCAGTCTCATGTTAGACTAGATTTGAGCAAGAGGACTTGAACAATCTCCTTATCAATTGGGGTGCAAATCTAGAACACCAACAGTTTTGGCATGCTCGATGAGACTAAAAGTTTCCATGGAATAATTGAAATTTGAGGATTGAGAAGAATAAATTTCAAAAGGAAGATACATCTACCATCATCAAAAGCTAAAGATTCTTTAAGTTTTAGTAGCATCATTTAGACAGTGCTTTCATGCCAAAGATTACTACAAGTTCATTAAGTAGTGGTATTCCTTTTGAATTCATTAAACTACCATATACTTCTTACAAAAAAGTAAGGTTCAATATTATAAGACCCTATCCTCAAAATAGATTTTCACCTCCTAGTCATCCTATAATTTTAGTCTAAGCTATTATCCCCATAAACCAGATCCCTTTTACCCAAATGGTGATCAAGAATCAAGTGTTTGTTCTATTTTATTAGTTCCTAGTTATACACCTCGTACACTTGGCCTTGCACACTTGAGATAAAATGGAAAGTAATGATGAAAAAACTACTAATATATCATTATAGTTTGGGAAGGGTTTGACATTAGGATTTAATTGAATGCATAAAATGATTGAGAGGTACCTACATAGGGTATGGTCATCTCCCTACTACTTATGGATCTACTTGAACCAAGGTGAGAGGACCTAAGGGGTATCTTTCTCACATGGAGAGATTCTATAATTCAACCTCCATGGGGATTATTTGGACATTGAAAAAATATGACTAGGGCATAACCAAGTTTACACATGTCACTTGAGAAGGGTTGTCACATGAAGTGCATAAATTCTCTAAGTCATATACAAACTACTAAAGACAAATGAAATTATGACTATAATATTCATTCTACAGAATCTTCAACAATAAAGGGGGTTGAATAAACTATTAAAATGCTAGGATTTAAAGTAAAAACTACAAACACATTTCAAATATGTAAGATCTCATGCATTTTCAAGGCAAATCACACTTATAGTATGCAATAGGGCATGATTTTTAGGGTAAGACAAGTTAAATGATTAAAAATAAAGAAGGTAGCATGCTAGTGGTTTCCAAATAGTAGGGTATATAATAGTATTTCATAACAATATTCCTTAGTAAAAATTTAGAAAAAACTTCAAATGAAAGATAATGGTAAACACCAAATAATCCCTAAGAGACTAGAACATACACTAAAACTCATCTTTCAAATTTTTTTACATGTTTAATCCATAATCCTAGGGTGCCTTAACAAGTTATTCAATAACCTATCTTGAATTAATGTAGAAAGATTTTGTAATATAAATCTATGCTCAAAATGATAACTAGTAGTGAGCACAAACCCAAATATCCAATAAGCAATTCTTGCAAAACATGTCACTGCACTTCATCTATAGGAAACAACAAAGAACCACAATCATTTTCATTAACTTTAAAAGAAATATTACAAACATCAAAACTTCAAAATGCTACCATGGGGACAATCATGGTGAGATTTCTATTTTGACAAGGGAAACATAAACATGATCTCAAAGCTTACTAATGTTTATACATCTAAAACCACCTTATAAAGGGAGATAAGATATACACACAATAATTGATCCTAGAAAAAATTTTGTAGAACCTAGACTTGGAGAAAATAGACACCTAAAACAATGACTTAAATCAACCAATAACCAACAAAATTAGAATAGAGGACAAAGCCCCTATTTATATATTTTTTAATTTGGAACTGTGGGTCATAACTTGTAAAATTGTAAAACAAACCTTCAAGTCTACCAAGTTACTTACAGCGAAGATATGCCCTTTGCCATGCCTAAGATCCTCATCCACTTGCAAGAAAAGGATCATTATTGTAACTACCTCCATAAAGATTGATAAAATTTGAAAAAAAAACTTTGATCTTTTGATTGAATATGTTGGTTAATTCATGATTTGGATGGTGAACTTCATAGTGGAGGCCCAAATAACTATTAGTAATCATATGCAACCACTTGGAGATGTTCTTGACCTCTCACCTACATACATAGAGGGAGAAAACTATTTGAAGAGCCAAATAAATTGTCCTTATGTGCAACTTATCTAGAAATTCTCTCCTATTGATCAATTACAAATCATGGAAATTTCTAGATAAGAAATCTCTTCTTTGTATATGCCAAAGAAATCCCATTACCTTGTGATGATTAGAATTGGAAATATCCAACTATGATGAAAATAGAAAAGATCCATGGCTATTAAGAAAATATGCTCTAGAATGTTAATTAGATGTTCTTCTAAACTTATAATCATTGCCATGCCCATGAAAGAACCATCAATTTTAGCTTTTAAAATAAATATTATCACATATTTACATCTAGCATGCCACATTAGATCTAACTTGGATTAGTAAATTTTCTCTGTCAAATCATGATTTGAGGGGTGGAGCATTATTGGCTATCTATAGGTTTTATACCAAAATGGTACCACTTGGTAGCTCCATGGGCTCTATACATCCTAATCTATCAGTCTTATTAGGCTAACATGATCTTGCCAAGTGGTGGTCCCACATTCATTCTATGTTTTGTTGAAAAATCTTGGATTAATATGTATCATAGATTAGATTATGTACACTTAAAAATGCATCATCAATCTTTGATAATGTGCTCAATCTTTAAATCATGCCTCACGAGCTCAACACTTGTCATTATTATGCTTATCCTAGGATCCTTGACTATTCATCTTTGATCACATACTTTCCGATCATCATATTCTATACAAATGTGTGTCATTGGATCTACCTTTGTTTGAGAACAAATGGCTACTTTACGAGTTCTAAAATTTATGCTCACATGACCTTCCTAGAACATTTGAATCCCAATGACTACTTATCATGCCTTAAGATTGATGTTTATGCATCTATCAGAAGACATCCATGAGACCATCACACCTATACAATTTGGGTAAA
The DNA here is from genome assembly GCA_037957365.1 of Torreya grandis. Classification (NCBI taxonomy): domain Eukaryota; kingdom Viridiplantae; phylum Streptophyta; class Pinopsida; order Cupressales; family Taxaceae; genus Torreya; species Torreya grandis. The sequence goes on from JARHVA010002617.1 coordinate 1,190,989, forward strand.
TTTATTCAAGACTTTACTCATTGAGACTTTGTTTTCATTTGGCCTTTTTAGATTAGGTATTTCTATTCTGGTTAATTTCTCTATAATAATTTGGTATTTAGCTTTTATAGTCTGCAACATCCTAGTCTTCGAGAGAATTATTTTAGACATTTCTCCCACAACAATATCTCTAAAGAATTGAGCATTATTTTATACCTTTTGCATGTTAGAATAATTATCTTAGGCAAAATGTCTAAAATATTTTTTGAGAAATAAATAAGCCCTACATCTTTTGAAGATATCTGACTTTACACTTTCCCTAAAGAAATGTAATTCTTTTAGACTTTTTTTATAGGAAAAATGTTCGATGGAAATAGGACTTATGATCCACAATTATTTTGATAAAATTACCCTTTAGGCTATTGAACATATCCTTTGGGATTTTTATAAGTACCTTTTGAGACCTTTATGCATACCCTTCAAAATTTTCATCAAGGGCACTTGCCCTACAAAATTTTCCTTTGACCTTTTGGAATGACCCTTTAGATCTCTTGAAAGTGCCCTTCAGTCTTATTGAAAATGTCCTCTGGACCTTTTGAAGTGTCCTTTAGAAATTTTTTAGGGGAAAAATACCTAAAATAAATTACTCTTCAAAGATTTCTCAAGGTTAAAATGACCCTTCAGATTTTTTGCAAGGGAAAAATGACACTTCAAGATTTTTATGTGAATAAAATTCCTAAAGGAATTATCCCTCCAAGATTTTTGTGAAGATAAAATACTCGAAGGAATAATATTTTGGACTTTTTGTATGGACAAAATGCCCCAAGTAATAACCCTTTCAAATTTTTATAAACACTTTGGTCAAAATAAATAAGTCCTTATAATTTACCCAAAATAATGAAAATATCCTTTCGGTATTTTTGTGCAAATAAAATGCCCAAAGGAAAGAGCCCTTCAATATTTTTGTGTAGACAAAAATATTGAAATAATATGGCCTTTAGAAAATTTTGTGTGAAAACTTTTTCTAAAAGACTCTAAGGACATTGTACCAAGAACATGCCAAATTAAAATAAGGAAATAACTGATGCAAAATGCTTGAAGGAAACACACAAAGTAAAGACCAAATTAAATCACCTATCTAATTCAAAATGAACTTGACATTTTAAATGAACACTAAAAACATGAATGTGGATAAAGACTTAAGCTTTAATAATTAAAAAGGACTCAATTGATTTAATGCAATTTTGAGCACTAACACTGGCTCTCACCCAGGGATGCATACCCCCCATAGGTGTGCAAAGAACCCTATAACATAATACCAGGTGCCAATCCATTGGTCCATGAAGTCAAGACTTAGTAATTTTTAGAAAATTCTCATAAAGGCTCAATAAAACATGGTGGACATAACAAAAATAGATCAGGAGGATCTTAAAATGAAGACACGATAGAGCACAAAGGGAAAAGGTACAAGCAAGTCCCAAAATAAAAGGGAAACAAAGTAAAATAACACAATACAATATGGTACACATTTTAAGGACTTAATAAAGGAAGTGGTTTAGATGTTTGCCATTTATTAGTAGCTCCATTATTTCACCATCTAAGTCTCTCAATAATAAAGTATGCTTCCTAATCTGGTAGTCACCAAAATAACGACCCATCCACAAGGCATCAAATTTTCCATGTTTTCTTTTCTCCTCATGCCTGGTATCCCAAAGTATAACTAGATCACCTAATTAGAAGGTTCATAGAGTGACCTCCCTATAAAATATCTTCTTCATCTTCTCTTTGAACATGAGGTGTATTTTATGAGCTTGTCTTTTAATTTCATCAAGCTCAATAATTTGGTTCATCCTAGTTTCATAGTGGTTGATATTCTCATCATCCCCTAGTTGTTACATGAGATGATAAGTGGGTAACTATAAATTAATAGGTAGAACTACTTGATCTCTATAAACAAGTTTAAAAGGGCTTTTGATTGTAGCTCTCTTAGGCATGATCCTTTCATCCCATAAAGTAAACTCTAGTTGTTCACCCCACTTATTATTTGCTTCCAATGTTCATTTGATGATCTTGAACAAGTTCTTATTACTTGATTCTACTTGGCTATTCCCTTGAGGATTGTAATTTGAAGCATAGGCTAGTTCAATCCCATACTCTTTACATAATGCCATTAAAGGTTTAGTTTTGAAGCTCATATCATTGTTAGCAATAATTTTAATAGGCACACTAAATTTATAAATAATCTAATTTAGCAAAAAATCCATTACTACTTAGTGCATTACTTTCTCTGTAGGGACTGCCTCAACTTATGTTGTGAACTAGTCAAGTTATAAATAGTAGCCATATATGTATAGCGCTTGATGAATCAATAATTTCTCCATTGAAATCCATTCCCCATTGTCTAAATGGGCCTTCAATCATCATAGGTTGTATGGGAAGAGAACCTGAAGCTTTCATACTCCTATAAAAGTGCTAACATCTCTCACACTTTCTGAATTTCTAAGCAACATCCTTGAATAATGATGGCCACCAATAACTATCTCTCATAATTTTATGATTTTTAACCTTAGGTGAAAAATGGAGACCACATACTCAATTATGGAAGTCTTCAATCAGGATAATAGTCTATTCCTCTAGCACACATCCTAGGAAAACCCCATCTAGATTCATCCATGCTAGTCTATTCTTGTTCAAGAGGTATTTTTGGGACACAAGCTTATGAAATTTCCTTTGATTCTTGTCCAAGTCAAGGGAACAACTTAGATTTTGCAGGCAATAAACAATATCCATATACCATGGATATATGTTAAATTAACACAAAGAATCATCAACATTAAAAATAATGTTGTTTACCTCAACAACTTGCAAATTAGTCTCAACCACAAGCTTGTCTAGAACCATCCCCCTTACCAATTTGGTGGTATAGATATCCATGTCATACTCTTATAACTTTTTGACACACCTGCACCTCTTGCCAAATACTTTAGTCTAAGTTAAAATGTCCTTTACCATGGTGTGTAGGATGTAGGTAATAATCTTTGAACTTGGAATATACAGCCTAAACATTTTAACAGCCTTCAAAAGAATGAAAGCTTATTTTTCCATGATGGTGTAGTTCAGTTCAGGACCTTGAATATCTTTGATAAATAAATCTATGGGATACTTATGACCATCCTCATTATTTTGTAGTAGAGAAACAACAACAATATTGTATGATGCAAAAGAGAATATCTAGAATGGATTTGTGTAATTAGGACTGAATAAAATAGGGGTAGACTTTAAATCTCCCTTAATGTCACTAAATTCTTGCATGGCCTTCTCCTCCCATTTGATGGTTTGGTCCTTCTTCAACATGGAAGTAATAGGTAGATTAATCTTTGAAAAAATGGACATAAAGCTCCTTATAAAGTTAATTTGTCTAAAGAAAGACTGAATTCCTTTCTTGGACTGCAGGATAGGCACTTTGTCAATGGCTTCTACTCTTTTGGGGTCAATCATGACACCATCCTTGGACACTATATGTCTCAAAAACTTGGCCTTTTATAATCTAAAGTGGCACTTCTTTGGATTCATTTAAATACCAAACTCCCTACATCTAATTAGCACCTTTTATAGATGCTCCAAATGTTATTCTCTAGTCTTGGAGCACACAGTAATTTCATCCTGATAGACATCAATGAACTAGTTAATTATCCCTACAAAATCAATGTCTATAGCTCACTCAAACATCACACCAACATTTATCAACCTAAATGGCATCCTCATATATACATATGTGCCCTAAGGCATTATGAACATAGTCGTGGATCTCTTAGATTCTTTCACCACCACCTAATTGTACCTTGAGAAGTTGTCTAAAGTAGACAACATTTTTGATCTACTAATGCTCTGCAGCAAGTTATCCATATTGGGTAAGGGATAATTATCTTTTAAAGAAGCATTCTTCAAATTATTGAAATCCACACATAAGCAAATGTCACCATTATTATTTCATACAGGGACTAAATTTTCAACCCATGATGAATACCTAATGGGTTGAATGATGCCACCATCCCTCATCTTTAATTCATCCTACATTTTGGTGGCCAAGATGGAGTTAATGGGTCTCTATTTCTACCTAAAAGACTTATTATTAGGCTACAATGGGATGACATGATGAAATAAGTCTTCCTTATATGCTTTCATCTCAAAATAAGACCATGCTAAGAAATATGGGTACTTAGTAGCTACATGTAAGCTTTCTTCTTATTTGTACTTAAGTAAGTACCTAATCAAACCTTTTTTGGATTCTCATGAAAACTAAAGTTTTACCCAGTCATGTCTTTTAAGATAAATGAGTCTCTTGACTTGATTCTATTAGCTCCATTAAAATATGCCTCTAAACTCACCAATCCCCTTAAGATCATTTTTGTCTTCAACTAAATGATGTCCTTCCCAAACAAGGTTTCCTTTCCATCACAAACTTGAATCATAGATTCCAAGTCTATGAGTTGATCATGGAACTCAACGTCACAATTTAAAAACCTTTTGATCTAATCATCATATTCAAACACCTACCAATGATGAACATTATCTAGGACTAAAGGCCTAAGAAACACCTTCACATTATACTAACAATGAGAGCTCATATTTTCAATATCAAATTGAGCACCTAGCCCTATAAGTCTATAATCTTCTTGGTTAAAATTCCTATCATGATAACATAGATTGAATGCATCAAAAAATTCAAGAAAATACCAAATAGTATTTTGATATTGTTTCAACCTCTTATTTTTTGTGGAAAAACTATTATGGACTTTCTTTATCACTATCTCAAAATTTCCCTTGACAACCAAACATTTAATTCCATATTCATGGGAAATCCTTAAACCAAGTAAGAATGCATCATACTCAATAGTATTATTAGTACACTCAAAGTATAAATAAAAAGAAAACATAAAACATTTAGCATTAGGGTTATAGAAGACAACCCCAACTCCATTTCTAATATTGGAGAAAGCCCCATCAAAGTACATCCTCCAAATTGCTCCTTTAATGTCAGGTTTAACATCAAGAATAGCAAGTTGTTCACTAGTATCAACATTCCCAACAAAGTTACCCAATTCAATGTCTATGTACAACACTTCAATGAGATCATGATTTTAATATTCAATCACATGTAGAATATTTGGTTTTCTATAAATTTTGACCATCTTACACTCTAAAAGAATGGTTGCATAGGAAAGGTCCATCTACAAACTTCCACCCATACTAGTAGCCCATTTACATGATAGTAGAATACCCCATTTAGGTGGCTATTCTAAAACTATAACATCCATATTCAAATACTTTCTTAGATGCAATACCAACTATAACACCAACCCCTTGAATTTTCCAACAAATGTAACCTCTCACGAGTCCATGACATAACATTTTCCAAAGGCTAATGTGATCTTCACTCCAAGCTCATTAAGGACACCCAAGGGTAGCACATTATAAGAAGATATAGGATCAAACATGTAATTGTGAATAATCATACCATTGATCAATAGGGTCATATAAAATGGATCCACATTTAATTGACTTTATACAAGTGCAGTCCCCAAATAGACCTCTAGAGCAGGTTCAACAACCTCTTCTAATTATTCATCTTCTTCTAGGGGTGCTTGAGGTAAATCAATTTCATTCAAAGTTGAACTTTCACCAAATTATAAATATTCAAAGGTCCTCTTATTATGTTCAAGTATTTGTAATAGCTCAACAAGTAGCATGGTGATTTTTATTTGACTCAACACTTGGTCCATATCACACATGTTATATAAGGAAGATACATATTTGGTAGAAGGGTAACAACACCTTCATCTAGAATATGACCACTCAAGGTCTAAATTAGAGTAGGTTGGGTGGATTTGAAACTTTGACAATAGTTTTTAAATGTGTATTTTGTTTAATCTCATTAACACCCTTAGGGATACTAGAAAATATGGGCATTTTGTTGCTCTTAGTAGGAACACCTATGGGCTTAGTATTTTGGGACATAAATGTTATCTTGAAATCTTATAGGACTATTGTATCTTTATTTTCTTCCTTAATTGCATTCCATACCTTTGGATTTGCAGGGGTAGTGTCTTAAGAAGCAGCACCTAGTTGCCTAGTTCTCAAGTTGTATTCCTTATTTTGGGCAACTATTGTGTTAATTAACTATTGCCTATCCTCAACTAATTACATTCCCATAGGATATTTTATAATCATCATAGATCATAAGAGATCAAAATAATGAATGGGTAACTCATATGCTTGTGTCATATTAGCATCACAATAAAAGTCAAAAGTTGGGATACTCTCCAATTTGACCACACTCCAAAACTAATCAACTGTAGTATCATTCAATAATTTCATAGAGGTAGTCGATTCACTTTGAGGACTTTTATAATTAAACATAAAAATATCATATTCAAATGATGCATATTCAGGTTCATTTGGGTCTTCATCAACTTGTTCAAGAGTGTCACATAAATGGTGTGGAAGGAAGCACTTATCACACCAATCAATGTATAAATCAAAATTCATAACATTTACTTTGGAAATTAAAGGATCAGGCACCTCCTTTATAGACCCTTTGTTCTATTTTCTATCCATCCTTTCTTCACAGGTAGGCCTCTTCCCTCTAACATTATCTTGATGGTGGAAAGCAGGTCTTTCTTGGGCTTGATTTGGATTTGGAGCTTTTTTATAGATGGTAGACACATGAGGGGGCCCCTTTTCAACTCTATCCAACTTGTATGACATTGTTTTGATAGTAAAGGCCAAAGTATTGATAGTTTCCTCCAAATTTGTTGTCTTTATGGGTTATGTATTGGATTGGCCAACTTCACATCAGCTCTCTTGTTCATAAGATTTACCATAGCCTTTATGTTATTCTCAATTTGGATTTCCATAGCCTTATCCCTCAAGTAGTATGTAACCTTATTATCAAAAGCATTATAGTACTTTATCAATCACATTATAGCATTCAAACTAATGTTTTTAGGAAATCACATCATAGTTTTGTTGAATCAAGTGTTAAAATCCTACACAAACTCATTAGGATTATTTTTGATGTTTTCAAATTCATCTAAGAAAAATCTTGGATCAATCCTAGCACCATACTAAATTCTAAAAACATTTTACATCTCCTCTCATGAATCAATGCATCTAGTGGGAAGGGAATTAAACCATTCGCAATCATCTTCCTCTAGCATGTGCATAAATAACTTAATTCACACATCCTCACACCCAACCTCATAATCTTCAATGATATTTTGAAAGGCCCTTAGATTTTGATCACTGCTCACTACATTATTCCCTTGGAATTTTTGGAGGCATTTCCTAACTTCATTTGGTAGTTCATTAGGATAGCCTTCCATTTCATCAAAATTGATAGGCCTAAATTTGGGAACATGGAATACAAAATGTGAATTCTCATCTTGGTCCCTATGCCTCATGATTGGTTCAATAGGAGGTTTAATAATAAATGACAAAGGGATATGAGGGGGTGAAGGAGGTGGACGTGGTGGATCAGAATTAGGAAGTGATTTAGCTAGTTGGGAAGGAGATAAAAAATAAATGGGACTATGTGTTTTAGAATCAATAAAAGAGTTGTGATAGTCCTCAATAATGGGGTGTCAAAAAAGATCTCAAGATTATCAAAATATAAACAACCTTTAGTATCTAAGCTCTACCCTTCAATAGGCTTTCAAACTTGTCTCCCTCTTCTCTAAGGAATACTCAAAGGAGAGATGAGTTTCTTTGATGAATCACTTCTAAAAAATGATCTCAGTCCTTCCAAATTTTCAAACCAAAAGATACTAAAAATTTAAGGTTAATAGAATATTCAAAATAGGCACCAATCTTCCTTGGAAATAGAAAATAAAGTCAGAGTTGCCACTAGAATCAAACTTTTTGAATATAACAGTTGATAATCTATTATGATACATGATGAAATTAAACTTTCTAAAGCTTAATGAGATAGAGAACAAAGACACTAAAATTTTCAAAATAATGTTTATAATGGACAAAACACCTTTCAACATGCAATGTTAACAGTCCTTTGTAATAGACTCAGTAGAAGTTAGATTATCAAACCTTAAAAACTTCTTGGCACATCCCTAGTGGAGTGCTATAATGTTGACAGACAAGATAGTTAGATTAATGTAGTAATAATTGAGAACTTCACAAGATGAAATACTCATGGTTCTCTACAAGAATTCATAACAACACAAGTGACCAAAATTTTAGTTTAGTCCTTAGCAATAGTGTCAGAAGAGTGTTGGTTCCCAGTTATACACCTCATACACTTGACCTTACACACTTGAGAGAAAATGACAAGTAATGATGAAAATCTATTAATATGTCATTATATCAAGGGAATGTTTTGACATAAAGATTCAACCAAATACATAAAATGAATTAGGATCACCTATAGAGGGTATGGTTAGCTCCCTATTACTGTTGGCTCTATCTAAACGATGGTGAGAGGACCTAAGGGGTAGCTTACTCACATGGAGAGATTCTAAAATTTAACCTCCATGGGGATTATTAGCATAATGAATAAATATTACTAGGGTATAACCAAGTTTTTACACTTCACCCAAGAAGGGTTATCACATGAAGTGTATAAATGCTCTAGGTCGTATACAAGCCACTAAAGATAGATGAAATTGTGACTATAATATTCATTTTAAATAATCTTCAACAATAAGGGGGGACTGAATAAAATATTGTGATGCTATGATTTAAATAAAAAACTAAAAACACATTTCAAATATGAAATATCTCATACCTTTTTGAAGGAAAATCACACTTATGGTATGCAATAGGGTGTGTTATTTATAGGGTAGGATAGGGTTGGACAAGTTAGATGATTAAAAATGAGGGTGACATGTTGGTGGTTTTCAAATAGCAAGGTATCTAGTAGTATTTCATGACAATATTCCTTAGTAAAGATACATAAAAAATTTAAATGCAAGATAATGGTAAACACCAAATGATCCTTGAGAAACTAGAACATACACTAAAACTAATATTTCAAATGCTTTTCCATGTTGAATCCATAAACCTAGGATGCCCTAACAATTCATTCAATCACTTATCTTGAGGTAACATAAGAAGAGTTTATAATCTAAATGTATGCTCAAAATGACAAGTAGGGAGCACAAACCCAAATATCCAACCAAAAATTCTTGAAAAACATGTCACTACACTTCATCTATAAGAAACAATAAAGAACCACAAGAATTTTCATTAACTTGAAAAAAAATATTACAAACATGAACACGTCAAAATTATTCCATGGGGAAAAGCATGGTGAGATTTCTCTTTTAACAAGGGAAACACAAACATGCTATCCAAGCTTATTAATGGTTATACAGTTGCAACCACCTTAGCAAGGGAGACAAGATCTACACACAATAATTGATCCTAGGAAAAAATTTTAGAACCTAGACTTAGATAAAATGGATGCCTAAAATAATGACCTACAACAACAAAAAACAACCTTAGAATAGAGGACAAAGCCCATGTTTATACATTTTTTAATCTAGAACTGTGGGTCACAACTTATAAAATTATAAAACAAGCCTTTAACTCTACTAAGATACTTCTTGCTAGAATATGCCCTTTTCTATGCCTAAGATCCTCATCAACTTTCAAGAAAAATATCATTTTTGTAACTACCTCCATAAGGAATGATAAAGATTTGTAACAATAATTTGATCTTTTAATTAAAGAAGCTAGTAAATTCATGATCTAGATGGTGAACTTCATTGTTGAGGCCTGAACAACTATTAGTCATCATATGAAACTACCTAGAGATGCTCTTGAATGTCACATACATAACTAGAGGGATAAAATATTTTTGGCTACAAGGCTGAGTGTACAAGGTGTTCAACTGGTAACCAACACTCTTTTGGCATAATTACTAAGGGTTTGTCATAAATAATTTGACTAAATACATAAAATGACTAAGAGGCACCTACAAAGGGTACAGTTAGCTCCCTAATATTTATGGCTCTAACTGAACCAAGGTGAGAGGACCTAAGGGGTAGCTTGCTCATATGGAGAGATTATACAATTCAACCTCCATGGGGATTATTATCATAATGAAAAAATATGACTAGGGCATAATCAAGTTTGCACACTTCACTCAAGAAGGGTTGTCACATGAAGTACACAAATTCTCTAATTCATATACAAGCTACTAAAGATAGATGTAATTATGACTACAATATTCATTCTAAAGAATCTTTAACAATAGGGGGGATGAATAAAAGATTACAATGTTAGGATGTAAAGCACAAAGTACAAACACATTTCAAATATGCAATATCTCATGCATTAGCAAGGTAAATCACACTTATAGTATGTAATAGGGCATGTTATTTGTAGTTTAGGATAGGGTAGGATAATTTAGATGATTAAAAAGGAGGGTGGCATGCTGATGGTTTCCAAATGTTAGGGTATCTAATAGTATTTCATAATAATATTCCTTAGTAAAAATGTATAAAAAACTTCAAATTCAAGATAATGGTAAATACCAAATGATCCCTAAGAGACTATAATATACATTTAAACTAATCTTTAAAATGTTTTTCCATGTTGAATCCATAAACCTAGGGTGCCCTAACAAGTTATTCAAGAACCTATCTTGAAGTAATGTACAAAGAGTTTATAATCTAAATATATGCTCAAAATGATAACCAATAGTGAGCACAAACCCAAATATCCAATCAATAATTCTTGAAAAACATGTCATTGCACTTCATCTATAGGAAATAGTAAAGAACCACAAGCACTTTTATTAACTTGAAAAGAAATATTACAAACATCAACACTTCAAAATGCTTCTATGGGGACAAGCATAGTGAGATTTATATTTTGACAAGGGAAATAGAAACATGATATAAAATATTACTAATGGTTATACAATTACAACCACCTTAACAAGGGAAACAAAATCTACACATAGTAATTGATCTTAGAAAAAAAATTATAGAACCTAGACTTGGAGAAAATGGATGCTTAAAATAACAACATATAATAAAAAACAACCAACAACAACACCAGATGAGCAAATGCAAAGGTTATTGGTTTACACAATAACTGACGTCGGTCAGAACCTACCGACATCGGTTAGGGGTTGACTGGCATCTGCCGACATCAGTTATGAATCAGCTGACATCGGTCATCTCCAGATAGACAGAGACTGGCATCGGTCATCTGTGTGTTTCCAAAATTCTATTTTTGGAGAACAGTTAGTTTGCATGTAAAGACTAAAATTATTCTTAAATCCGCTTTTCTATTTTTGGAAGGACAAATTTGAACCTTTGATTAAGAGGTGCATATAATGGTGGAGATTGCATGGCTCATGAACCCTAGTACTATATAATAGGGTTAGATCCTCATAGCATGTAGACAAGACAATAAGTACAACAACAATTGAGTTGATTGTCTCAAAGGGAATACAAACTCAGTGATTGAGTTGATTGTAATTGAGAGAGAGAGAGAGAACTCTTGAGGGAGAATTATTGTACATCTTTGAGGTGTGAGAAGAGAGAGATTTCTTCATTGTATTTTCTTTTGGAAGAGTTTAATACAAATTGGTTGTTTCTCATATTTCCTATTCTTTGTTGTTTCTAATTTCTAGTTACTTATTATTTCTAGTTTAATTCTGTGTTTAGTTGATTATACAAAAGTAATCAATTATATTATAAGATCCTGACAAGTGGTATCGGAGCTTTGTGTATACACTAACAAGTGGATCAGAGCTCTAGATCTTGACAGCTGGTATCAGAGCCTGGTTGAAGAAAAGACCATAGTAGGTTAGTGTATGTTGATTACAGGATTCACTCACAGGGGTTTCTGATTGAGTGGGAGTAAAGCAATGGCAAAATAAAGTAAACTAAGAATGGAGAAATTCAATGGCAAGAATTATCAATTATGGAGGATGCAGATTGAAGATTATCTGTATCAGAAAGATCTGTACTTACCATTGGGTGAGTTTTCAAGTAAGCCCACATATATGCAAGATGAAGAATGGAATGTTCTTGATAGAAAGGCTCTTGGATCTATAAGGTTGAGCCTGGCATCTTCTATGATTTCCAACTTATCACAGGCAAAGACAACGGTCGAGTTAATGGATACTTTGGAAAATTTATATGAAAAACCCTCAGCTTCGAATAAGGTATATCTTATGAAGCAATTATTTAATTTGCAAATGCAGGAAGGTGGATTGGTATCTAGTCAGCTTAATGATTTCCATGGATTAGTAAATCAGTTAATTTTAGTCAAAATAGTTTTTTATGATGAAATTAAGGCTCTCTTAATCTTATGCTCTTTACCTGAAAGTTGGGATAGCTTGGTAATGGCAGTTAGTAATACTGCATCTGCTTCAAATATCTTGAAAGTTGATGATGTTGTTAGTGTAATCTTGAATGAAGAAATTTGCAAGAAAAGCAAAGGGGAAACATTAGGTAATGCTTTAAGTGTTGAAAGCAGGGGGAAAAAGAGAGAAAAGGGCAAGCAAGGGAAATCAAGGTCAAAGATAGGAAGTAGATCCAACTCTAGAAATGGAGGTATAACCTGTTGGAATTGTGGAAAGAAAGGGCATGCAAAGAAAGATTGTCAGTTAAAAGAAAATCAGCATGAAGGTAATAAAGAAGCAAAAGTTGTAGGTATTGTTGCACAAGATGCTCTTATATTTTCTTTGGATAATAAAATAGAATCTTGGGTTTTAGATTCTGGTGCCTCTTTCCATGCAACCTCAAATAGAGAATTTTTCAATGATTATGTCCATGGAGACTTTGGAAAAGCTTATTTAGGGGATGATGAGCCTTGTCAAATTGTTGGCAAAGGAAAAGTGCAGCTAAAATTGCAAAATGACAACACATGAGTGTTGAAGGATGTCATGCATCTACCCATCCTGAAGAGGAATCTGATTTCTGCAAGAAAGTTGGGTGATGAGGGTTGCACAGTAACTCTCACAGCAGAATCTTGGAAAGTTTCCAAGGGTGCACTTGTATTAGTAAGAGGTTAGAAAGTAGGTGCACTATATCTATCTACTTGTATTACTAATTATTCTCCTTTTGTTTTATCTACTTCAGATGTAGATGCAAAGTTGTGGCACTGTAGGCTTGGTCACATGAGTGAGAAGGGAATGCATGTTCTTAAGTCAAAAGGTAAGCTTTCAGATTTGAAAAGCATAGATCTATAATTTTTTGAGCATTGTATTTTTGGGAAATAAAATAAAGTGAGGTTTCTCACAATTGGGTCAACAAAGAAGAAGCACAAGTTAGAGCTTGTTCACACAGACGTGTAGGGACTAGCTCAAGGAGCTTTTATTGTAGGATCACAGTATTATGTTTCTTTCATTGATGATGCTACAAAAAAGGTGTGGGTTTATTACATAAAGAGAAAATTTGATGTTTTTAACACATTTAAGAATTAGAAAGCCTTGGTTTTTAATGAGGAGGTGATGTACAGTGATCAGCTCAAGAGGCTGAATAATTCTGAGCAGGGTAATCTTGATTTAGATGACGTTATGATCCAAAATGAGCTCACAGGTAAAAATCATCACTCACAAGAAAACACAGAGATCGACGTCAGTTAGGAAACTGATGTCGGTGATCAGATAGAGACTAACATTAGTTAATAAATTGATGTTGGTGGTCAGGTGGAATCGACATCGATCGGGTGCAAACTGAGGTCGGCCAAAGATGACCAGGATCGGTCACTGTCAGAATGAAATTTGGGCGAACAGTAAGCTATGAATGAGTCTCAAATGCCCATGAGGAGGTCTAAAAGGGTAAGTAAACCTTAAATTCATTATTCCCCTTCTTTATACTACTTGTTGCTCACTGATGGTGGAGAACCAAAAAGTTTTGATGAGGAAATGCAGGTAGAATCCAAAAAAAGTGGGAGCATGGCATGAATGAGGAAATTGATTCCTTGGAAGAGAACCAAACATGGGATTTGGTAGAGTTTCCAGCCAAAAAAAAATCACTAAAAAACAAATGGGTTTACAGGTTAAAGGAAGGAGAGAATGGACAAATGAGACATAAGGCCAGGTTGGTAGTAAAGGGATTTGCATAAAAACTAGGTATTGATTTTGGTGAAATTTTTTCTCCTATAGTAAAGATGACTTCTATTTGAACTGTATTGTCTTTAGTTGTTATTGATGATTAGCACCTTGATCAGCTTGATGTTAAGACAACATTTTTTCATGGAGATTTGGATGAAGAGATATATATGGATCAGCCAGAAGGTTTTGAGGTCAAAGATAAGGAGAAACTTGTGTGCAGGTTGAAGAAAAGCTTATATGGTCTTAAGCAAGCTCCAAGACAATGGTATTTGAGGTTTGACAGGTTTATGACAGAGCATGGCTTTAGTAAATGTCAATCTAACCATTGTGTTTATTTTAACAGATTGGATAATGGTAGTTATATTATCCTATTACTATATGTAGATGATATGTTTGTTGTAGGTTCACACATGCAGGAAATTACTAAGCTTAAGGTAAAATTAGATCACACATTTGCCATGAAGGATTTAGGAGCAGTGAAGAAAATCCTTACCATGAGTATTAAGAGAGACAAGAAAAATCATAGTTTGATTTTGTCTCAAGAAGATTATGTGAATAAGGTGTTGGAAAGGTTCAATATGCAGGATGCAAAACTGGTAAACACACCTATGGCTGGACACTTCATGTTGAGCAAAGAACAGTGTCCTAAATCACATGATGAGGTTGAGTACATGAGTAGAGTTCCATATGCTTCAACAGTTGGGAGCTTGATGTATGCAATGGTATGGACTAGACCTGATATTTCCCAAGTAGTGGGAGTTGTCAGCAAGTTTATGACCAATCCAAGAAAGGAACACTGGAAAGCAGTTTAGTGGATTCTCAGATATCTGAGAGGGACCAATAGTATGCATTTATGCTATGGAGGGTCAAACACTTCTCTACATGGGTATGTAGATTCGGATATGGCAAGTGACTTGGATGGTAGGAGAAGCACCATAGGATATGTGTTCACTATTGGTGGAATGGCGGTTAGCTAGATTTCAAAGTTGTAGAAGGTTGTTGCCTTGTCTACTACAGAGGTAGAATACATTGCAGTCATAGAGGTTAGCAAGGAAATGATTTGAATGACTCGGTTCATAGAAGAGTTGGGAAAGGAGCAAGAGAGTTGTAGATTGTATAGTGATAGTCAAAGTGCAATTCATTTGGCAAAGAATTCAGCCTTTCATTCAAGAACCAAACATATATAGCTTAGGTACCACTTCATTAGATGGGTATTGGAGGATGGTTAGTTGAAGCTGGAAGAAATCCATATGGATAAGAACCCTGATGATATGTTAACAAAGCTGGTAACAAAGGAGAAGTTGAATCTTCATTCAACTTTTGTTGGTCTTCAAGATTGAACTTGAAGATGGAGAAACAAGTAGAGGATGTTGCTGTATAGGTACAGGTGTAGTTGTTTATCTCCAAGTGGGATATTATTGAGTTGTGGAGCTAAAAGCTTCACCAGATGAGCAAATGTAAAGGTTGTTGGGTTACACAGTAACTGACGTCAGTTAGAACTTATTGACATCAGTCAGGGGTTGACCGGCATCTACTGACATTGGTTATGAATCGGTCGACATCGGTCATCTCCAGACAGACAGAGACCAGCATCGGTCATCTATGCATTTCCAAAATTCTATTTTTGGAGAATAGTTAGTTTGCATGTAAAGACTAAAATTAGTCTTGAGTCCACTTTTCTATTTTTGGCACGATAGATTTGAACCTTTAATTAAGAGGTGCATCTAACAGTGGAGATTGCATGGCTCATGAACCCTAGTACTATATAATAGGGTTAGATCCTCATAGCATGTAGATAAGATAATAAGTACAACAACAATTGAGTTGATTGTCTCAAAGGGAATAACAACTTAGTGATTGAGTTGATTGTAATTGAGAGAAAGAGAGAACTCTTAAGGGAGAATTATTGTACATCTTCGAGGTGTGAGAAGAGAGATTTATTCATTGTATTTCCTTCTGGAAGAGTTTAATACAAATTTATTATTTCTCGTATCTCCTATTCTTTGTTATTTCTAATTTCTAGTTACTTATTACTTCTGGTTTAATTCCGTGTTTAGTTGCTTATACAAAAGTAATCAATTGTATTGTAAGATCCTAACACCTTCAATATTTAAAAATTTAAGTGCAAAACCCTTCTTTGGCTAAGTCCTTAGGAATATTTTGATAAGTCTTAATTATTTTGGAAAAAATATCTAAGGCATAACTATTTCTTTTAGGAAAATTATTTTCTAACAATTTCCCTAAAGACTGAATTCTTTCAAATAAAATGTCCATTGGAAAAAGCTAAGTATAGATTTATTTCAAATAAATTATCCAAAATAGGAACCCTGTAGGCTTGATTTTTTTAGACAAATTATTTGAAACAAAAGTCTTGAAGACTTATTTCTTTTAGGGAAAGTGGCTAAAACAAAATTCTCAAGAAATAGTTTCAAGATAAAATCACTAATGCAAAAGCTCTAACAAAACTACTTGTTTCAGCAAAGTCGATCTAGTAGAGAGATGATAGGTGTGCAAGTGTCAAATTTAAACACAAAAAAATACCGTTGGTTTTCAAATATGTAGTGATGGACATGTAGATGTCAAATAGATTTATGCAGACATTAAAATGTAAGCTACAACAAATATCCATTTGTTTTTAAATATCTAAGATCAATGGTCCGCATTTAATCATGGATTTAGATCTAATGGCACATGTAAGATCAAAAAGTCAGTAATATGTTCACATGGCTATTAAATTTGAGCCACCAAAAATAGTCATTAAATTTCAAATGTCTTGGATACGTTCACACTAATGTCAAAGTAAATCTTAGCAGTCATCCATTGGGGTCCAAAGATTGATAGTATCATATATGTCATCGATGTTCTTGTGGATGTCAATTGATGGTTATGCAATTATCAAATATAGGCATGGAAAATGACCATTAGTTTTCAAATATCTGAGTGATGGTCACATGGATGTCAAATACATTAGGCATACAAATGTCAAAGTGAATCCTCATGAAGTAGTCATTTATTTTCAAATATTCAAGATCAATGGTCTACATTTAATCATAAAAAGATCCAATAGCAAGTGATGACTAACAAGATAGTGGGTTCAAGAAAATCTAATGGCTCGCATTCAATCATGGATTTATATCTAATAGTGAGTAGAGGGTTAAAGGGGTTAGTTAATCTAAAAGGTAAATGCATGAATAATAAATGGTATAAGCATGTTAGACTGGCTAGAGATCAATGATCAATGTTCATTCATACTAATCAAGATAAATGGTGAAAAATGGGTCAAAATGTCAATAAGTTGAGTTAGTCTTCAATGACCAATAAAACAAAGTTGAGCCCAGATATTTTTAATAGAATTTTATGGGGTATTTTTTTACTCAAACAAGGTAAAAAACAAAGGAACTAAGTCTAGAAAGGATCTATATCGAACGGGACCAAGCATTGCCAATAGAGCTCCAAAGAGATAAAATAGGTCTTTTAAGAACCTAATATAGATCAAGGGCTAGTGACTATTATCAAAGTAAGATTGAATAGTTGGTAAACTCTGTCTCATCAACATTATAGTTATAGGAAAACCAATAAATGACATTGGTTTTCAATTTATGGAGTGACATAGCTATGTCAGTTTCAAGGCATGAAGAGTTGGTCTTCATGAATAGATCAATTAAGAGATGGTGTAAATTAAGGTGACATGGTGGTTAGATAAAGATCAATGGAGTATTCAATTATTTTACAAGGACCTTCTTTCTTGATAGATCATGACTTGGTGTCCTTGAATTGGTACCAATCCATTGAAAATAGTTGAGCCTCTTTCAATGAATAACCCTCTCTCTCTATTTACCTTTATTATAAATATAGGATTCTAAGCCTTGAAATAGATCCCTCTTTTTTGGTATGACTAAACTCTACCAAAATTTATACTGTAACACCTTTTGATGCAATAAAGTCTGAATTTCATCACTTTATAGGCTAGATTGAAGTGTGTATTATGAATTCATGTATTGTGGTTAAGTAAATGTATGTTCCTTGTATATGTATAAGTTTTCTCACCTTCATGAAGTGATTAGTATCTCTCATAGTTAATTATAAGTACAATTTATAGTTTATTTTTTAGCTTAAAAGTGGATATCTACCCTCTCATGCTAGTTTGATAATTGATCAATGCCTTATTGTGAAATATTTATGTGAGACTAATTTTCTTTGGTATTTAATACATCCTATAGTGCTCCTTATGTGGTTTTTATTTATTTAATCATTGGTGCATCACCTCTTTTACATGATTTCATAATTTATTATTAAAGTCTCCCTCTCCCTTTTCTAAGCAAGTGCTAGTTTAGGTTTAGTATAGGTGATAGATCCAAAAGGAAGTCATCCTTATTTAAAGATATGATCTATTATTAGGATACCCATAGCCTAGGATCAATCCCATGTTAGACTACATTTGAGTAAGAGGACTTGAATAATCTCCTTCTCAGCTAGGGTGCAAATATAGAACACCAACAATACCTTCACAAGGACCTTTGAAATCAATGACAACACTTATTCCAACAACCAATGATAATGATCAACAATCTCTTCCTTAATCAATAAAAATGTCCAAAAATATCTCCTTTTATCTTTGATGGTAAACACACTCATAAAACTATGTCAACCACTCTTGATGGAAATCATCTCTTAGTCTTAGTTCTTGATTTTTATTATTCTTTCTAATGTTTCTCCCTTTTTAATTTTTTTGATCTTTCTCCCCCTCTAAAATTAATGACAAAGGTCTTTCACAACTATCATCTCTTTCAGAATAAACTTAGATTACAAGACATAGATCAGGCTCAGTCAAAAGCCTGAATAGCTCCCCATCAAACCAAACATCCACCATGTTTATGTTAATAGTAGACATCAAGTGTCACTTATAAATACTAAAATCTTACTCTCTCCTTTTGAGCTAATATTATATCTCAAAGATATTATTTAATACACACTCTTTATAAATTGATGGTAACCACCTATGGTAATCATTATCATAAACTTCTCTTAATTAGGTCACTCTCTAGGTTGATCCATCAAAATCTCAACAAATAAAGTATATGAAGTATCTAAAACACAATCTCTCCTTAACTCTATGCATATAAAAAATTAATATCTTTCTTGATAAATAAATTAGAGATATCAAGCTCCCCCTTAGACCAATTATATCTTCTTTAAAATAATGAGAAACTTAGATCACTTACCTTCCTTGATATGACTGAAGAAGATCAAACTCTTTGACCATATACAAGACTGTCCCATACATGGCATCAACTACATAAATAAGGACCCCCTATTTTTCTCATCATATCAAGATCAAATACTCACACAAAAATAGATACCAAAATCTTACCTCTCACATATAAAATGTTTATACTTTGACTTCAGATAATTGATAATAGCTTTAGATCTCTCATCATGCTACTTTATACACTTCAAACCATAGAGCTTTCAACACAAGAATGAATAATATGCATCTTCAACTTCTTGATTCAATATCCTTATGGACTTGATTGTCACTTTAGGCTTGATTTCATCATCAGCTATTTGATCATCAATATGAGATGACAACAGACATTCCTTACTTGATTTCTCACTTGAGGCATGTTCTATCTTGACAAGAAGTCCACTTAAGCTTGTAGACTGATCATGACTTATTTTTACTACCTTTGTTTTTCATACATTCATTTTCCTTATTTATTGTACTTTAGGAGTTTAAAAAATCTTATTTTGACTTGATGACCTTCTAACTTTGTTAGGACAAAACCTTAAGATGTGTCCTAAATTATGATAGTTGTCACACATTACCTTATATATACCATTTGACTAATTTGAAATGTGACTCATTCCATAGTTTCATGAGTACTCATTCTTGAGGGTCTTATACATTATCTTGCTCTATGACCAAACCATTTACATGAATAATAGTAACTATTGAAATAATTAGCATACCTTATATCATTTGGTTGTCTGATAGGTCTTTTTATGTTGACCTTCTTGTCTTCAACAGTCCTCTCATTGACTTGAGATGCCTCCTTTTGGTATTATTTGAAACTAAGACCTATCTTTTCCCTTTCACAATTCTAACTACTCAAAATATCATCTAAAGCCTCAGTACATTTTTCAAAATTCACAAATCCCTTAACCTTTCTAAATGCTTGATCAAACTTAGATTTTAGATATTTTATTTTAGTTTCATACCTAATGCACTCATCCTCTTTAGCCTTTAGGCTATCTTTCATAATCTCCATCCATGTTTCTACTTGTTGGATGATATCTTCATATTCTTTGTAAGTGTTGCTCAGCCTTTGCTCAAGCATTCCAATTTGTTCCTCATAGTCTTGAACTAATGACTTCAATTTCTTGTTCTTCTTCTTCAAAAAATTTAACACTTCTAAGGAACTTATCTATTTTTCCTCAAGATCCACTTCATATTCTCCTTCTCCATTTTCATATTATACCTCTTCATCTGATTATACATCAACCATAAGGACTTTCCCATTTGAACAACCCTCATTTTTTGATTCTATGCTTATGAACAGAGTTTCATTATTTTCATGTTCAAATTCATTACTATCATCATCACTATTAGATGTGCTTAAATCACTTCCATTAGAAGAGTTATCTTCTTTGGTATAGAAACTCTTCTTATTTTTGAATGATCCTTTCCTTCATTCTTATTTAAATCTCTCTTGTTCTTTTTAGACTTACACTTTTATGTCATTTCTATGGTATTCATCATGTTCTTCACTATGCTTAGATTTGTCCTTGTTATAAAACTAGGTTTCAAAGTGACCAATCTTGCCACAACTAAAACATTTGAATGGTAACTTACCCTTGTACTTAAATGATCCAATCATTAAATTTATAACAAATAAATCTATGATTTCATCATCATCAATATCTTAACATACCTCATATTTGAACTTCTTGGCCTTTGACTTCTTTTCAACTTTGAAATTTGATTCCTTCTTGAGAGGTCTTCCTTCATTTATTCTTATCTCATAGGAAATCAAGATGCCATGAAGCCCATCCATCTATAGCTTGTTTAAATATTGTATATCTTATACTAAAGATACCTTAGAGTCAAACTTAGTAATTAGTTATCTCAATACCTTTTGGAAAATATTAGACTATTTCACTTATTCTCCCAATCCTCTAATTATATTGATAACTTCATCAATCCATAATAGGTATGATGTAATGGCTTCATCTTCATTTATTTTAAGGATTTCAAACTATCTTCTGTGGGTCTACAACTTGGCCAAACTTACCTTGATGTCTCATTCATATAAGGTCTTCAATTTTTCCCATATATATTTGGATGATACATAATTCATTAACTTTATAATTTATGCCTCTAATAGGCACCACAAAATCGTATTCATTTCTTTGAATTTATTTTCACTAGTCTTCTTACCTACTATATCTTTTAGTGGAATAAGAGGTGAAATATAACCATCTAAAATTTATTGCCAAATATCATGTCCTTGTGACATTATATATATTTTCGTTTTGACATTCTAAAACGCATAGTTAGATCCATTGAATAATGGAGCCTTACTAATAGAGAAACCACCTTGAGCTTGTTGACTAGTCATCCTTGATTTTTAGGATCTCATTTGAGATTTTAGACCTACTTCAAAGGACCAAGATATGATAACAATTATTGGAAACAAGATGATTTATATGGGGGTTTAATTAGTCTTTTTTTAAAAATCATTCAATTCCACTTAATCATATATGAACCATTCTAACAAGCATGCTCATCTTAGTAAGCATAAACACCAAATCATACAAGAATGAAACACATGAACACATCATATACATGGGAAACATTTAAAGGGAATAAAAATAACTAATGAATAAAATTTAATAAAATAATATAAGACAAATATCAATCTTTAGTGAAACACCAACTCCATATGGAGCACCAACCCCAACTAGCTCAGCACCAACTCAGATAGGCTTTAGAAAGCACCCACATGCAAAGAGGCACCAACCCCCTAGATGAATTAACACCAACTAATACAACTTATTATTTGATCATCTTAAAAAACCCTTATTTATTATAAAATATATTATTATCTTTTCCTTAAGCCCTTCACTCACTTCTATCCCTCTCAAACTAGCCTTCAACCTTCTTCACTCAAAAATCCCTCTTCATGTCTTGATTAGATATTTTGACCTTGATCCTCATATGTAGAAAATATTTTATATATTCATGAAATATCTCCAATGTTTTTCATGACCTTATTTTTATCACCAATGATATATGCCATTCTCTTATCCCCTTTTGCTTATTCTCTCTAAGCACACCCAAATAGGTTTAAACTGTCATGCTTTTATACAAGTCATTTGATCATATCCTTCTTTGTCATCCACAAATTCAAATTAATTATTTCATCCATGAATATATTTTATACTATTAAAATATAATTCCTTAATCATGAATCAATTAATACATTAGGTTGGCCATAGTTCAAATAGCCCTTACTCCTCTTTTAGGCTTTAAAGAGACCTAATAAGTCTTATTAACAACATGTTACCCTTTTATCTTCTTGAAGCATATTCAAACACCTCACATGGTAATAAAACATCATATTCCACTCTAATAGACCTTATAAAACTTCAATTTAGGTCCATAACACCTTTTAGGTCCAACCACCACTTGAACCCTTTCTCAAATCACTACACATAAAAGGCCTATGGATATACAAAAACTTTATCTTAAACAACTGATGCATATAATCAATTTTAAAATACAAACATAGAAAAAAATTACATATTCATAAACCTCATGATCTTAGGGTCATCAAAAATGTCATCTGATTCTTCAACTTAGGGTATATATGCTCAAATTCTTCTCTACAAGATGCTTACTTAAAACTACTAACTGACTCCAAAACATGGTTAAGGAAACATGAACTTTTGTCACCTATTTTAACATATTCAAGGTATTTTAATGCATTAATAGTATATTATATCATCCTTATATCAAATTACATCAAATATATCATAAGCTCTAATGGAAACTATATATCTTATAGATCAATCTATTGATCTTACAGATCAATCTATTGATCTTACAGATCAATCTATTGATCTACTCTTTCACAGACTCTACTGAGCCAAATAATTTATGTTGGCTTCAATTTTTCAACCTCTTACACTAAATTTAAATATTATGTAAATCATGGATATATTATTCAAGTCTCAAACATCATCATCATGAACTTCAATGTATCACTCTTACATGAAAACACATCAGAATCATTTTTTCACTTCTACCTAATTTTCTTACTATCTGCACCACTAGGTTTATTTAATGATTAGCCAAATTAGATCACCAACTTTTCACACATAAGTTTTGGAACATATATATAAACCTTAATTATCAAATACAAGTCTCACACTTTTATATTCATCCACTTAGCAACTTTGACTCATTCATCTCTATCTTCTATAATAAATTTTTGAAAGACAAGCACTCCTCTATAGGGTCTGCTCACTCACTTGAGAAACCAATCACACATATATATGTCTAAGAGAGTTAAATTTAATCTCCAATAAATTTTATGTTCATATCAAACCATTTTGAGCTCTTTATAATAATATATTCAACATCAGGCCATTGTTAGGGATCTATGAGGGTTTAGACCATCTTCCAGTCTTAACAGTAATTCATAAAACTTAGCTCCTCTTTTCATAAAACAATGTTTGAAATTTTGAGATAGAAAATTTCCTCATATACCATGAATATTTTATATTATCATGTAGATTCTTCATGTGTCAATGAGCACTAGAAAAAACCTTCTTGGGTAGACAAATCTTCATTATATGCACTCGAGAAACCTTGAAACACTTTTTCAAGCTTTTATTATGAACCATGACCTAAAAATTAATGAATGATCTCTCTTTTACTTTCTAGGTCTTGACTTAAAATTCTCATTAGGCCTTGAATCTGACATTCTATCCAACTTTTAGGATTCACCTTGAAACTCTCATGTGTTCTAATGCCTCTTTTATATTCTCAACCATCCTCATATATTCACTCTTTTTTAGAGTTTCAAAAGAGAATCTTCAAAGCTTCTTATAGATTTTTGAAGCTCAATTGGGATCTTCATAGCTGCATACACAAATCTTTAGAGCTAACCTTTTAACCATTTGAAAGGCCCTCAACTCCTTATGTACAAACTCAAATAACCTCTCTCATGCTTAAATATTGTCATAAATTTTAGAGCTTTCACATATTCATATTTCATTCAAATCATCTTCAAAGCTACTTACATAGATCTTCAAAGCATACAACTTCTTCAAAGCTCACTCATTTAATCATGCCACCTACACATATCATCTTATAAGGTTTATATAAAGCATTATAATATTCTTGACACTCGACATACTAACATGTACTTACTCATGTTGATCTCAATAATATCACTTAAGATGACCTTAGAACATTCTTCAAACATTAATCTTTCATCACTACTTTCATACAACAACAACACTTACTATGATGGCATAAGAACTCATCATATACATACCTCAAGGTTTACTTGACCATGTACCTTCAAAAGAACCTTTGACATCAATAACAATAATTTGACATCAATGACAACACTTATTCCAATAACCAATGATAATGCTCAACAATATCCTCCTTAATCAATGATCATGTCCAACATGATAGATATGTAAGAATTGTTGATTATATTTACATATGTATCTCTTCAAATTATTTAGATATATAAAAAAAATATTTGCTTAATTTTCAATTTCTCTATGATTAATAGTCTATATGTTTGGGAATAATTCATATATCTAATGGCATGAAAAGTGAATAAAAATAATCATATGTAGAAAAAGATAAATCCTAATTTACAACCCTATCATTCCAAATAAAAATTGTCCCTAGAACCCAAGTAAAACATGGGAAAAAAATTGATTGATTGATTTCATTATAATTAATTATTTAATGTCATTAATAATCAAGAAGGTCACAAGAGGAAGTGTGACACACAAAATTAATTAAGTTATTAATCAATTTGTTTTTATATATAACCCACAATAACATTTTCTATAAACATGACATATAAACATATCTAAGAGAAAATTAAGTTCAAAAATAATTTTTAAAATTACCACACTACATGAGGGTATGTTTCAACATATTCCTGTTATCCTTTTTACGAAGGAAACACATACTAATAATAGTATCTATATTTAAGATATCGTAATAAGAGAGTCTATTTTAATTATATTTTCTTTTCATTTATTTTAGTGTATAAAAACAACTATATTTCTTCTAAATTCAAACATATGCAAGTAAAACAATAGAAAACCTAGGTTATAAGGTACAACTAGTAGGTACACCACCCTATGGATATCAAAGTATAAGGTCTTTTCTATACTATTAATCAAGTATTACTTTTAGGGAACACACAACCAAGAAAATTTTCTATTTTTATATTCATCTAATAGGCAAAAAACATCATTTTGTGAAAAGCATAATCAAAGGGTCAACAATTCTTAGGACATAGATTAATAATAAAGAGTTTATTTAAATCTTATACTATTGATCCAAAAATAGAGTCTCAACCTAATTCAAGGACTAATGATGAGGCAACCCTAACTTAGCCTAAGAATAAGGACTCGATAGCACCACAACTTTGGCAACCTACATATCCAGTCCTTAGAATCAAGTTTAAATATAATTCTCCATGTGAAATTATGAAGAGTCACCTCCATGATCCATCATCAATAAATGGGGTTGGAAATTATTGATGCTTAACTCTAGTTGAAAACACTTGATCATGTTAGTTTTGTCCCTTTATCACTTTAATTAACTAGATTACTTAATTAGTACCTCTTTTGCTACCTTACCCTATCCTAAGCACCTTTGAGGACCTATTTATATTATAAATTACTATTATTAACCTATGCAAGTGTTCTAATTACTAAAATCACCCTTATGATTTTGTAAAAATAAATCTAGATCCAAATTTCATATATTTCCCTAAAATATGAAATCAACCAAAGGGATAATAGTGGCAGTAGGATTTGTCTTTATGGGTTGATCTTGTCCCTTAGTCCTCTAATGGTCAATTTTTAAATTTTAATCTTCTCTTATTTATCTTCCATTTTTTTATTATTCTTATCATGTGGTTTCCACTTTTTTATTGTTATAAAAGCACATTCAAGTCACTTATTTTACAAACTTTTCAATATCAATAGAAAGGCATATTTACACTATTGCACAATGAGAAAAGTTCATTATTTTTCCCAATTATAATTTTTATCACTAAAATTAGTCTTCAAAAAATTCAAATTTTCATTCTATCTATTCCAAATTAAATCATGTTTTCAAGGCATCCTCAGATGCATTCATATGGTCAAAGGAGCATAATTTCATAAAGTATTATAAGTGGGAGAACTATGTGAGCTTAATTTCCTTACTTGAGTTATTGGATAATTAAGAAATGTTTAGTCATCATGGGGGTTATTTGGGTCATCTCAACCCAATTACACTCCACCTTTTTCTATTTGTAGGTTTTCAATCATTTTTAGCCATGTTAGGCTTTCAACCTTGGTGAAGTTATTTTTAGGTCTTCTCTAGACTTCTGAAGGCCAAATCTATGCATACAAACATAACATAATTTTTCACAAGATATTATTCCCTAAATTATTAATTTTTCACTAAAATATGAAATAAACCAAATGGAACAATAGTATGATTCGATCATGTACTTAGTCTATTGATTATGTCCTTATATAGTTTCAATTTTAGCTTATGGGTACTTGCAGATCATGTTATTTTTTTCTTATTTATGCCTTATGTCAATTAAAATAGTAATTAAATATAAGGTATAAAAAACTAAGTTTGTCTTTTTAATTCATATTTATTATTCTATCAATCATTTTTACTTGGTTAAAATCAGACATTTACTTTCATTCTACTTATCAAAAGTCATTTATAGCATTTTGATTTATTCAATTCAATTTATCTTAATTAGGGTTAATTTACATATTCATTCAATTTTAGATCAAACATATTGGTGATCCCATGTATTATTTTAACATTTATAATCCCTAAGTTTCCCTTAGGGTCCTAACCTTTTAGGGTTTCAAAAAAAATATCCTAGGGTTTAGATACATTCATTAACATTCGATAATAAAATAATTTTATTTCAACTTTGGATCTAAATCTAACACTAAAATAACTTGATTTTTGATCTCAGATATAATATATAACATTTAAATCACTTTATTTTAACTTTTAATCTAATATTTGAAATTTAAATCAGCTTATTTTGACCTTACATTTCATAATAATTTGCTATTCTCCATACACACAAAAAAAATCTTTTGTTTCTAGTATTTCATTTCTTGTCATTGTTTGCAACATCTTTTCCATGTTATCTATCTATGACACCTAAAAACTTATTTATCACATTATTTTAAGGTTAAATTCTTGGTTAAGTAATATTCTTATTGATCACATTCAAATTCCCTTGACCTCTGTTAAAATGGACTCTACTAATGCAAACATTGGTTCTTCTTATTTAGATGAACAAATTACCCATGAATATTTTCAAGAAGACAATCATAATGAATAGGATAATCAATATGACCATAATAAACATGTGACTCATGAAGGCTCAGATATGATCCATCTTGATGAACTCAATGGAGTAGATTAGGCACAAATGTAACATTTATCCAAATTTTTAAGACTAAGTCAAATGCCACAAGATATACCCAAAAAATTGAAATATTTTTATCTTATAAAGGTGCAAATAGGAAAATAAATCTAATTTAAACACAAAAAAATAAAAATTATTTCACATTTTAACTCTACCAAAGGTGTTATTACTTCTAATACTAATATCATTATGGCATCTACAACTTTAGGCTTAGGGGAACACAGGGTTTACAATAGATTTCTATGCCTATGACTAACCAAGTGAGTCATACAAAATCTTTGATAGATATCCATATTACATCACATACATTACCTTCTAAAAAATACTTCAAGCAAACTATTTTAATTTTGCATGCTAAGGTATTTTAGTTAGATAAAGGTATTCTAAAATCTAGCCAATAATTAGAATCACAAGCTTTACTTCATGATTTGTGTTAGTTTTGGTTAATTAAAGCTAACACAAAATCATATTTACTCTTAAATAACAATTACCAGAATCATATAAATAAAAAATATTAATGAGAAATAATAAACGAATAAGATAATCAATATGAACAATAAACTACAATGAGATTTCCATTATAAAATGAACAAATTGATCATTCCCACGCTTGAGAGGCTAGGGAATACCTTCTCATTCATATACTTGATAATTTATTTCCATCATTTATAATTTCCTTCTTGTTTGATTATATAAATGAAAATAATAGTTTTTTATCTTCCTTCATGTCTATTCAACTTCTAGATGGCTTTTCTTTTGTCTTCACATGATACATGGATTTTATCAATTTTCCATAATGCAAAACTATATTAAATTTAAATAGACATATGCCTATGATAAAACTCACTCAAATTAATACAAATGTCTCATCCCATGACACTAAGATGAAAGGCCTTATTTAATCAAGTGTTTAAAATTTTGCTCTATTATGATGCATTTGAGGTAAACTACTCCTAATTAATATCTTGAGCTTCCCATGATGGAACTCCATTCCCTTCTAATTTGACTATCTACACAACCTTCCAATGAATTTATAATATTAAAAATTAGTAATCACTTTTTATTTATTCAAACCTCTTTCAATTTACATCCTACTTCATCCTCTAGGTAAGAGTAGCATCAAGAAGATCTATATCCATAAGTAAAATTATACCTTTATTTAGAAGTTATAATAAAACCACCAACATGTGATATGAAATCCATGAGTAGAAAAGACCTTGTCCTCTTGAAACCATAGTGTTCAACCCTCATCTGTGATAAACATGTAGTAATAATAGTGAGCAACTAGATATTCAATTTATTAGGATTCATATAAATACCAAGTAAGAATTATCAAATAAAATCATTGTCTAAAAATAATTTTTAAGTGGGTTGTAACCTTATAGATGTAGTATCTTCTACCACCATCTCTCTTCTTTAAAGTAAATATTCCATGTGATCTTGAAAATTATTAGTTTTCACCTATGGCCCTTCATGTTATTATGCATCATTGAAATAATATGCCATCGTTCTTCACAGTAAAACACAAAATAATTTTTTTGAATAATATGAATATATTCAGCATGTGAAGCCTCAATTATCATGCATTCAAATTATGTTAGATCAAAGTTATCCATGTTCAGAGGACCGTGGTAAGGAAGGTCATGACCATATTAGTGAATTTTGGATGCTATATCATTCTAGGAATAATTTTTCCTTCTTTAAGATCCACTTCTTTGTACAGTCGACCCACTTGACACAATATTTATTGGAGAATAATGATAGATATACCCTCTTTTTCAATACATAGGTATGATCAACTATATTTTATGGATAATAAAATTCCTTCATTATATTTCAACATAAATAGACACACCTATACATATTAATAGATTGTACAAGTTACACCTAGAATCTAATCAACACAATAGCCACACCATTATTGGATCTAGTTAATTAAAGCTAACACATAACCAAATTTACTCTTAAATAATAATTGTAGGAATCACAAAAAGAATAAAAATTCATGATCAATGAAAAACTAACAAGATAATTAATATACACAATAAACTATAATGATATCTCCATTAAAAAATGCCCAAACTAATCATTCTCGTGGATCAAAGGCTAGGGAATACCTTCTTGTTCATACACTTGTTAATTTATTTCCCTCATTTATAATGTCTTTCATGTTTGATTATATAAACAAAAATAATTTTTTTATGGTCTTCCTTTAGGTCTATTTAGATTATAGATATCTTTTCTTTTGTATTCACAAGATACATGTCTTTTCTCAATTTTCCATAATGTAAAACTATATTAAATTCAAATAGACTTATGCCTATGGTAACAGTCACTCATATGAATACAAGTTTCTCACCCCAAGACACTTAGATGAAAGGCATTATTTAATCAAGTGTTTAATTTTTTTCTCTATTATGATGCATTTGAGCTAAACTACTCCTAACTAATATCCTTGGCTTCTCATGATGAAACTCCATTCCCTTATACCTTAATTATATATACAGCCTTCCAAATCATTTTTAATATTAAAAACTAGTAATCACATTCACTTTATTTAAACCTCTTTAAATTTAAATCCTAATTCATCATCTAAGTAATAGTATCATCAAGAAAATCCATATCCATAAGTAAAATTATACCATTTTCTTTGAAGTTATAAGAAAACCACCATCATGCAATACAAAAGTCATGAGCCAAAAAAGCATTGGTCCTCTTGAGACCATAGTGTTTAAATCTCATTTGTGCCAAAAATGTAGTAATAATATCACACAACTCTTAAATTCATTGGGATTTTTATACATATAAAGTAAGAATTATCAAACAAAATGATTGTTTGAAAATATTTTTTGAGTGTGTTGTAACCTTATACAATATAACACCTTATACCACAAGATCTCTTATTCAAAGTAAATCTCCCACATACTCTTTGAAATTATTAGTTTTCACCTTTGGCCCTTCCTATTAGTAGGCATCATTGAACTAATATGCCACCGTTATTCATAGCAAAACATAGAATAATTTTATTGAATAGTATGAATATATATTCATCCTAGGAAGCCTCCATTACCATATTTTCAAGTTATGTTATATCAACATTCTCCATGTTCATATTGGTGAATTTTGGATGACATATCATTCTAGGAATACTTTTTGTTTCTATAACATTCACTTATTTTTATAGTAGACCAACTTGACACAATATTTCTTGGAGAACAATGATAGGTCTACCCTCTTTGTCAGTACATAGGTAGACTCAACTAGCTTTTAGGGATAATAAATGCCTTGATTCTCTTTCGACATAAATAAACACACATGTTTATATGAATATACTATACCAAAAATTACACTTAAGATCTAATCAACACAACAACCACACCATTATTTTCTCTAATTAATTAAAGCTAACACAAAACCAAATTTACTCTTAAATAATAATTAAAAGAATCACATAAAGAATAAATATTAATGAGAAACAAAAAATAATAAGAGAAGTAATATGAGATCTCCATTAATAAATGCCAAAACTGATCATTCCCTTATTTGAGAGGCTATGGAATACCTTCTCATTCATACACTTGTTAATTACTTTCCCTCATTTAAAATATTAACTTTTTATCTTCCTTCATGTTATTCAGATTTTAGATGGATTTTATTTTGCCTTCACTTGATACATGGCTTTTCTCAATTTTCCATAATGTAAAACTATATAAAATTCAACTAGACTTGTGCCTATGTTAATAATTTTTTTCACCTGATATTGCATAATACCCTTTACATACATGATTTATGGCTCCTAAACATCCACTTTATGAAGGAAAAGGATATCAATAATAACACCTCAGATCTTCTTATGTTGTATGTTTGGATTATACTTCAAATTTATAACCAAATTATTTATAATAAGCTTGAAATATCATTCCTTGTGTTGGTTTTATAATCTACATGTTCAATCAATCATAGAATTTAATCAATTTATTAAGCATTTTTATATCAACATTGATGAAAAGTTTTATTATGCACAAATTGTTGAGGTCAAGTAAGGAATCAATGAACCTATTGGTAATTATGTACTTAATTACAACACCATGCTTGTCAAAATGACTAACACCTTGCTAGATAATGGATTATAATATATTTTCAAATAATTTTTGCTTGCACCTTTGCATGAGTCAGTTATTTTCAAAATTTTAGATCATTTGATGAACTTTTTTCATACAATAGGATAAAAAGAAGTCAAGATTATTTATTTGAACAATCTCAAGTATG
This sequence comes from Torreya grandis, assembly GCA_037957365.1. Taxonomy (NCBI): domain Eukaryota; kingdom Viridiplantae; phylum Streptophyta; class Pinopsida; order Cupressales; family Taxaceae; genus Torreya; species Torreya grandis. Next base: position 1,223,056 of record JARHVA010002617.1, read on the forward strand.
ACCTACATATACTTCAACTTCTAGGATGATATTTCAAAGCAAACCATCTTAAAAAGTTAAGTGAATAGATACTAAAATAGTTTTAAAGATTATAATTAATTATTTTCTCAACCTTATAACCAAATTATTTTATTGGATCAACTAAGAAAGAAATTCTCTAGATTACCACAACCACCTCTTGAGTTTCTATGAAATTTACTTGAATGCAATCACATTACTCTACCACCAGCATTTGAAATTTGCATGAGTAAACCTAAAAGGAAAATATTTTGATAATAATCCATATAGTGATTACCATATATGAAATGATCATTATAATAATGGATGTTTCAAGCTCAAACACCTTATTCAAGACCTTATTAACAATAATGTTATTGATTTAGGCACTTTTATAGAGTAAACTAATCCTCAATGTAATGAAAATGATAAATTGAAGATTTTAAATGAAGCATTTCCTAATCATGATAATAATAAGGAGAATTCATTAGTGAATCATATTTACAATGCTTATGCACCTCTTGAGTCATATGATCATTCATTATATGAAATTATTGGAATAATTATTTAGATTACTTCACTCCATCCTATGATTACGTTTGATGATAGTGAGATAATGGATGATGATTCTTATTTTCATGATTTATGTATACAAATTTATATTAGTCAACCACCCTTTCATAGTGTGTTACTTGATAATGAATAAATTATTAATGCATGCACAATGACATTACTTCATTAATTGGGTTATAAAATATGATATATAAGCAACATATAAAAGTGTCAAAACATTTAGTGGGAAATAACAAACTATTTTGGGACACATTGTGTTGCCTTTTCAATTGAGCCCTACTATATTATCTACTCATTTTCTATTTTTACTATAAAATGGAGTCTTTGATATGATATTTTGATGCCCTTGGTTGAAAAATATTCATGTTTTACCTACTAAGGTATTACATTCTTTGTAACCAACTTACTATAATTTTAAAAATTAGATATGAGTACCCTTTATAATCTATGGTACCTCCTCCATTGCATCCACCACCACAATTAAGTGATACATATATGAAATAAAAAAGTACATTTTCCATTTTTATATTTAGGTAAAAGTTTTTGGTTCAACTAATTCAGGAAAAGGTGCAAAGGTATAAAAAATAACCAATGCAAAATCAAATTTATCAAAAAAATGTGTCTAATTCTCATCAAGCACAATCACATGCAACACCTTCCACTTAGTGATAAAATACAAATCATCATATTCCTTAAAGGGAAAAACATTTTTCACTATATATTTTTAGTCATCATCATATTTCATATCATTATACATCTCCCAGAGCTACTTTTCCTACATAAGATTACATAAATAGTGATATAAATAGTTTTATTACAACATGTGATACATTTCCTGATTTTGATACATGCACATCTAGCACATTTCATTCACAAAAATTATTTCATTTACCACACATCTCATATTTTTATGGTTCTTAAGCTAATGGTATTATCAATTAACATGTTGCATTTTTGAATTTTCTAAAAAATAAAAAACATTTCAAAATATTGAAAAAGAATTTTTTTGATTTTATATAGCTTCTTGACTGTTGCATCATGTTCTTCCACTACTTGTGTACGTAATAGATTTTATTAATTATTCTAATCCCTTTGATCTTATTAACTTTTTGTCATTTTATCTCTTCCTTTTTCCCTTTCTAAACCTAAATAATTCAAAATAGTGATCATTTTTTCCATATTCTACCATTTATTTCCCTATTTTCATAGTTTACATTAATCAAATGCCAAATTTTTTGGAAGGATAGGATCAACCAGTCAGGATATGAAAAAATACCACTACTATCCTCAGTTGGTCGATCTTGTCCTCTAAAATTTTTACCCAAAAATAACAATCTAATCATAAAGAGCCTTAATACTTCCAATTTGTAGATATTTCACTCAAATTCAGTATGTCAATCATTGTTTTCCATGAAAAAAATATTTTATAGAGCTACATTGTTTGTACATGATACATATTTTGATAATCATACATTTGATGAAAATAGGATGTACAATTAGTCATTGGTGTTCTTTTTCAGATTATAAGTTTTTTAAAGTCATAATTTATATATAGTAAGGGCATCTTGCTTATATGATCATTTCTAGTGTATATTTCACATTGACACATGTTATGGATTGTTAAAATATTTATCCTTTATTATACTTTAAACACCTTAATTATCACTTGTTTCTATTTTTTCTACTTGTAAAATTCCAAAATATAAAAAAAACAAATATATACAAAAATACAAAATATTCTAAAAATCTAAAATCATGACTTGAGCATGATTAAATTATTTATCTAATTATTATTATATAGCGTATTATTTTTGTATCAAACATGCATTTCATTGGTATTCATGAGTATTACACATAACATACAAACTTTTACATGAACTAACATGTTAAACTTGCCTTTACCAAGTAGCCTTGATAAAATCAAGGCATCTTATCCATAGGCAATAGTATGTACATGTGTTATCATTCCATGACTTCCTATACTATTAATCTCTACACCATTTAAAAATGTCTTGCTAACATTTCTATCTTACACTATGTACATAAATATGTAATTTTCTAGGATGTGATCACATGACATTTGTATATTTGAAATAATTTCTCTTTATATGTTCAATTGATGTTATTACTTTCACATAGAAGATTAAATATGTTCTTGTATTTAGTGTGTGTCCCTTGTCCATTATGTATAAAATTGTTTCAAAATATCTCTGATATCTTTTTGGCTATGTGTGAAATTTTAATATATCCATTGATATTGGCTCTTGACCCTTTATTATGTGTAACATTTGAATATATCCCTTATTTTTGATATTATTCATGTCTTTTGTGTGTATCCCTTGGCCTTGTGTGTGCAATATTTTATTATGAAACATTTGAATATGTTCCTTGTGTGCAGACCTTGGCCAAATTTTATGACATTATATTTGTAGTTTGTGTTCTTGTTGAGCTTTTGAAGTTTGATAACCACCATGATAAATATCATGCACTCACTAACACATATGATATTAATTATATTACTATAATATTTATTGATAAATTTCATATTCATTCCTCATATTTTAAATCAAAAATTAAAATGATGAAAATATTACTATGCCTAACATACTATTCACATATGTTACATCATTCAATGATTACATCTTACTAAGCATGTTGAAATTAACTTGTTAAAACCCATGTAGTTTCATCTTTGAAATATGTGTATTTTTTTTAATTTATTATTAAGTACAAAAAAATTATTAATATATCCATATCATATGTTTAGACACTATTTTATGATTATATAAAACCTTAGTCTTGTACACTTGGTAAACTTAAATCTTAGTTGTTCATCTCAGTTCTATACATTTATCATTTCCACATGTCTTGTATTCACTCTATATTATGCCCCTTGGCCTATATCTCTTAGTCTAACTAGTCTTATGTTGATGACTCAAGTATTCTATCTTTCCTAGACTACTTAAAATGTACTTATCTTCCATATCTGCAAGTTCTGAACTTGTACCTTCTTTCCTTCTCCCTAGACACTAATGTCTAAGATAGACACTAGCATCAATGTTAGTGTCCTAACCTACCACAATTGTCTATTTCCCTAAAGTAATATAATTTACAAATGAAACATATCCTTATGGTTGGCCTAAGTGATTTAATGTGAGTTATTACTTAAAAGGAATCGATATAAATAAGATCAACACTCATTCATTACTCACCTAGTGAAAGACCAAAGAGACCAAGATAAATTATTAAAAACACTCTATTAAGAATTCAATTAAATACATATTCCCTATTCCCATAAAAATCATATGTAAATCACTTATATAGTTCTAAATTATTAAAGGAGTAGCCCAAGATCCCAATTTACCAAGTTACAATATAGTTCACTATTGTACTTACTTTGCACATATTATATGATTCACACACAAGACAACACATAGGGGAGAACTACATGAGTTTAATAACCTCTTATAGATTATTAGATATATAATAATTTCCATCTAAAAGTAAGCTCTTTGAGGTTAGCTCAACACTATGTGCCCATTAACCCATTTTTTCCCAAGGTCACTATGGAGATGGAGAACTAGGTTTTTTCCATTTCACAAGGAGTGATAGTCCATGACCCATATATAAATGCACAAAAGTGAAGGAAAATCAAAACCTAAATGTATCCAAGTGCTTTCATCCTTTTATAATATATATTATATACATGACACTTGCATCAAATCTAGACAATAACATCGATACAATCATCCCAGGCTGAGGTTATTGTCTAGAGCTCTAGAAGTGTCAGATCTAGAATCTAACAACTATTCTAGAATCTCTTTTTAGATTTATTTATAGATATTCTATATCTAGAACTATATTATCATAAAAACAAGTACATTTCTTATTTATCATTTCCATATCTATCATAATTGTACTTTCCATAACTAGACTATCTCAACACAATAAATTAAGTGTATGCTTATATATGAGTTTAGCATCTTATTGACTGCTATAGATATGATTATCACTCTTGTTTCATTTCATTTATATATAACCCTTTAATCAAATCTAGGGTTAATAATAAAATCACCCTAGATTTACATTTTAGGGTTAAACAATAGAATTATAATTTATACAAAAATAAATATAAATTTAATATGTTGAATAGTAAAATTATATCAGGTATATAATTCCAAATTAATCCACTAATTAATCATGTTTCATATCCAAAAAAAGGTTTTACATAGTAAATAAACTACAATAATATGTAGTATATCAATATGCCAAATAAAACACTCCTCTCTAATGAATAAAATCAAAAGTACATCAATTCATCAATAATTAGATGTTACAACCATTATTGTTGTACAATGATCAAATAATAATTATATAAAGTGATAATAGATACAATTTTATAGGCCTAAAAATAATGTCAAAGAATAATAATACATTGGAGCTATATATAAACAATTTATTCATCTAGGGAATATCCATGATTAGGTATCAAGATAGGTTCAAATATAGTTTTAAAGAGGGAGAACATCATCTAGGTGATTTTCCTCCAACCATAGATCAATGGTACCCCACACACCTCCCCACTATGAGTGGACCTTCCCTTTAATAAGGGGTAGATAATGATGATGCAAGAAATCAAAACCATTAGATAATCACAAGTGTAGTATAATCACTATTATATGTAGCTAGTTAAATAGACCCTAGGTACACCTCTATCTATTATGACCTCAAGAAAAAATATAAAATAAAAATAACTATGTATTTATAATATATATAGATATAACATTACTTTTTCTAAATCATTTTATATTATAATCATATTCCAAGATCTGGGTCATAGTCCATGTGATTCATACTCTCTACTAATGCATATTTTTACTTCTCTAGATTATTAATCAATGATAATAAGCACCATATGATTCATACCCACCATTTATCATCCCTTATTTAAATAATGATCTAAAAATAAATCATGCTAACTCAGCCTTGAGTGGTTAAAGAAAACATAACCACATTATAAACATATAGTAAAGACTAGAATCATTCCAAGCATAAATTAACAATGTATAGAAAGAGAACTTCATTTGACATGCATATATTACAAGATTCTATTCTTATGACATCAAAAGTATATTTTAAGTTTAAGAAATTATAATAATACAATTATTGTCATAGGCACATGTTACATAAATTAATAAGATAGTTTAGAACCAAACATCATAGAAATATCACTCATCTAATTATCCATTACTGAGTTAAGCCTATATAATATAGTTGTTCATCTTAATCATTATATGATATTTTCACATTAGTTAAATCTTAAATAACAAATAAGTATTATTTTAATAAGGTATACCTCTACTTAATTTTTAATTACACATATAAGACCCATATAAAAGGCTTCATAATTTACAGTGTTCATTCATTCTATCCTTCTCATGTTTCTACTAGTATGTACTTTAAATTCTAATATACACATTTATGATAAGGTCATATAAAATACAAATTATCCTTCAAATCATTCTTATCTAACTTTAAACACCATTTAAAAACTTGTTATTAAATATATGGTTACATAAATAATTCAGTCACTATGTTTTTAAATTCACCATGAGCTAATACTAAAATAATTACCTAAACTACCTGTATAAACTAGTTATATATCCATATAAAATTGGACATTGGTATTATTTTATTTAAATATATAATTTTTAAAAAACATGATACTCTATAAAATGATTAAAATATATTTTTCTAGGAATTACAATCCACTTAAGACTTACAATGGTTTCAATGTCACATTCTTAAGCTTGACCACCTACAAGTCTAAAAATGAACAAAAATAAAAAACTCAAACCTTGCTTGAAATTAAAAATATAAACCTCATGAATTATTTGAAATTTATAGTTTCATAGATATAATTCCCATAACCTTTACCTTGGTTTCCTTGTTAAATTCATAAAACATGTTATGGTTCTATCGTTAAGTATTTTAGGCCTGTAGGTGGTCATTCAACCACCTACATGTCTAAAATTGACCACAATAAATTAAAACTCAAACCTTACTTAATATTCAAAATGAGTAGATCAAAAAGACACTCAGGCCTTACTAAAAACTACTAAAGAGTGGGTCGAAGGATAAAAACTAGGCATGATAAAAAATAATGAAATCAAGGCCATATCATTTATTTGGTAATGAATAAGATAATATAGTTTGTAAATAAGGCAAACACCTATAAAAATATAATAGAGGTGTTTTAAAAATAATAAAAATACTAAAAAAACAACCTACATTGTTACCATCCCATTTAAACTAAAATCGTTGTAAGCCTTAATACAGTGTGAACCATTCAACCTTCAAGATATTAATGCAAGATTGAACTACCATCCTTTACCATCGATGTCCATTTTTCCAATTTTTACATAATTTTTGCATCCATGTAGCTACTTACAATAATTCTGATCACTTTAATTAGAAATGACATATGATTTTCAAGAAAACCCTTACTTACTCATGCCAAAATTACTAGTTACCTAATAAATGGAGATCAGTGGTAGGTTGTAACTTATAATATCTCCTCTTTTTCCACTGGTCCTCTCTTGACCCTTATTTATTTTTGTCATTTGTATTATCTCTCCTTTTTTCCTACCTCCCTCTTTCCTACATTAATCCTCCTTAATCTTGCAGTCTTTCCATTTGTTTTCCATGGCCAACTAAATCTTCTTACTCAACATGCTTCAAAACTAAGTGTACCCAAAACTCTCCCAAATTTATGATATTTCTTAAATTATAAAAATAAATATAATTATCTTATCTATTTTCACCCTATATCTACCATTATTCATGCATGTAGGATTCAGAAACACCTCATAAAATAGATCGAATGGTAGTTTCATGGCCTTGACAGGATTTTGACCCAAAATAATCATGTTGCACAATAGAAATCACTAACTTTTTAAACAATAAAAACATAATTATCCACTTAATATTTCACTAAAGTTTTGTATCCATGACCCCTAACTCATGGTTATTGGAATTAACCCATGCTACCACCAAGAAGTGGTTTTATCACCAATTTTTACTACTAATCATACTACCAACAATGTTGGTAAAATTTTTGATAACCCTATGGGGTTTATTAATTCCATTTTATTTATTTTTTATTTTTTTAACTTTAAATAATTTCAAACCTTATCAAAATACCTTTAATTTAAGTGCATTTTTTTTGTTTGTAGGTTTATAAGGAGGGAGTGAAGTAACATCTCATGGCCTATGACACCAAGTAGCAAACTCTTTAATATTTTGCCATGGAAATGAGTTATAAAATGGTCATACTAGTTAACAATATAAATAAACATCAAGGTTACAAACATCCACAATTTATTCACCTTGGACTCCAAAATTCATAAAAATTAGTATACACTAATTCTAATAGTCAAACATATGTTAACAATAGATAACCATAAAATCAAACAACATAAACCAAAATAGATACATACATAAATGGCACTAAATAGAAAGTGAAAATTAATTAAGGAAATCAAAGACAATAAATAATTCTGGTGTGTGTGGTGATTCCTGATAAGTTTTGAAGTCATTTTATTATTCATGATCTATCTCCCTTTCCCCTATGATGCTCTCCCTCTACATCACTCATTGAGGGTATAATATGTCTCATATCCACCTCAATCAAAATAATGTAGTTGGTCCATTACAATAATAATGCTAGAAAACCATAAACAAATAACCAACATAAATACCACTACATTTTTAGGCATCAAGATGTACAAGTATACTGTCATCATTCATTTTATATCAAATACATACATAATCACTAAAATCAAAGATACATGGCATAAAAATATAATAATATATGTAATAAAAAAATAAAATACGTATATCTATCCCACATAACCCATAAATATAACTAAATAGTAGTCAAATGTTTGTTTAAAAATAATTGTTGTTTGTTAAGGATTGGATGGATATAACATCCTCTTCCCCTTTAAATAAGTCATCATCTAAATGACATTATTATCAAAATAAATATGTCTTAAAATGTAAATAGTTCATTAAAACATATCAAGTAAATAAATGAGGAAATAGGCTTTGAAATTCCTCATAATCTTCCTAGGTGGCACTATCTTTAGAATTTTGGTCCCACTGGACCTTGTATTGATATACTCTTCTATTATACAAGCTAATATTGTGTGTATAAAATATTATAATTGGTTCTATTGTTACCACTCCTGGAGCTAGAACCTATAATGCATTCTAATCAAGAATATGTGAAGAATAAACTAAATGTTTTAACAAATAAGATACATGAAAAACATTATGAATTTGTGTTAAATATAGTGGCAAAGAAACTTTATATGAATCAAGATTAATCACTTATAGAACCTTGAAGGGTCCCATATATCTAGGTTCTAATTTAGTTGATTTTCCAAATTTGATAGAGCTCTTTTTTGTTTTGAATCACAAAAAAACCTTATCCAACAAAGAACTCTACCTTGATGTTATTTTCAAATTAGTGTAGATTTTATATCAATGTATTTAACAAACCTTTACCTAATTAATTTCACCTGTTCTTCCATTTCAAAATGCATATTAGTCAAAAACCCACTATATCTTCCAAGTTATCCCAATTGATAGGTGTTTTACACCTTATGTTATACAATGCTTCAAATGGTGCCATTTTTAAAGCTGAATGAAATGAGTTTTTATAAGAAAACTCAAATATGGGAAGGTAATCCTCCCACTTATATTTCTTATCCATGAAATACATTCTTAAAAGGTCCTCTAAAACTTGATTTATCTTTTCAATTTTTCCATATATTTCTAGATGGTAGGTTATACTGAAGTTGAATTATGTGCTCAAAGTTTCAATAAGGGTTTAACAAGACCTTAAGGTCAAATGAGGGTATCTATCTAAAATGATTTTATTTTTAAAATTGTGCAATATATAATTTTTTTTACAATCCTCTTTGCTAAAATAGGTGCATCATCAATTAATTTTCTTAAAATGAAACACCACCAAAATCATATCATGTTAATTCCTTGAGATGGCCATCCTTTGGACAAAGTCCATAATAATGACTTTCCACTTCCACTTTAGAATGTCATATGGGTAAAAAAATACAATAATATGATCATGTTATGATTTTGATTGCTGACATGCTAAGCATATAAACACAAAAATAGCCATGTATTTCTTAATTCCATTCAATAAATATAATGGTTTAAGTTCTACCACATTAGTTACACCTAAATGACCTGAATAAGGAGTGTTATGCTCCTTATACACAACCAATATCAAATTTTAGCTATCAGGGAAATAAATTCTCCCATTGAACCTCATAATCCCATCATTATAAAACTAAAATCCTTTATACCTATGATCTTGGGGTTTCTCTACTAGATTTTTCTTGACCTATTTATGGTTTTCATCTCCCAGTGAGAATATCAAAACTTGATCTTAGAAGGTGATTTTAATAGTAGCCATTTTTATTATGTACTATCTATTGATAAGAGCATATAAAACCCTATTTTTTAATTTATATAATTGAATCATAATTTGACAAAAAATCTAGCTAGAACCTTTGTCAAGCAATTAGATTTAGTTAAGTGAAGATACACTTGAGCCATATATTATCTATTTTTAGCTCAAACAAATTTCCCAACAAAGAATGCCTCTAAACTTTTAAGGAATGTACTATTGCATCCAATTATAAATTATGTGGAGAATATATTACCTCATAAGGCTTCAATTTTCTAGACTCATATGTTACTATTGAGCCTCCTTACATCAATACTCCACTTAAGCCATCCCCAAAAGCATATGTTATTACTAAAAATGACCATTCATATCTTGAACTCATAATATCGATGTTGAATTTAGCCTATCTTTTATGTTCTATAATTCTTCCTCACACTTACCTCTCCACAAAAAATGATGCTCTTTATGTTACAAGGAGGTGACTGGGTTAGCTACTTTGGAAAAAAATGGGTAAAAAATTCATATAATACCTAGATAAACCCATAAAACTAAAATGACATGACCTAAATATTATAGTTAGGAGATGAAGGTCAAGTATAGAGAGAGAATATAGGGGTAGTTAGGTCTAAATCTTTAAGAATTAATTGTAAACATATTTCCATGACTCAATTTTATTGATGATCATTGGTGAGTCATCATGTTTGTATTTAATTTTGTAACTGAGTGGTTCCATTCATAAATACCCCTTGTTTTACTTAGTGTTGTTGTTGATGATTTGTTGATCATTATAATATTGGCATAGCTTATGAATGCATTTAAAGGAAACTTATCTTGGTGAAATAATTGTGTACATATATTCATGGTTATAATGGAGTTAATAATGCTTGTTATCAATTTTCAACTTCTTTTTCTTTTGTTATTTAAGTGATGAATAAATAGTTAAGAATTAGATATATAACTAAAGATGAGTTTGGGACTAAGTGCTAGTTCAAGTTCCCTAGATTAAGAAAGTATATGAATAAACCTTCATGTAACAAAACCAATGAGAACCGATCTTAAGTTGCATGCCTTGGGTGAGTGCAGGAGAACCTTTTCTTGTGTGATATGTCAGCATGCTATCTCATTGTAACTCTTGTTTTCTTAGGCACGCAACTGGGGAAAATGTATTCTAGACTAAAGAAAAAGATATGACAGATAAGCTTATGTTGGTGAAATACTTATGTACATATTTTCATGGTTATAATGGAGTAAATAATGTTTGTTATTAATAATGCATGGTTTGGTTCAGATTCAAGTTGTGAATAAGTTAAAACTTCCATATCAGATATATGGAAAATGTTTAATATCTCCTCACACATTCCATGTATATGTCATATGTATTATTCAACTAGCGTTGGATTATCTCTTTTAACATAACATATGGATTGTAGGTTTAGGCATAAATCCATCTGAGGAGATGAGTAATATAGTGCCAAAATCATATTACTTCAAAATACACTCCAAGAATCTATCTCCAAGCATTATTATTCATGTACATACCATTCTCTATCCTAAGTGCATATAGTATCATTGAAATCATGAACCCATAGATACTCAAGCAAGAACATCTCATCCCCATTCCACATATTTTCTTAGTCCTCAAGATGAGATTTTGGAGCACTAATGCTATTATAATTTAAGATGTCATAAATGTGGTGTTAGTTATCCAGGTTACACCCTAGATTAAAGGAGGAATGTTTAAGTCTTGATTTTAAACCTAGACTAACATGGGAATAGTCTAAGGCTATGGGTTGCCTATATCTAGACTAGACCTCTAGGATTTTTTATGAGTCTAGCTTCTCAAATTTTACAATTTAGACCTTTGCTTATAAATCTAAGACTAGTTGGGGGGAAAAGGGCATGAAGTTTGGATAAAATAAAACTTATTCTAAGTTGTGATGCACCAAGAATTTATCAAACCCATTCTTAAGTTTGGACTCTTTAACACACTAATAAACTATGAAATAAATTAATGCAATGATTAATACACTTTTATGTAATAGTATTTTGTATAGAGGTCTAGTTGATACACTCAAACTAAGGAGCAATGAAGATAAGGTCTAGTTAGAGATACTTAAGTTTGGTTGTCCACTATATCTTTGAGAGATCAATGTTGAGACACACTATATGAACTACAAAGAAGATTTATATCACTTATATTGAGTTTGGACATACAAAAGGAAGATGATATTCATAGTTTCATATTAAACAAACATAGAACACTAAATACAAATTAGAAAAAATGACTAAAAAAATAATCTATTCACTACTCTAAAAGGTGTCATATACAATTCTGGTAGTGTTTAGTCATACCAGATTGAGGGATCCAAAATAATAGCTCTAAATCTATATTTATAGAAGAAAGGAAGCAAGAGGGGGCATTTTGGCACTCAAAAAGGGAATCAAACCAATTTTAATGCATTTGAAAAGTGGTTACAACTACCACCACAAATTAAGCTCACTCAAACCCTTCTTGATTGATCCAAGTCACTCTAATCCATTGCATTATTAAAATATCTTATCTATGATGTTCTATGGTAGATGTAATAGTAGGATTAAGTCATTTTCACTTTTTCCTGATGTGAAACTATTCATGACTAGTTTTTTTATGCATGCCCAAATGGGGAAAAGGTCATTTTCATATAGCTAGCGTTGGTGACAGCCATTGAATTCTATGTGTCTGCCTTTATAGGTCCCTAATGGTACTATCCAATCCTAAAATATCTACTCTTAGCTCAAAATAAAATTTTCTCAATCTTGGATCCATCATGTTTACTTACCTTGGTCAAAAACTAACTTTTATACCTCTATCTAAAACATTTAGGCTCTCCTTATTCTGATTGGTCATCAAAAAATGACTCAAATCCTTGAATCACACCATAAAATTTACTTGATTAGAATGAATATGATCCATCAATCTTTTACCTAGACTCATGTGCTTGTGTTACTTGTCCATCATGCCTATGTTCTTGGGATTCACTAAATCTTTGACCTATTTGCATGATATTTGATCTAGGATCCATGATTAAATTTGTGTCACTAATCTATTGGGACCCACTATTTGAAATCTAATAGCTAGTTCATTATCCTAAAATTGATGACTTTTCTCCCGTCAAATGACATTTGCATGATCATCATTTATGGTCACATGACGATCAAATTGAATCTCAATAAGATTTATCTTACTATGTCTTTAAAGTTGACATCCTACTGATTGGCATTCATCATCCTATAGAATGAAAATGGAATCATATTGACTATCAATTTTAATCATAAATAAATTTTTACCCAAGCTCTATTTTGACATTCATGTGAACTTATTTATATTTTCAAATCTAAATGGCTATCTCCTAAGGTCCAAACTTGATTTTTATGCACCTGTATGGATCACAAACTCTATGGATTATTTATTTGAACCTTTTGTTGGAAAATTCTTTCAAGTTTTGTGTAAAACACTTTTTTTTAAGGAATTCATTTGGCTTATTTTTGCCTAGATCAATTCTTCCAGATAGAATATCTGAAAGAATTCTTGTTTTAGTCCTTTCCCCTCTAAAAATTTCCCTTCAAAAATTGGAAAAGTATCCTTTGGAACTTGGAAAATTACCCTTCAAAACTTTGTCTTGGTCCACCTTGCTAAAAACTATATCCTTAAAAAAAAGTGCATAGGGCATTTTGCCTTAAAGTGGACCACTTTCCCTAGAAAAGTACCCTTCATAAAAAGTGTAATGAACCACTTTCTTAAGAAAAGTACCCTTCAAAAACTTTGAAGTGGACCATTTTTTGGAGAAAATTACCCTTCAAAAACTTTGAAGTGGACCATTTTCCTAACAAAAGTGCCCTTCAGGAAAATTGTAGAGGACACTTTCTTAAAGAAGATATCCTTTGAAATAATTGAAAAGGTCTACTTTCTCAAAGAAGATATCCTTCAGAAGAATTTATAGGACACTTTGCTGGAAAAAGTTCCCTTCATGATTTTTATTTTAGACAAAATTCTCTAAAAGATATCCTTAAAAAAATTTGTAAAGGACCCTATTTGAATAAATGACATTTTTGGGAAATTATTTTGAACAAAATGTCCAAAAATATTCCCGCAACTTAAACAAAAAATCTAAAACAAAAGTCCCAAAATAAATCCAACACTTAGCCAAAAAGGTAGGACAAAACTCTTGAAAGAATTAAGCCTTGTAACTTTGTTATGGGCTTTGTGTGGAACACTTCTTCTGAAGGAATTCTAAATTCTACACTTGGCCAAAGGTCAAAAATGTGTAACTTAGGCTTCTCCTAGACTTGCCCCTATAACTGCTCAACACCATGAAAACCTACTTGGATCCCTCCACTTGTAATGTTGAGCCTACTTTAAAGCCACATAATACATTCATCAATTGGGACCCTAATAATCTATTTAAACTAGGTATAATCTTGGTATGTGGGCCAAAATGGCCAACAATTTTGGTAACTCAGTTGGCTTGACTACCTTGTTGGTCATGAAACCCAAACCTTGATCAAGCTTGCTCAAATGAAAAATTACTTACAAATAGACTCTGATTAAATATTTGAAACACTTAATAGATTAATGGGGAGGTAAAACAATAAAAAATCAAAAAAATACAAAGCAATAACCTAAACTACAAACAAAATAAAAAATAAGAATGTGCAAAAGCACTTGGAGAAAAAGAACAGACCTATCTACTAGTGTAGAAGGGGAAAAATATGAGACTAGTAGCAAAACTTGAGATACCTCCCATTAATATGGATAGGAAGGAATTATCCATTCAATTTATAAATCTAAAAATCATTTCTCTCTTTATATCTTGTGATGACATAGGGTCTACACCAAAGGCTATCAAACTTGGAGTGTTTTCTTGGTTTTGCACAGTCCTTATCCCACTTGAAGACTAGGTCACCTTGATGGAATGTATTTGATGAAGTTCTTTTATCAAAGGTCATCTTAACCTAATATTGGTTATACCAAATAGAATACATTTCACCATCCCTTATTTCTTCTAACTCTCTTATTTCATTCATTCTGACCTCTATTGCATCACTTTCTAGAAGCTCTAGTTGGTGTGTAAGCTCCAAAGCTAAAAGCTTCAATGAAATTGGCAGCCTTGCTTCTCTTCCATAGACTAAGAAATAAGGTGAGTTACCAATGGCCTTCTTGTGGGTGACTTTGTTAGCCGATAAGTTATTCTTAATTTTTGTGTGCTAGGATCTCTGATTATCTTCCATTGTTCACTTAATAATCTGAATCAGGTTTTTATTAGTGGACTCAGCTAGTCCATTACCCTGTAAATAATAATTAGATGAATATGTCAGATAGATACCATTCTTAAGGGCCCACTCAAAAAACTTTGTGCTGTTGAATACCAAATCATTTTATGATATTATGGTGGATGGTGATCTAAAATAAGTGACTAGGCTCCCATAGAACTCAAGAATAGAGTTCTCATTTGATTCCTTCAAGGGAACTGCTTATACCCACCTGTTGAAGTAGTATATGGCTATCAAGACCCACTTATTTCTAGCACTATATGGAGGATTCATCATTCTAGTTAAGTCCAAACCCCATTGAATGAAGGGTTACTCAACTTGAATAGGCTTCATTGGCATAGTATCTAGCTTCTATTTCCCTATAAACATGGCACATTTTGAACACTTCCTCACCCATGTATGTGTATCTATGAATAAATTAGACCAAAATTAACCAGCTTTGATGATTTTTTTAGTTGTAGTCTTGGATAAAACATGGCCTCCTTGAGGACTATCATGAAGTTGCCTAAGAAGTTTGTGAAACTGGTTAGTTTCAACACATCTTAAGAGCATACCTCAAATGTCCTTTTTGAATAGTACTCCATCAATCATAATGTATGGCACTAATTTTATCCTGAAGTGTCTTCTTTTTGATGAATTAAAACCCATTGTACACTCTCTCATTTGGATAAATCTATAAATATCCTATGTCTAGCTAGATGAAGAGTGTCTTCATCTTCCTATTGAGTGTCTTGGATTACTAAGATTATCTCTTTCTCTTCTCTCACATCTTCAACAAGATGTTCACATAATCCCTTTCCTCAAACTACCTTTATGACCATAACTTCAACTTCATACTCCATAAACTTGGTGACCCATCCATCTCTCTTTTCATTTAAGTCTATATTGAGGATAAAATCCTTCACACTTAGATGAGCCACCATTAGTATGATCTTACTATTTGAAACCAGATTCTTGAATTTAATCAAACTTATTACAATATTAAGCACATGATTTTTAACAAAGATATATCTTTCTTCATATCCCTCTAAATCTTGGCTAAACAAAGAAATGGGTTGCTCCAGACCTTAATCATTCTACTGCATAAGCATGGCTAAAATAGCATCTAATTTGAAAAATGCATACAAATAGAATCCTTTATTGAAATCTAGATTTAATAGAGTGGAGGCATGAGAAATGGCATCCTTGATGGCCTCAAAGATCCCCTTACCCTCTCTTATCCATGTGAACTCTATGCCTTTTCTTAGCATATGAGTGAGAGGCTTGACCATCTCTACAAAGCCTAGAATGAACCTCCTGATGAAATTGTTCTTACCTAAAAATCTTTGCAACATTTTCTTGTGTTTAGGTAGTAATAGAGCAATGATTTATTCTATCCTCTCCAAATCAATGGAAAGACCATCTTTATACACCACATGTCCAAGAAGTATTCCCTTATGTACTAAAAAATGTATTTCTTTAGATTTAAAACAACTTCAAATTATTTGTATCTATCAAAAATAGATATCAAATGCATCAGATGATCATTAGAATTATTTGAGAAAACTATTATATCATCAAGGTAAACTAAAACCATATCATTCAAAATACCATGAAAAGGAACATCCATTGCTCTTTGGAAGGTGGCTCCAACATTGGAGAGTCCAAAAGGCATTTTAAAATATGCATAGGTCTCTCATTTTATAATGAAGGTAGTATTATGCCTATCCTCATCTATGCCTATCCTAATATTTCACTATGATCTAATTATACCTAGAATAGCCATCAAGTAATGATAACATTTGAGAACCTACCACCTTTTTCAAAATTTGATCCATGGAGGGTAGTGTGTAATGATCCTTGAGGGACACCTTATTGAGATCCCTGAAGTCAACACATAACTAAATTTATCCATTATTTTTCCTCACTGACATAAGGGTTACCACCCAAAATGAACATTTAATTGCAAATATTATCCTAGATTTAATCAATTTATATAGTTCTTTTCTCATGAGATCCTCCACTCTTGGGTTGATAGACCTCTATTTCTACCTAACTGGCTTGGCATTATTTTCTAATTCAATGGTGTGTTTTGAAAGTTTGAGGTTAAACCCTTTCAAGTCTTTCTAATCCCAAGAAAATATATTAGAAAATTCTTGGCACAAAGCAACAAATGCAGCCCTTTCCTCTACTATATTGACCTTTCCAAGCCTCAATAACTTACCCTTAAAGATCTCTATCTTTTCATAATGTTCTTCCTTTGTTGAGATGCATGATTTTCCTTTTCTTTCTTGGTCATCCTCATTGAATATTATCTCTAATCTCACATGCCCCTTCAAAATATTATTGGATCTTAGCTATACTATTTGATCATCTTATTGATTGTAGAACTTGTCTTGATTCTTATGGCATAATTTTACCTCTTGCATTATAAAACATATGATTTGATCATCAACTCACCTCATTATTAGGTACAAATGGTTTTCATATAATCTTGACCTTATACTGGCCTTGGATGCCTTTGAATCGTTATATTATCTCATATTGGGCACTAATGGTCGCAATCCTATCTACATGTTAGTTTGCTTCTTTAGGTATGGACTGGATATCAAATGCTAAGAAATCCTATATGACATCCCATACCTATGCTTATAATATTTTATATGGTGACTCTTGACTACACTTATTCCTCTCACCTATTTCACTACAAGTTCACTGTCACCCTTAATTTTTAGGAGTTGGATACCTCTCTTTCTCACTTCTTGCAAACTATGCAAAAGAGCATCATATTCAATTGTATTTGAGGTGTAAATAAATTATAGTCTTATAATAGAATTATAATTTTTATCAGAGGGTGAAATTAGCATGGTTCCCACTCCACTTCCATTCTTTGACCTTGAGCCATCAAATAAAAAAGTCTATATATGCCATCATCTTCTTGATCAGTGTTAGTTGAGGAAGGTATTGTAGCACCTTCCTCATGCATATAGTACACTCCCAAGTTTGTATCTTCAATGATGTTATATGGATAAATTACATGGTTATTAGTTTCCCACTCTTCTAAGTATAGATCTGAGATGCCTTCTAGATGACTATGGGGTTATTTTTCAATAATCTCTTCAACCTCTTCAAATATGACATAGTTGGTATTTGCAATATTAGGCATATAGGGTTCTAGGTGGAACCTAGATATAGCCTCAAACCTTATGGTGAATTTGGTTCCATACCTGGTTCTAAAAACCATCTAACCAATCAAATGACAAATATCCCCAAATCTTAGTAGTAAAGTCCCTATAAAAGCAAAGGGAAAAATATGGAGGTAGGTATACCACCATTACATCTTGCTTAATGACAAAATTAGGACAAGTAGCTAATGTAATATATATATATATATATATGAAACTATATTAGTAGGATATCTATCTAATTAAAGCACCCCTATTTTGTTAGGCATATATTTGAGCCCAATCTTATCTATTATGGCTTTAGGCATCACTGAGGTTGAAGTACCTAAGTCAATCATGTAATTGTGTACCAAATAATCCCATATGATGACTAATAAATAAAAATGGGGAGGCTTAAAAACATTAAAGGGATGAACAACATTTTAAGATCAACTTGTGTTGGGAACCTAATTGGGAATTGGGCCAAGGGCTTGGTTAGGCTGAATATTATTAATGAAAATAATGTTTGCTTTATCAACTACCTTTTCCCTTTGAGAAAGTCTGGAGAGATCTTGATGGAGGATCTCCTTTTTCCCTGAGATGGATAGAGCATCATACATAGACATAGTTACATTAACCTTTTTCAAATGATCCATGATATTAAAGGGAAGACTAGTACCTTTAGACTGCTTGGCATTTGAGTAAAATGAGGAACAAAAGGGGACCTCTATTTTATCCATGGGGTTGGGGCACTTATTGATTTGTAAGAGCCTTAGTAACTACATATAAAGAAGTAGGTTGTTGACTAGTCTAAATAAATGATGCAAAAACCCTAGGTTTCCCTAAGTTGTCCTCTAGTATCCTCTTCTTAGCCCTTATCTAAGCTATAATTGGTTTAATTGTCCTCTATGAAGTTTATCCCATAATGGCCACTACATGCTTAAATACATATTCCCCTTCCTGTATATTCATTCATGTGGTATCAAATAGTGCTCTACTCATGTTCCCTTGTTATTGTCTTTGAGCTTTTAATCATGACATGGTAGGCATGTTGTCTTGACTCATTTGGGAGGCTTTTGGTGGAGGAGGCATCATATCATGAATATAAAATGAAAGATCATGCTACTAACTAGGATCTTGATACATATCCCTAATAGTGGCCATCACCATCTCAGTGGACTATCCCTTTGAATGCCATGGACCTTCTTGAGCATAGCTATTCTGAGTTGGCACAATAGCTCTAGAATTACTTAGATCATTGGGATTGTATTGCCTTGATTGAGGCTTCTACCCCTATCATTGTCGATTGGGCTGATAGGGTGGCTTATTGTAATATAAATTATGATTATTATTTTGGTATGGTCTATATGGTGGAACATGTTGTCTTTCCATTTTAACCAACTTATTATTATAGGATTTGAGAAGACTCTCTATCTTCCCCAGTCTGTTAGTTTGCTCACCTTATGTTTGATAAAATTTTGTTGTATCTAGAACTGGAGTAACATTTGAGGTAAGAGGATCCATCTCTAGAAAGAGAGACATTGGTGGCCTTGGAACCAACTTGCTTGCATGGATAAGGAAATTATCATCCCTAATTGTTACTTCAAATGCTCCAAGTAGGGTGTTCCCTCCCATGTATTGAATCATTACAGCTACAACAGAGTTGAGAGCCTTCAAATAGTATATAAAAACATTGTTGGGTGTAGGCTTGATTACAATAGGAATTTTATCCCATGTCTTCTTGAATCTATAGTTGAAATCCACCATGAACTCATAGGGGGATCTCTTGATAGTTGTAAGATGTTCTACAAGTGAAAGATTATCACTCTTATCCTCAAAGTGCTTACACAGGACCTCTCCAAACTCATCCAAGCTATTGATTAATGAAGGGGCCAATCCTCTGTACCATTGAAGTTATTTTCCTTTGAAATAAGTTACTAACAACCTCATTTATACATTTTCTTGGGTTACATGATGCACTAAACATAGGTTAGAAACACTTGTCATATGGTCTATATGAGTAACTAGATTATCTTTTGTATAATGGGTAAGAGCCTTTAAAGCTAATACAGGAATATCATCACACTAAGGTTTAAAGGACTACCACTATTGAATGGCATAAAGGCTTGCCTTTTAGGAATAGCCATCTGAGGTATGGGGTTTATAATAGTATTTGAATGAATAATACTAGCTTGAATAGGAAGATTTTAGGAAACAATAAGGGGAACAAGAGGTGTGGATGCAATTTTTGGCTGAGAGGCTTTCTTCCTCTTTATTAATGGGAAAGGGAACACAGAGAGATCTACTTCCTTCCATTTTGTAGATTATCTTGTATTAACTCTAAGGGGCATGAAAATTATGAAAATCCTAAAATAAAACTCTAAAAATCACTACTATGCTCATATATGCAAAATTAGTGGTCCCACCAGGTGTGCCAAAACTATTATCTATTCAGGGTATACCCTAGATGAAATGAGGAATGTTCAAGTCCTAATTTCAAACCTAGACTAACATGGGAGTGGTCGAAGGCTATGGGTTGACTATATATAGACCAGACCTTTAAGATTTTTTATGAGGCTAGCTTTTTAGATTTTAAAATTTAGACCTTCACTTCTAAATCTAGGACTGGTTGGGTAGGAAATGGACATGAAATATTCATAAAACAAAACCTATTCTAAGTTGTGGTGATGAACCAAGAATTTATCAGACCCACTCTTAAGCTTGAAATCTTTAACAAACTAATGAACTATGAAATAAATTAATTCAATATTTACTATGTTTTTATGCAACATTATTTTGTATAGAGGTCTGGTTGATACACTCAGACTAGGGAGCAATGAAGATAAGGTCTGGTTAGAGAAACTTAAGTTCAATTTTCCACTATATATATGAGAGATCAATGCTGAGACACACTATATGACCTAGAAAGAAGATTTATAGCACTTAGGTTGAGTTTAGACATACAAAAGGAAGATGACATTCATAGTTTCATATTAAAAAAACATAAAATATAGATTATCAAAATGACTATAAAAATACTCTATTCATTACTCTAAGAGATGTCAAACACAATTTTGGAAGAGTCTAGTCATATCAGCCTAAGGGATCCAAAATAATAGCTTAAAGGATATATTTATAGCAAAATGGAAGCAAAATAGGGAGGTTTTAGTGCTAAAAAGGGGAATCAAACAAATTTGAATCCATTTGAAAAGTGATTATAATTGCCACCATAAATCAAGCTCACTCAAACCCTTCTTGATTGATTTAGGTCACTCTAATCCATTTTATTATTAAAATATCTTATTTGTGATGCTGCATGGTAGCTATAATTGTGGGATCAAGTCATTTTCACTTTATCTTGATGTGAAATTGCTCATGACTAGTTTATTGATGCATGCTTAAGTGGGGAGAAATGTCATTTTCATGTAGCTAGATTTAGTGATAGATATTAAAGCCTATGTGTCTACCTCTATATTTCCCTAATGGCACCATGTAATCCTAAAATATCCACTTTTAGATTAAACTAAAACATGCTCAAGCTTGGCTCTATCATGTTTACTTGCCTTGGTTGAAAACTGACTTTTTGACCTCTATCTAAGACATTTGGGCTCTCCTTGTTCTGATTGGTCATTAAAAACCAAATTAGATCCTTGAATTGCACCATATAATCTACTCAAGGTGAAAGAATAGAATCCATCAATCTTATACTTGGACTCACATGCTTGTGCCACTTTTCCATTATGTCTTTGTTCCTGAAATTTTTTAACTCTTTGACCTATTTACATGTCATTCAATTTGGGATCCACGATTCAATGTACATCATTGATCTACTGAGACATGTTATTTGAAATCCAATGGATAGTTCATGATCCTAAAATTGACATCTTTTCTGCCATCAAATGATGTTTGCATGACCATCATTGATGGTCATGCGAATATTAAATTTAAGCTCAATAAGATTTATCTTGCTCTATCTTTACAGTTAACATCCTATCAACCATCATTTGATGGGAGTGAAGACATAAATTTTAGGATCATGAAATATCCATTAGATTTTAAATAATAGTTCCCAATATATTAATGGTGCACATTCAATCATAGATCCCAGATCAAATCATACAAATAGGTCAAAGAGTCAACAAATCTCAAAAATATAGGAGTGATGGATAAGTGGCATAAGCATGTGAGTCTAGGTAGAAGATCAATGGATCATATTCATTCACCTCAAGTAGATCTAATGATGTGATTCAAGGATCCAAGTTAGTTTTTAATGACCAATCAGAATAAAGAGAGCCCAAATGTCTTAAATTGAGGTCAAAAAAGTTAGTTTTCAACCAAGGCAAGTAAACATAATAGATCTGATCTTGAATTCATTTTAGTTTGATCCAAGAGTGGATATTTTGAGATTGGATGGTGCCATTGGGGACCTATAGAGGTATACACATAGACTTCAATGGTCATCACCAAATCCAACTACATGAAAATAACCTTTCTCCCTGCTTGGGTACACATCAATAAACCACTCATGAGTAGTTTCACATCAAGATAAAGTAAAAACAACTTTATCTTACTATTAAAGCTGCCATGGAGCATCATAGAGAAGATATTGTAATAATGCAATATAATGGAGTGATATGGATCAATCAGGAAGGGTTTGAGTGAGATTGATTTGAGGTAGCAGTTGTAAATATTTTTAAAATGGATTTGAATTAGTTTGATGTCCTTTTTGAATGCCAAAATCCCCCTCTCTTGCTTCCCTTCTACTATAAATATAGCCTTTAAGCTATTTTGGGTCCCTCAAGCTGGTATGAATAAACTCTACTATAATTATATTCAATACCTCTTTGAGTAGTGAATAAATTATTTTTTCAATCATTTTGCTAATCTGTATTTAGTGTTTTATGTTTTGTAATATGCAAATATGAATTTCATCTTCCTTTTGTATGTCTAAAATCAACCTAAGTGTTATAAATCTTCTATGCAGGTCATATAGTGTGTCTCAACATTGATTTATCAAACATATATTGGACAACCAAACTTAAGTGTCTCTAATTAGACCTTATCTTCATTTCTCCCTAGTCTAAATGTATTAACTAGACATCTATACAAAATATTGTTGCATAAAAACATAGTAAGCATTGCATTAATTTATTTCATAGTTCATTAGTGTGTTAAAGAGTCCAATCTTAAGAATGGGTTTGATAAATTCTTGATGCATCACCATAGCTTAGAATAGGTTTTGTTTTATGCAAACATCATGCCCCTTTCCCACCAACTAGTCTTAGATTTAGAAGCAAAGGTCTAAATTGTAGAATCTGAGGAGCTAGCCTCATGAAAAATCCTAGAGGTCTAGTCTAGACATAGGCAACCCATAGCCTTAGACCATTCCCATGTTAGTCTAGGTTTGAAAGCAGGACTTGAAAATTCTTCCTTTCATTTAGGGTACAACTTGTATAGCTAAGATGTAGTTTCATGATGAAAATGATTTTGCATAACATCATGAGATTAGTCTTAAGTGAAAAAATTATGAAAATTATTTTCCCACCATTAAGAAGCTATTCCATAAAAAATATGGATAATCATGCACATATGTTCATCATCAAACACATATAAATCCTCTAACTTATGTACATACTCTCATACTTCTATTTGACTATGAAATCTAGGAGCTTCATCTAACCACATGGGTGGTGCATCCATAATACATCAATGTCCATTAAGATCATACTCATCATGATCCCAGTATTCACAATCATTATTGGTAGTGTCAGAGATAAACTATGCATTTGCCCAATGCAATATGCTATCTAGACTAGGATCAAGGAATTCAGTTCCTTAAGCTATGACATTATAGATATGATTAATGTGCTCATTAGCATTAATTAGCTCAACAAAATAAGGTCTTTGAACATGGTATAAGGGGATTACAAAATTTTGATCATCATTTTAAAAATTAATGTAGCACTTTTTGAATATCAAGTCAACATTATTCGCATAACACCAAGGGTGACCCAAAAGAGCTAGAAAATCATCAACTTTAGCCAACTCAATTACTTCAAAGTTATCCTTGAAAGTGAAACCTAAAATTTCCATGATTGCATCCTTAATAAATCCTATAGGTATTGCATGAGTCTTATTATATATGAACAATGCATGAGGAGAGGGTAGCAAAGTAGGGCCTTCCATCTTTCTCATTACATCCTTAATGATTACATTTTCCTCAGTGCCAGTATCAAATAGGATATCTTGAATGATCCATCCATTAATATTTGTGTTTACCAATATTTTTTTATCACCCTTCATACTAGGTTTGATATGAGCCTCTTATTATCATGCATGATTCAACTGATGACCCTTTATAGGATTTGGTGCTTGATAACTTAGCCAATTTCATAAAAGGGGCACAATGTATTCATCAAAAAGTTATTTTCATAAATCATGGAACTCATCATGCATCAAACCTTGAAGATCTTAATCTTTTTATATTTTAACATGTATATCAACACATCTATTCTTCAGGGACTGAATCTCACTTTGTAGCTCCTCCACTAAAGTCATTATGTAATGTAACACTTCTGTTTATTATTGAGCATCTAGATAACAATTTACACAAAGATCCTCCCATTAAACATTATCATTGGGTGGATTTAAAACATTCTGGGAAGAAGCACCACTTTGTGTAGTAATGTTGACCTTAGGACCATTTGGAATAGTAGGTCATGGGCTCCATTGAGCAATTAGAGTATTTTTAATCTATATCATCCCAACACCTTTTTCATTTCACTTATTTGTGATGGTGATATACAAGTCTAGGAATTCCTCTAGATGATGCTCATTCTTATAAAAACACACACATGGGATAAACTAGGCAATCACATTGGTAATTCTCTAGAGATCCACGCTTGTAGTAGGGTCTAGGTGGAAAATGACTACTTCCACATCCATGACCATGACCTTTATAAGACTATCCTCCACCATTTTAATATTTATTGGAAACTTAAGTTTTAACTAACACACACATGCTCTTTATGAATCTCACTAATAAGGAAACAATAATTGGTATCATGAGTATATGCATCACATATTCTACAATATGAGGACACCTTTGATTATGTATCATGTTGAAGTAGAGGGAAATCCCTTAATGGTCTATTTGGAAAATATCATAGGATCACTTCACCATAATTTGAATATTCTTTCTAGGGTAACGATTCCTATTATAACCTCCAGATTCACAATCAACACACCATAAAATTATATGATTATCATGAGTACTATTCACAAAGAGATTCTCCAACTAAGATTCTATAGAATTAATTTGAGCTTTGATAAAGGGACTAATCCTTGTGTTTATGTTTTCAATGGCTTTGGCATGAAGGGTGTTGAACATTGTTCCTATTGTTGAGGTTTGGAATTTATGTTTTCATTGATGTAAAAGGTTATTGAGAAGGTTGATATCATTGTTGTTGGCAGTGATTGTCTTTGTTATCCTACAGGTTTTCTTATGAAGATTAATGTCAAAGGTGATTAAGCATTATTCTTATTATTGAGGTTTGGCATTGACATTGTCATTGATTTCAAAGGTTCTTGAGAAGGTCGATATCATTGTTGTTGTCATTGATTTTATTTGTTATCCCAAAGGTTCTCTTGTGAAGATTGATGTCAAAGGTGATTATGAAGATTGATGTTATATGACTATCATTATTTTTGTCATTGATGTCTCAGTGGTGCTCTAGTGAGTGTTTTGTTGTAACAAGCTAAAGTGTTGAAGGTCGGTTGGCATGGTCATGAGGTCATAGGTCTTCATGAGGTCATTGAAGAGTGTAACTATGAGAGAGAATATTGATTAGTGTTGCAGTGATTCTAAGAGTGTAAGATATGATTGGTATATATTCTTATGTCTACATGAGTGATGTTAAGGTCAGCATGAAAGGTCATTGTTGTCAAAGTTGTCAAGTTCTTGAGCCTAGTAGTGCCTTGAGAAGGTATGTGCATAGGATTACTAGTTTTGTGTATGAAGAGGCATGGTGGCATGGTCAGATGGATGTTCTCAAGTTTGTAAAGGTTATAGAAGATTGATATCAAGTGTCTTTGAGGATAAGGTGTCTATTGAAGCTTATTTATGGAATGAAGAGACCTTATGTGAAGGCATAAGCTTCGTTTCATGGTGATATAAGGTTGTATAAGTATGTTTGACATTCTTTGAGCATGTGAGATATTTTGTGAGCATGTGAGTGAAGTATTGAGATCTTTAAAAGAGGTTTGAAGGTCTCCTTAAGACCTAAAAGAGGTGTTAGTCTTTTAAGTTGAGGACAACATATTGTAATGATTGATTATATATGAAATGTGTTATAAGACCTATTTTAAAGGTAATCTAAGTGTTCAAGTGTGTATGGTTGACCAAGAGGTGTGTAAGCTAGATGATTGTATAAGAACAAGGCCCAATAGGCCTAATTGACTAGTTAGAGATTTTGAGAGTGCAAGCAAATGAAATAGCACATTGGTAAGTATAAGGATGTCTTGTAGACCATTTGAAGAGTATATAGAAAATATGATTTATATTTTACCAAGGTTTTATGTATGAAAATCAAGGTCATATGACCTAATCAAGTCAAGAAGATGGATAGTTGAGTAAAGAAGCCTAGAAGATAGTTTGAGAGGGGTAAAAGAGAGAGAAGAGTTGAAGAAGGTGATCATCATATATTATATGATAAATAATTTTTTTATAAGGTGATCAAAGGTTTTAGGTGGTTGAATTGGTGCTGAGTCATCTAGGGGATTGGTGCCTCCTTGCAAGTTGGTGCTTGATAATTCCTAATTGAGTTGGTGCTTAGCTAGTTAGAGTTGGTTTTCTATGTGGAGTTGGTGCTTCACTAAATAATAATATTTTGAATTATAGGACTATAGTCCATTTGTAAGGATTAATGGGTTTTATTCACCTTGAGGGTTTTCCACATATATGATGTGTTGTCTTATGTAATCTTTTTTCATTCTTGTATGGTTGATTGTTTATGCATTGCTTAAGCTATATGTTGATGTGATGGTTCTTGTATTCTAAGGACAAATTAATTTTTTTTTTTGAAGACATTGATTCACCCCTCTCTTATTGATTGTGATTCTAGCATTTATTATAAGAGCTAGTCCTTTACAACAAGTCTCACAGCCTAAAAGAGATCCTAGAAGTAAGGATGGATAGTAGTCAAGTTCAAGGAGGTTTCTCATCTATATGGTTTGTCTCTTTAGTGGTATAAGTGATTTTAATAGTTAATATGACTATGTTTATCATGATAGCAATGAATTACTTTTCATGTCCGTAGAAATTGATAATGGATGTTTTTTAAAATGAAAAGGTCTTATGGAACAATCCACCAAGCTTAGAAAAGAAGTAAATCTTTGAAGGTATAATTGGATTAGGTATCAATAAAATTGAAGACCTATCATAAATTTGAGAAGATTTTAGATATGTTTGAAGATATTTTGAACATTTAGAATTATTCACATGATAAGGATGGTCTTGGTTTCAAAGAAGACTAAAAAGAGATCAAGGATAATTAGACCTCAAAGGTTAATGATCTATCAAGAGGTGATGGTACTGGAAGAATGAATATAACTCCTATTAGATAGTCAAGGTATGTAATTTCATGCAATGGTCATAGAGAAAGAGAATATATATCATGATATACATATGATCAAAGAGTTGATATTTTAAAGGACTGCAAGATTAGGTATACGAAGAAGACTAGTCAAGACAAGAAGTTATATAGTCATGTAACTAAGAAATAGATAAAAAAGTTAGACCCTATGAAGAAGGTGAAGGAAGAACAAAAGTCTAAAGGAGAATATTTTATGCTAGCTCAAACTGCATTACATATTCAAAATAAAGACATGAATCTTATAGATAGTGGTTGCTCAAGCCACATGACAAAATACAAGGAAGGTATTGGTTTTCAAAAGTATGCTCAAAGTAGTAAGGATGAAGAATTGACTGAGAAGAAGAAGGATGACAAGGTGGATGATTCAAATAATTTAGCTCAAGTCAAGGATAATGCTAGTGAAAAAAAAAGTTTGAAGCTCTTAGAGTGAAGAAGAAAAAACAAATCAAGGTACGAAAGCCAAAGGAAGTCAAGGTGAGTCATGATCAACTCATGAACCAAGGTGGACTATTTTATACTATAGAGCATAAGTTAGATATGAAATAATGTCAATAATATTCTTTATCAACTCAAAAGGATGATGAAGAGGTCAATTCAAAGGTCAAGTCAAAGAGACTATTCAATCCTAAGAATATCTTAAAGGATATTCAATCTTATGAGAACATGGTGATTTGGGAATCTTTCAAATTCATGGTGTTATAGATCCCTATGGAAAGGGATGACTCCATTAGGATTCATGGAGACACTCATTAGTAAGTAGAAGCTAGATCTGAGGGGGAGATAATTAGGTGATTCATCAGCTCCAAGAGTAGGTGAGTAGTGCCAATAAGGTTTGTAAGGTTATGATAGGCATGTACGAAGGTTGAAGAGTGTTGATAGGGATAGAAGTGTGATAGAAGCTTGTATTTTTAGTTGTAGTAAGAAGATAAAGATGAATTTTATCCATTATTGTGTTTGTAGAATTTGAAGTGCCATGGTATGGAATGCAAGTCTGATCATAGGATTGTGTATAAAGATATATGGGATATGGATTGGTCTGTAATACCAATATGGTTATGAAGGCAATTTGATAAGTTGTTGATAGAAATAGAAGTTTAGTTGGTATGATGGTGAGAGTTCTAAGGTTGGCATCAAGCTTCTGAGGTTAAAACATAATCAAAAATTAATATTTTAGTATATGAAAGTTAAGTTTTGGTATCTATTTATGGTTAGTCATTGAGCTTGATCTATGTTGAGGTTTGTTATTGGTTTCAAGGTGTTTTAAGTAAGTCAAGACTGGTCTATGAGTCTGTATGACTCATACTATGGGCTTAAGCTATGAAGACAAAGAGGAAATCTCAAATTCTTTAGTTGGTGTCAAGAGTGTTGGTTTTAATCACGTTAAGGACAAGGTGAGTGTTTTTAAGTTTTTAAGTTCATTAGAATATTGAGCATGAACATAGGGGGAGCATGGTTATGTTGTGTGATCCTTATTTGTTGAAGATGTTGCATTTATTGGTATATGTTTGTTCTAAGGGGGAGCTTGATATCTCTAAGGTTGGATGTTTCTAATATTGGTTGCCATTAGGGAGAGAGTGTGTTTTTAGAATTTGAGAATGATCTAAAAATGGGACATAGTTAAAATTGAAGAAGAAGTATGATTGAGATAAGATTTTATTTGTTGATTTGTAATTAAAAAATTTGTACTTCCAATTGGTGTAGGTGTCTCTTTGTCTTTAATGTCAAATAAGGAGTGAGTTGAGAAAAGGATAGTAGAGCTAATTCTAGGAGTTGCCATCAAGATTAGTTGCCAAAGAGGAAGAATAAAGTTTTCCATAAGTTATATACAACAATTGGTATGAGCCTAAAGAGAGTTTTTGTTAGCATTTAATTGTGTTCTCTTTTTTTTAGTTCCAACGATTAGATTGTGATTTGTGGAATACTCTTTGTCATTAATGTCAAAGGGGGAGAAAGACCAGAATGGAGATGAAAATGATCAGTTTATAGTATGTTTTTCCATCAATGGTAAAGTGGGAGATTATTGATCATTGATCCTATTATTGAGGTTTGGAATTGATGTTGTCATTGATGTCAAAGGTTCTTGAAAATCTTGATATCATTATTGTTGTCATTGATTATCTTTTTTGTCCTAGAGGTGCTTTTGTGACGATTGATGTCAAAGGTGCTTATGAAGGTTGATGTCATGTGACTATCATTTTTCTTATCATTGATGTCTTAGTGGTGATCCAATGAGTGCTATGTTACAACAAGCTAAAGTTTTCAAGGTCAGTTGGCATGGTCATGAGGTCATAGGCCTTCATGAGGTCATTGAAGAGTGTAGCTATGAGAGAGAATATTCATCAGTTTTGCAATGATTCTAAGAGTGTAAGATATGATTGGTATATGTTCTTATGTCTTCGTGAGTTATGTGAATTTCAACATGGAAGGTCCTTGTTTTCAAATTTTTTCAAGTGCTTGAGCTTAGTAGTGTCTTGATAAGGTATGTGCATAGGTTTCCTAGTCTTGTGCATGAAGATGCATGGTGCCATGGTGAGATGGATGTTCTCAAGCTTGTGAAGGTTATAGATTATTGATATCAAGTGTCTTTGAGGACAAGGTGTCTTTTAAATCTTAGTTATGGCCTAAAGAGACCTTGTGTGAAGGCATAAGCTTGGTTTCATGGTGAGATAAACTTGTGGGAGGATGTTTGACATTGTTTGAGTGTGTGAGATGTTGTGTGAGCATGTGAGTGAAGTATTGAGAGATTTAAAAGATGTTTGAAGGTCTCCTTAAGGCCTAAATAGGTTTTGGTATTTCAAGTTGAGAATTACATATTGTAATGTTTTATTCATTTATAAAATTTGTTCTAAGACCTATTTTAAGGGTAATCCAAGTGTTTAAGTGTGTATGGCTGACCAAGAGGTGTGTGAGCTAGAGGACTATATAAGAGCAAGGCCCAATAGGCCTAATTGACTAAGATATTTTTAGAGTGCAAAAGGTGCCAAGGAGAGATGGAGTTATTCAAGCTTCCATTGCCATGGACTTCATGAGCAAAAGCCAAGAAAGCCACTACAACAAGAATTTTGGAGCATCTAAGGGAGGTAAAAGAATGTTTCTTTTGTGCATTTTAGTTGTGTGTTTTATTCATGTTTGTTAACTAAGCTCTCCCTAGTGTCTAGGCCTAGAGATGTTATGCTAGTTAGTGTGTTTCTTTCATTTTGTTTTCATTTTGGAACTAACACCATATTAACCATCCTCTCTTGAGTCAAATTCCTACAACACATAGGTGTGGATAAATCTAAGTAAGTGGACATGGTTCACTTGTATGTTTCCTATCAGGTAACCCTTGGGGTCAAGTACAATTGGTCACAATATATTACTGAGAAAATTATTGTAAATGCAAAGAAGGCCCACCACCTACCTAACTATAAATTTACTTGAGGTGTTATTCTTTTATTGTTGGTTTTTGATGAAATTGGTGTACCAAAGTACACAAGTGGTAAATTGAAGTGGGCTTACCCTCTAGATAATAAGTCTCCTACAGAAGGTTTAAAGCATTTGCATGCCCTAGAGATATAATCCATTCTCATAAATATATGATGAAGTGATGGTATGATGGAATTAAGGAAGCATTTGGAAATAAGTGGAGTGTTCCAAAAGACTTACCTTCTCAACTAGGATACCAAGCATAATTTGAAGTAAAGCAAAAAAATTATATAGCATGCATCTAGATGATCCCCTCAGATGACTTATTTGGATGGCTCAAGTTGCCATATGCTTTCACTACAAGGTATTTTATGAATGTCATCAATATGATATATGATGTGCACATCATTATTATTGATTCTAAAAATATTGATGTTGAGACTCATACTCTTTGTCAAATGTATGTTTATCTGGGGAAGAAGGCCTATAAATACAAACTAGAATTGGATAATATTGATATCAAGATTCAATAAATTTTGGTTGATAATTATATTCATTCATTATTTTATATGTTAAATCCATGAAAGAAGACATCAAGAGTGCTAAGGATAAGAAAGAAATTATTCCAACCCCATCAGAGATTGGGAAACACTAAAATTAGAAATGTTCAAGGCATAATGACATCATTAACATTCAACCTAAATGATATAAGAAGCAAACAATTTCCCATTTGCCACTGAAGGATACCATGCTTACAGGTTAACCAAAAATCCTTGATCCCAAGATGTAGACATCTCTTCCTTTGAAACAAGATACTTTAGCACTTAAGGATGGTGACCTTGAATAGAAGGTAGAAAATATAAAAGTGACACCATGAAGGGGACCTTCCCTCAAGGAATAGGAAGTAAAATAAGTCACCTTAGAACTAGATAATAATCCCTCACTAGTGTAACATGAATAATCCACCCTTGATGAAACACAAGTAGATATTGAGAGTCCCATTAATGAAGAGGGGGATGGCTTAAACATAAATTTAGGCATGAGTGGTCTTGATATCAGTCAAATTCACCAAAAAGAGGACCCATATGTGTAAATACTTAAGCGATGTCCCTCTAAAAGGAGATAACTAATTGATAAATACATATAATAAAGGCCCATGATTACCAATGAAACTATGACCCTTCACACTCAATATCAACAGGGTCTATTATAAAAAGACTTATTTATGTGGGAATATTTTTATAAGGAGGTTATGATCAAGTAGACTCAATGATAATTATCATTTTATAATGATATATATAATGAACAACACCATTTTCAACTACCTTTGAAAGAATTATTTGGGCACCAGCAAGGTGAAACTTACTGACACACTTTAGATGGATCCATAAATATGCACAACATCTTAGGCAAGTATAGAGATATTGAGAAAATTTCATGAGGTGGAAAGGTAAAATGCATTATAGGAATTTGATGTAAAGAGGCTCTAGAAGAAACATCAAGAGGTACTTTTTCTCTATCGCAACAAGTGTGTAGCAAGGATGAAAATTGAATATGAATTAATAAATCTCAAGTTCCAACTAGAGACAACAATTATGGCTAGTGTAAACACTCTAAAAGTCTATTTTTGACCAAGATCTAGCTCTTGCGGATGGATTACCTCTTACCATAGAGGTAATTATTAATCCAAGAACCTTGGTAGAATTTTTTTTTTATTAAATGTAAAGACCAAACCAATCCTTAGAATGATAAAACTATGTTGATGGAGTAGTTTAATGAGTCCATTGAGTTATTCAAGATATTTTTGAATAGATTTTGTGATAAGGTTCCCATCCTTAATGGGATTTTACTAAAAGTACATGACTTAGGAAAATTTTGGAATCATAACTTCAAGTAGAGGAATTTTAATACTAGTAGTTGGTTGAGAATGCATTGATAATAAAATATCAAGTTCAATGCACCAAAGTATTTCCATATGTGGAGGCACTAGATAACAAAATAAGTTCTCACCACCAGAAGTTAAATGCTAGTTTTGTAGCACTTTAAGGATAGGTTTCAATATAAGTTACTTTACTAGAAGATGTTCATAAAGATGATTCTACATCACTTGAGCATTTAATAATTTGAGCAAGTGAATATCTAAAGTATTTAAAAGAGATGAAGAGGCTTAAGGAGGTGTCTAAGGAAATCACTTCCAAGATGCAAAATTCATTGAATCATTGGGAGGGAGTGAAAAAACAAGTTAAACAATCAAGACCTAATTTTTTGGTAGAGGGATGTGAACAAAATTCATATTATAGGATGGATAATTGACTTAGAGTGGGGTGATTTTGGGCCCTCATTTTTGGATAAATTTTTGATAATTACTTCTCAAAGACAACTGGTGAGAGAGAGACACAATGTGGAATATTGTGGCATGGAAGACCATAGTGTAGAAGAAGTAAGTTACATGAATAAATAAACATTATACATAGAAAATATGAGAACATAGGACTCAAATATTAATGAAAGACTTTGGGGAAGGCATATAAAGTAGAGACAATTATGGAATAGTTCACATGAATGTAGAAATAGAATAATTCAAGAATGAATCCAACAAAAACCCACAGGAAGATAGGTGCTCAGTGATGAGGATCTAGCATAGAGAGAATATAGGGGTATATAGACTTGGGTCCTTAAGAATTCATTGTAAATGGTTTGTCATGACTTAATACTATTAATGATCATTTATGAGTCATCATGTTTATATTCACTTTTGTAATTGAATGGTCAGGGTAGACCATGTATAAATACCCATTTATTCTATTTAGTGTTATTTTTGATGATTTTTTTATCATTGTAACTTTGGAATCATTTTAATATTATCATAACTGATGAATTTAATGAAAGGAAGCTTGTGTTGGTGAAATACTTGTGTACATATGTTCATGGTTATAATGGATATACTACTTTTTTTTATCAATTTTTACCTTCTTTTTCTTTTTTAGTTAAGCAAAGAATGAATAGTTAAGAATTAGATATGAAACTAAGGATGAGTTTAGAACTAAGTGCTATTTTGATTGACCTATCTTAATAAAGTAGAATACACCTTCACATGACAAAACCAACAAGACTTGGTCTTAAGTTATGTGTTTTAGGTGAATGTGTGATAATATTTTCTTGCATGATATGTCGGCATGCTATCTCATTGGGGCTCTTTCTTTATTAGGTGCATAATTAGGGAAAAGATATGCTAGACTAAATAAAAATATCCCAATACATGTTATTCCTCACACTTGGAATAAATCAAGATGTTGTCAAGGAAAATGAGCATAAATTGATCTAGATAAACCCTGAACACATTGTTCAATGAGATTCATGAATGCTATAGGTGCATTCATCGACCTAAAAGGAAGAACCATGAATTTTTAGTTCCCATACCCTATCTTGAAATTAGTGTTATAAATATTATCCTCATTGATTCTCAATTGGGTACCCTAATCTAAGGTCAATATTAGAAAATATAGTTTTACCTCACATTTGATTAAAGAGTTCATCAATATAGGGTAAATAATACTTGTTATTTATATTACCTTGTTCAACATCTTTTAAATTATGCACCGGTAAAGATCCCCATCCTTTTTCTTCACAAACACCACTAGTGCACCCCACAATTTAACACTTAATTAAATTATCCCTTTGAATAACATATCTTGAATTTTGACTTTTAATTTTACTAACTTTATTTTAATCATTCTATAAGGAGCCTTCGATTGAGACTTAGATCTTTGAATGATATCAATTATGAAGTTAAATTCCCTTTTGTGAGGTAATCTTGGTACTTCATTGGAAGCACATCCTAAAATTATTTGAAAACTTGATAATACTCTAAGGTAGGCTCCTTAGGTTCTTCAATTTCATCTACCTTAACCATGAACAATTGACATCCTTTCCTTTAATCTTTATTTATATGAATGGTTGAAACTTTTCTTAACTTTAACTCCCTCTCACCTTCGATTTGGTTTTGATTTCTAAGATAATCCAAGCATTCAACCATTTTTAAGAAATAGTCAGTCTTTATCTTATGCTTCCAAATCCAATTCACTTCTAATATGACATCGTATGACCCTGGGAAAGTTGTAAACAAGCCTACTAGGGTGGTGAATTTAGGTAATTATACCTCTACTTCTACAAGTAATCTGTCTACTTTGATATAGATTTATTTCCATACTACACATTTCAAGCTTTTACCATATGTTGAGATTTCCTAGGTAGTTGTTTAGCATTTTAGGAGAAATAAAACAATAAATGTCTCTTGTATTTATTAAAATTTTAATAGAATTCCAAAATAAAGTACCTAACACCTCAATTAGTGAGACCTTAAACTTATATTTATGGTTTTCAATGGATGCATGAATCCACTATTATAAGGTTCTCTATTGTGAGGATGATGTTGAAGGGTTCTTGAATTTTCTTCATCTCTTTCACTAAGAAAAATATTTGGTATAGTGGTCTCCTCCACAAGTGAAACTTCCACTAGGTGATCTTTTCTCTCAGATTGCTTACCTCTTTTAAATCCTTCATTGAAACCATTATCGAGTTTCTTATTCCCAAAAGTGTTGTTAGAAATGGAATTTTGATTATTAAGTATGTTTTTAGAATTCCCATTATGCTTCTAGTTTTTATTTTTAAAATATTTTTTTGGGCCACCAAACTTCTTCTGAAACTTATATCTAATTTTTGCAAGCGATTTTAGATTTTGCTCCTACTTAATAGCTTTCTCAAAAACCTATTCCATGGTATTAGCTCCATGCACATCTACTTCATGCCCAATTTTTGGCCAAAGACCCATGATGAACATTATGATATGAAAGCATTCATCTTTATAGTACTGAGGAACATACTTAAGAATCTTGGTAAATTATTCCTAGTACTCGGTCACTGTTAAATATTCCTACTTCATATTCTATAAATCCATCGATTTTTTATCAAAATAAAGTTACACTACCCACCAAGCCCTAAATCAAGTTATAAATTGTTACCAAGTGGTGGTGGTTGATTCAAGACCCATTTATAACTTCTTATTAGCCCACCAAGTTACTACTTCCCCAGTAAGTTAATATGATCCCCATACTACCTTGGCCACCTCTAAGTAATTTCAAATTTAGAAATACTTCTCCATTTTAGTGAGCTAATCCTCAGTTCCATCCCCCAACACTATTAAATCAAACTTAGGTGGATTCACCTTTTCATATCACATGCAAGCTCTACAGCCACTTACACTCTTACATCTTGTTACTCTTAAGTATGATCTTGTTCTTGGTACTCTTCTTGATCAGGTTATTTTTCCTCATCCTCTATTTTCTCTACTTCCTCATCATGCCCATGTACTTCTTTTATAGGACTAAAATTTTATCTCATTTTTCATTTAGGGATGTAAGGATTTGATAAAGCTTTACAATTTTATCAATTGCTAGTTGATTGGGATCAGCTTGTTGATCCTAATTATAAGTTCCCTCAGCATTATATCTTCTACACACCATTTTATCTTACTAGAAAGGCAAAGGAGGAAAATACCAAGTTAGTTTAATCATAATGCTTGAGAATTTAAACCTAAATTTGATACCACATGTTAAAACCACTCTAGCTTCATCACTGAAATACATGCAATTTATTAAATTTATTAATGAGTAAAAATAATTCATTAAGAGATCTATAGCATAGGATTAAAAATTTTGTGCCATATAAATTTATATTTAATATGTTGAATACTAAAATTATATGAGGTACATAATGTCAAATTAATCCATTGATTAAGCTTGTTTCATAGCTCAAAAATGGGTTTACATAGTGCATAAATTATAATAATATGTATTAAATCAATATACCAAATAAAATACTACTCTATAATGAATAGGATTATAAGTACATAAATTCATCAATAATCAGATGTTATAGCCACTAATTTGATAAATGATCAAATAATAATTATATAATTTACCAACATTTACAACTGTATAGCCCTAAAAATAATGTCAAATAATAACATTACATTAGATATTTATATAAACAATTCAATCATCCATACAGTATTTATGAGCAAGTATCAATATAGGTTCAAATGTATCTATAGATAGGTAGAGAATCATTTAGGTGCTTTTCCTCCAACCATAGACTAACACTCCTCTAAACACCTTCCCACTGGGAATGGCCATTCCCTTCATGAATTAGCAAATAATGGTGATACAAGAAATCAAAACCATTAGAGAATCACAAGTGTAGTACAATAATTATTATATGTAGCTAGTCAAATAGACCCTAGGTACACTTTTATCTATTATGACCTCAATAAAACATATAAACTATAAATCACTATGTACTAATAATGTATATATCAATAACATAACTTTGGTCAAATCATTTTATAGTATAATCAGATTCCAAAATCTAGATCATAGTCCACATGATTCATACTCTCTAACAATCCATATTGTTACCACTTCCCTAGCTTATTAACCGATGATAAGCAAGCACCATAGGATTATTTCCTACTACTTGTCATCCCTTAATAAGAAAAGGATCTAAAAATAAATCATACCAACTCAGCCCTCAGTGGCTACAGAAAATGCAACCATACTATAAACAAGTAGTAAAAAACATAATCTTTCCAAGCATAAATTAACATCATATAGAATGAGAACTCCGTTTGACTTGCATCTTTTAAAAAATTCCAATCTTAGGACCTCCAACGAGTAATTTAAGTTTAGGTAAGTTATACTAATACATGTCTTGTCATAGGTACATGTCACATCAATTAAAAGATATCTTAGAACCAAACACCATAGAAATACTATAAATCTTATTATCCATTACTGAGTTAACTCTATATAATATAGTTTTTCACCTTAATAGTTTTATGATATTTTCCCATTATTTAACTCTTAAATAACAAGTCTTATTTTAATATGGATTACCTCTATTCATTTTTTATTTACACCTGTAAGACCCATGTGAAAGGTTTCATAATTTATAGTTCTCATTCATTATATCCTTCTAGTTTTTCTACTCGTATGTATTTTAAATTTTGACATACATGGTTATGTTAAATCCATATAAAATGCATTTCCCCTTGGTTAATAATAATAAGTCTCCTTTAAATGGTTATCTTCAATCATTAAACACCATTCAAAAACTTGTTATCAAATTTATGGTTACATAAAGAACTCAATGGCTATGTCTTTAAATTCATAAGGAGTTACTATTAAAATAATTACCTAAACTACCCATACAAACCAGTTTTATATCCATCTAAATTTATACACTAATCTTATTTTATTCAAACATACAATTTTGAAAAAACATGATAGTCTTTACTATGATTCAAAAAGATGGCTCCAGGAATTAAAATCCTCTTGAGACTTACAATGCTATAAATGTCATGTTTTTAGGCCTTTAGGTGGTCATTCAACCACCTACATGTCTAAAAATGAGAGAAATAAAAAACTCAAACCTTTATCTAAATTTAAAACATAGACCTCATGCAATGATTCAAAATTTATGGTTTTATAGATACAATTCATACAACCTTTACCTTAGTTTCCTTGTTAAATTCATAAACCATGCTATGGTTCTTTTCTTAAGTATTTTAGACATGTAGGTGGTTATTCAACCACCTACAAGTCTCAAATTGACCAAAAATAAATTAAAACTTAAACCTTGTTTGATAGCCAAAATGAGTAGATCAAAAATAAACTCAGACCTTGTTGAAAACTACTAAAGAATGAGGCAAAGGATAAAACTCTGACATGATTAAAAACTATGAAATCAAACCCATCTCCTTTGTTTGGAAAGGAAAAAAATACTATCTAATTTGTAAATGAGGCAATCGCCTCTAACAAGCCCATTTCTATGAACGTGTAGGTAAGAATAAATTTTTTAACCCCAAACTCATAAGGGTTTTTTAGTAATAATACAAGTACTCAAAAAAAAACATACATTATTACCAACCCATTCAATCTAAAGTCACTTTAGGCCCTAATATGGTGTTAACCATTTAACCTTTAAGATATTAATGCAAGACTGAACTAACTACCATCCCTGACCATCGATTCCCATTTTTTCAAGCTTTACATAAGGGTTTCATCCATGTAGCTACTTACAAAGAAAATCATCAATTATAAATGGAAATAACATGATTTTCAAGTAAACCCTTACTTTCTCATGTAAAAATTACCAATTATAACATACTTGGTAAATGGAGATCAATGACATGCCTATAACTTGTAATATCTCCTCCTTTTTCCCCTATCCTCTCTTGACCCTTATTTCCTTCTATTATTTTCATTATTCTCCTTTTTTTCTACCTCCCTCTTTATTCCATTTATCCTCCTTAATATTTTAGTCTTTCCTTTCATTTTCCATGGGTGAATAAAACCCTTACTTGACATGATTTGATGCTAGGTGCACCTAAGACTCTCCATAATTTTTGATATTTCTTCAATTATAAAAATACTAGAGTTTTTTTCTCTATTTCCCCCTATATCTACCATTATTCATGCATGAAGGATTCAAAAATACTTCAAAAAATGTCTCAAATGGTAGTTGCATGTTCATTTTAGGGTTTCAAACTAAAATAATCATGCCACACAATAGAAACCATTGACTTCAAAAAAAATCAATACCCAAGCACTTATTATTTCACTCGAGTGCCTTATCCACAACCACTAACTCATGGTTAGTGGACTTAACTCATGTTGACACCAAAAAATGGTGTTACCATTAAGTTTTACTATTATTATTAATTCCCTTTTATTTTTATTTTATTTTTAAACTTTAAATAATTTAAAACCTTATGAAGATACCTTTAATTTAAGTGCATTTTTCATGTTTACAAGTTCACAAGGAGGGGTGAAGTAACATCTCATGGCTTATGGCACCAAGCATAAAACTCTCTAATATATTATCAAAGACATGAGTTATAAAATTTTTAGAGTAATCATCAATATAAATGAATGTCAAGGTTGCAAGCATCCATAATTTATTCACCTTAGACTCTAAAATGTATAGAAATCAATATGCACTAGTTCAAATATTCAAACACATGTTGACAGAAAATAACCTTAAAATCAAGCAACATAAACAAAGATAACTACATACATTTATGATAATAAATGAA
This sequence comes from Torreya grandis, assembly GCA_037957365.1. Classification (NCBI taxonomy): domain Eukaryota; kingdom Viridiplantae; phylum Streptophyta; class Pinopsida; order Cupressales; family Taxaceae; genus Torreya; species Torreya grandis. Next base: position 1,263,790 of record JARHVA010002617.1, read on the forward strand.
AATTGAAAATTAATTGACATAATTGAATACAACAAAAATTGTGGTGTACGGTGATTCCTGACAAGTTCTAAAGTGCTTCCATCATTCACAATCTACTACCCTCTCCCTTATGATGATCTCCCTTTGTATCACTTAGTGAAATTAGAATCTATCATGCATCCATTTCAACCATAAAAATGTAGTTAGTCTGATACATCACTAATGTTTCAAAACCATAAATTGATAATCAACATAAATACCATTGTATTTTTGCATATCAATATGTACAAGTAGACTATCATCAATAATTTTCTATCAAATACATACATATGCACTAAAATCAAAGATATGGGATAGAAAAATATAGTGGTAATTGTAACAACAAAATATCATATATATGTCTATCCCACATAACCCATAAATCTAACTAATCATTAGTCAAAATTTTATTTAAGAAAAAAATTATTTATTGAGAAGTAGATAGGATATTTTGATATCAATGATATATAAGATAAATTCCCTCACCTCAAAAGGTGGGAATTTCATTGGGCTTCCCATACATGATATTAGCCTTTTTCAAGATAAAAAATCAATTTTTCTATAAAATACAATTGTAAAGGTTGAAAATGGTTCAAAATGTAGCTATCAAAACATATTATGGGGGCATATTCCATGCATATACACTCACATTATGGGAACAAAGTTTAAATTCTCATAGTTTTGATTTCATGATATATGTTTATGTACAAGTTTAAAATATAATTTATAATTGGCATCTTCATACAATTACATATTATTCATTTATCAATGGGGGCATGATACAGATTTGTGTATATTATGTTATTTTTCAAATTCTCAATATTATTTGATAGATTCAAATATGGCAGGAGCATAGATAGAATTTATTCTATTTTTATCATTCATTAATGATAAAATTTGTAATTATATCTTTAAGACATCTACAAGGTTGATTCAGTTCAATTGCATAATACATAATTTAGAGGTTTAGTGTTCTCTATCTTTATGTCTACAAATCCATTTTGGATTTCAACCCCTTTAACATCTTGGGGTTATAAAGACCCTTTGATTTAAATAAAGGTTTGTGCATCCCCCAATGGGTGACATTTATTTTATACAAGCAAAAAATTAATTTGGGGTTTGACCATCCTCAAATTATCCATAAATTTAGCTAAGGAACCAATCTCTTCAATGCTTCAAGGAAGAATCATCTCTAATAAAATTCACAAAGTCAAAACTGGTTTCACACATGCAAGAGTATTCCTCCCTTTCTCTCTTTTCAAATTTAAGCATTTTCAAATTTTCAAATTTAGGCATTTTCAAATTTTTAAATTAAAACTTTTCAAATTTTAGCTTTCAAAAGAACAAAGTAACTAATTCATATGTTTTCTAAGGTTTGATAAAGACTATAGTGCCCTTAATAATTTAAATACTATCTCAAAGATAAAGTTTCTTACACACTAATTTATTGTTATCACTTGAAATATACACTTGTGGTTACAAAGGGATGTTATACATGCTAATATAAAACTCTTCCATGCCTAGTGCCTCAAACTCATGTGTTAGATATCTATTCACTATCTTAATATAAAAATGGGATCATCCCCCAAGATATGGGACACTTTCACTCCTTGGGACCAACCTTCAAAAAATGTTGTCTTCCTCATATTCTATATGCACCTAGTTTAGGACCAACGTGCAGACCTACAAAGAGCATAATGAAATATATGGCTAGTGTTAAACCTAAATTTCACAATGAGAAAAGGTAGGGAGAAGGTAAGAGGTTGATGGAAAGTAAAAGTCAATGCACTAACAATAGAGTGAACACATCATTTTCTTGATGACACAACAAAACTAAAAGATTGAATATGTAAACTTCAAACCATATGCAATGCACGAGTGTTTTATATAGAGGTAAGGGAACACAACATAACACTAAGATGGATGAAAAATGGTCCACATATAATGCCTATGTAGACCCATGTATACATATAATATGACCTATAAGGACCTCCCATTCTTCAGAAAGGTGTAAAAGAAGGAAAACAATGAGAGGGATGAACATCCACATATAGAGATCAAAAACCAATAGTGCACACAAAATGAAGAGAATGAAGAAATTAAACTAGTTATTATTAATCTCAAGTCTAAGGCAGTATTACAAACCTAAATGGGTAGATATTTGTTATATTAGGAGAGGGATCTTAGAGGGAAAAAATTGGTAGCATTACATTACTCAAAGATGTTAACCATTTTACAATATAAGCCCTAGGATTTTATAGGTAATGAGAATCCCACAAGTCATTAATTGAAATCTCACCCACTACCAAGGAAATTAAAACATTTAATACTGGTGTGGAGAATTAGTTAGGAGCTTTGTCAGAAGAGATCACATGCCCATGTTCTGATAACCTAACAGCCACCTTGCATTTTATTCTATTATGATTCACTTTACTTGATATATAATCAAGTTTAGCCACCATTCACATTTATGGTAGTCACTTGATAATCCATTTAGTCCATCCTAATAATATGTGGCCATGTATGCATATCCTTGGCTTCTACCTTGTCATCATAGATAGGTAATATAATTGTCACATGCCCATATTTGCAAATTCTTATGCATGGATACTCATTAAAGGTTGCACAGAGAGTTGGTTGTGTAGTGTAGCTACAAGATTGAAGGGAGCTAAGGTTATATTTATTAAAAAATGCATAAGCCCAAATCTCTTTCTATTCCAAGTCTCTTTGATGGTCTTCATAGTTAGTGCCTTGTTTAAAACATACATTGGTTTGTGAAGATAATGTTACAATTGAGATTGCATTATGAATTTTATAAGGGTGCAGATGAGAACTCTAGTTTTTGGATCAAGAATTCATCATTTAAATTCTAGTAAATTCTTTGAATAATAACATATAAGAAGATGGGATATCTTAAGCATCCCCTTTCTAATTTATAGCTACTCTTTCACACTTTTCTCTTTTATTTCTTGAAATTGGGGAGGCCTACATGATTTGACTTGTGTGACGTGTTGGTGAAATGAAGGATATTTTCATGGGGTGTGCATTGGGGACTCCTTGTGGGCATGAATCAATACTTAGTTTATGAGCAGACTCAAGTTGATTATTGAGCAAGGGCATAGATAAGAAGAATCCGTACATAGACTCATTTTTAGGAACTTAATCATTGCATAAGTACACAACTATTTATTAATCCCTTTGAGGTCAGTTTTTTCTAAAGGGGTGACTTAAAAATTTAACTCTTTTGGTGACCTATATGGGCCACTTACCTACTAAGTAGGAATCCAATAGCCTTTAATTAATTCATTGGGCATGGAATCATCTAAAATTCCTTGATTTTCATCTTCTTGATTGTGATTAGGTGTGATAAGCCCACCTAACCTTATAAGGAATTAAGATACCTTCTATAAGGATACAAAAATTAAATAATTGTGCTAAATAATGCTTAGAGGAATGATAAAATTAAGCTAATATAATTATGTGCATGCTTAGAGGAAATGAAAATATTATAAATAATAACATGTATGCATGAAACTTAGGGAAATCAAAACATCTAAACTAATATTTAAAAGGTTGTTCATGATCCTTACATATAGTGCTTGAGGTGAATCCTATTGATAGGGATAGGCAACACTTATCCACTTGGATTTATAAGATGGTATGCATTGGCTTGCCTGTAAATGACTATGGTATATTGGACACTCCATAAAGCATCAAACTTTGTATACTTTATATCCTTTACTCTATCTACACCCAATTTGAGTACCTCATCTCCATCATTGAAGATTTTCTTAGTATCCCTCCTATCAAATGTTCTCTTAGTCTATGCTTGATGCAAATCTATAGTGTGTATGGCCCATACCCTAAGTTATTCAAAATATATTAGTTTGTTTAACCTTACATCATGGGACCACTTTTGAGTAACTATAATAATGATCTAGCTTTAGTGAGGAAAATTCAAGAGATGTAGGCACCCATGCTTATTTCCCATAGACTAGCATGAAGGGTGAATTCCCCAACACCCTTTTTAGAATTATTTGATCTACTCAGAGATTTGGTCATCTTGAGATTGGTATTCTAGTATCATTGGTTATCTTCTATGTTTTACATGATTATGAAAACCAAGTTATTTTTAGTTGATTTAGCCAAACCATTACCTACGAGTTAATGGTTTGAAGAGGTGCGTAGATGGATGTTATGCTTGACTACCCATTCATTGATCTTGGCTCCAATAAAATTAAGTGCATTATTTGATATAATAGTGTTTAAGACACCAAATATCATGACAATAATTTCATATAAGTTGAGAATGGGGACCTTGTTATATTCCTTAAGTGATATTGCCTCCATACACCTTGTAAAGTATCCCTTTTCCACAAGGATACATTTGTGCCCAGCACTTAACAACAAATTTATCATGCTAATGAAGTCATCCCCACTATGTAAAAGGTTAATCAACTTGTATTAGGCATAGGGGTAGGGATACTAATTACTTTTTTCTTAGAAAGAAGGTGAACTTCTTACAATCTCACACCCATGCATGTGCATCTTTAAATAGATTTGGCTAATAATAGTGAGATCACATGATTTTCACTATAGTGGTTTTTAGTGAGTAATTACCTCCTCATGATCCATCATGGAACTCTTCTAGGATTTTGTTCACATGTTGTTGTTCTATGCATTGTAAGATAATTTCATTGATATATCTTCTAAGAATTGCTCCATGATAAGCACATAAGTAATGGCTTGTAATCTAAAGTGTATATGCTTGGATTTATTCAAGCCCTCTAGATATGTGTCAATCTAAAGGAATATCCTCATGATCTTAATCTAGTTTTTTGGGGTGTCTTGGTCTTCTGGTTAGCTCTCACATAGTGCAAAAATTTGCATAGTCTTCATTCTTCATATTCTCCACTAACTTCTCATAAATTCCCTTACATCACACCATCTTGGTGATTTGTATTTCTATGTCATACTCCATCACCTTTGTGACCCAATTGGATCTTTTCTTTCCTATGTCCTTGTTAATTAAGAATTCCTTTATACTTGAGTGCAAGACCATAATATATATTTTATTAATGGAGAGAATGTCCCTAAATTTATTGAGTGGCCTTATTAACATGAGGATGTACTCTCTATAAACCTATAGTGGTACTCATAATTCATGAGCACATGGATAAATAAATCAATAGGATACTCTAGTTGGTCATTATTCTATTATTTAATAATATCTAAGATGCCTTCAGCTCTACCAAATTCATAAAGGATGAAATCCTTAATGTAATCTAGGTTTATCAATGTAGGAGCTCTGTGATGGCACACTTGATGGCATGAAAATTATTTCAGCCTTCCTTGATCCTATTAAAAACAATACTCTTCTTGAGAATCATTGTAAGGGTATTGAATAGAGTCATGAAACTTGGCACAAACCTTCTGACAAAGTTTATTTTTCCCAAGAAGCTTTAGAGGCCCTTCTTATGACCTAGAAATGAGAATGATAGAATGTCTTTGAATCATTTAGGGTCGATTGTAAGTCCCTCTTTAGAGATGATGTGTCCCAAAAGATTGCCTTAGTGTATTATGAATATGCACTTGCTCAAATTTAGAGAGATCCTAAACTCTCATCATTTTTTGAAGACTAGTTATAGGTGGCAAAAAAAAAATTGTTCACTTTGAGAAAATAATTATGTCCTTAAGGTAAAACAAGATGATATTATTAAGGATTATATTAAACTCCATATCCATGTCCCTTAGGAAGGTAGCTCCTACATTTATTAGATAAAAGGTCATCCTTTGGTATATGAATGTGTCCCACTTAGTGGTTGTTAGAGGTATAATCACTGAGAGTGGGGAGGTGAATTAGTGATGCTATATAATCCAAACTTCAATTCCAATCCTTCTAAACCCTTAACCAAATTACATTATCATTCATAAATCATACACATCATTTATAGAAATGAATAATAAGGATAAGCAAGATCACACACATAACTTAAGATCTATGTGGGAAACCCTCTTGGGGAATAAAACCCACTAAAAACCTATAAAATGGACTATAATCCTATAATAACAAGATCCAAATTTAGACCAATACCAATTGATCAAGGAACACCCATCCCTTAATCTAGTAAGACACCCATCCCATGAGGAAATAACCCCATAGTTAACTAAGCACCCACTCAACTACCTTGATTTGATATCCACCTTTGATCTAATGTATTATACACTTGATGATGGACTTCTCTTGATCTCTTTCCCCTTTACACTCTTACGAATTTTCACACACAATAAATGTATCCAAAACACCCTTTTGGATCACCTTCACTTATTCACACATACAAAATCAAAAAAACCTACAGTAACTCTATCATAAAATCAACAACATGACATGTAGGTCATGCACATAATCCACAACCTGCTCTGCTCTTCAATCCATCCACTAAGCACACTCACTCAATTAACCTCTAGGGCTTACTCACTTAATCTTCTTCTTATAAGATTATTAGTTCTAATGACCTATGTGTTCACCTTAATCACCTTGATATGACTAATCATTTTTGCTCTCTGATAGTCCTCACTAACCTATATATTCTCTTTCAAAGGTTCTCTCATTTTCTCAATATCACATTTGTTCCACTCTACTCTCTCAAGTCTTGAAATTGTCACCTTTGATTTCACTCTGTATAGAATTTTCATGAATATTATCTTCTTGGTCAGTCATAAGACTTGCCTTAACCCTTAATACTTCTATCACACTAAGACATAGCTCAAATCCATTCTCACAGGTCAGCCATAGCATTCATGGGTCACACTTAAGTAGATAAGCCTTTCAATTATGCCTTAGTAGCCCTTATAAGTCTCATGGATACCTATTACCCCTTTATAACTTCATCAATCAAAATAAGATCACTTTAAAATACGTGGGTCCACTCCATATGACCTATAATACATCTTCAAAACAATACATCCACCAAAACACCCTATTGCTAAAGAGCATATTTTATTTAAATAATAGTCTTATACATAGTAATATCATGAATAAACAAATAGTCAATTTCTAAGAAATTATTCACACTAAACATGGATTGATCAAACCTCCAAAATCCATACATGTATTATTCATGGAGTCTATAACACTCTCTAATATTTATTTCATCTTAAAACATCAAAACACTATCAAGAACGACTCGAATATACCTCTCAAATCATTTACAAACTATGGAAAAACACATATTCAAATTTGGAGCTCAAAAAAATTGATTGTATGAACATTCAAACCTTTCAAATAGTTTCTCTAGTGCACCTTAGAGTCCTTTACAACTTTGATTTTTACACCACCATAAATTTCATCCTAGATCAAAAGATATAACTCAAAACATGTAGATTAGTTTTCCCTCATTAATTTGAATATTCAAATTCCAATGATCACTATGAAAATGCTAAACATCAGACACTTTGACCTCATCTCATTCTCCTTGGCATCTTTTAACAAATTCACACCATTGATTTCTTCAAAGTATTCCTAACTTTAATCTGTAATAGCTCACCATTAATCTTCAATCTTCTCTTCCATAATCATGCCACTTGGTAGCTCTATGTGCCTTTTATGCATATTAACTATTCACTCAATGTGCTCCATCAATATCCATCTTTATGAACACTTGTACATCATTTATCTTCTTTCAACTTAATGAGATAGAGACACATGTCACTATCACATGCCTTCTAAGCATCTTTTGACATATTGACTTCACACACACCATTGGATCACTAATAACAAGATCATGCACTCCTTTAGATCATTATCCATTTAGATAAATTATTCATTGTTAGATCTTTGATCCAATTAATTCTCACCATATATGTTTGATAATGCAAATTTGGCTAAGTATGGGAACTTAGTAAATTATGTCTAAGAATTTAACTTTTTACCTTAATAAATTTTTCTATGCTCTATATCCAGACATAAAATTTGAACCATATGATCTCCTCATAGAGAGGAATCTATCCATATATCAAAATACTCCTAAAACATTCACATGTGTGAGATATTATGTCATAAACCTACTCACTCAACTTTATCTATCAAGTTGACTACTTGAGCTTAGACATTCATATGACTATTATGATGAATTATATTCACTTTCATAAGCATTATAAGCACTCATAACATCCCATAGGGTTTCTTCAACATGACCATACCATTAATATCATCCATCAATTGCCTCACTAATTCAAACATTAAATAACCATGTGGGAACACTAAATCTCATTGAACCATACTTTGTCATTATCATCCTAGCACACATGACACCTCATCAACATCCTTGGATACGTCATTGATAAACCTCCAACAATTTCCCCTTTTATCATTGATGTCAAAACCAATATAGATCTTATATATAGACACTATCTCTTTCTTCAAGCACTTTCTCCCCCTTTAACATAATGATAAAATGGGCTCAAATCCTAATCTTGTAAACCTAAAAAGACTTCAAGGACAAATAATAAGAAAGGACCACCTCTGAGAGATGATACAGACTCCCCCTAACATTGTGTATACCTCTTCTTACCTTGAGGATCTCAAACAAGCTCCATGACTACACTCCTTTTTATCATACATAGCTTCTATAAAGATAAAACATATATGAACATCTAAAACTACATGAACTTACCTTGAAAACATTAAGATAAAATCCCCCTCACATTATGCACATCTATTCAAGACTCTCAAACTATCTAAGTTAGCTCCCCTTAACTTCATGCTCTATCTAAAAAGTCATCTTCAACATGTCTTAATTAACCAGTTCTATTTTGACATCTGGAATTCTCCATACTCTAACTATAGACATTTAAGACCAATATACCAAAATATATATTGATCACACATACTTGATTCTCCACAAGAAATATGTCTCTTAAGAAGCATAGATAGAGACACCTTAACCCACAATGTCCTAGAATAATGCAAAACTAGGAGTTGCCTATAACTCCTCATATTCCTTCTCCTTTTTGGACATTTTGTATCTATAGAACTAATTTTCCTTATTTTTATTCTTAGGCTTAAGATAAACAACTTTCTCATCTAATACAACATTCTCCTTCTCTTCTAAGATTTAATTGATAATACATGGAGACAAAAAATATTCATGACATACCTCATCACTAGACATTGACAACTAATGTTCTTCACATGAAAATTGTTCAATAATAGCAAGATGTTCACTTAGATCTATACACACCTCAGGACTAGCCTCAACTGGCATCTTGGTCTTCTCTTTAAGCTTATTTTATTCATTCACAATATGAGTAAACATGAGAGATCTTCGCATTCTCCACCATAGAAAATAGACCACTTAGACCTGCAGACTCATCATGACTCATACTTTCTACTTTTGGTTTCCATAAGTTAATTATCCTTCTTTTTTGTACTCTAGGAGTATAATTAAAAAAAATGACTTGATAACCTTTTCTTGTAGAACCTAGCAATGTGACCAATCTTCTTAAAATTATAGCAAACCACTCTTTTTGAAGGAAACTCAACTTGCCTTACTTTATTTGGATAATGTTTTGCAAAGTTTCCCACATCATAATAGTTGAATCATTCAACCTTGTTTACACCACTTAACTGATAATTCCACTCATTCTTAGAAATTATTCTACACTCACTATCCCTATGACTAAATTGATTACAAGTGTAATAATAACCATTGAATTTTGCATACCTCATGGCATTTGGTTGTTTGATCTTATTTGTCTTCATTTTAATAGCATTTTCATTCCATGACTAATTTTTGACCCTCAAGGTCTAATTTTATTTTTCCACATTAGTCTTCACCTTGCCTTGAGTTATATTATTTTGTTGTTCTTTATAACCAAGTCCAATTCTGTCACTAGCATGCTTTTGACTATTCATAATGTTGTCTAGATTACTTAAACTCTTTTCAAACATCTCAAATGACTTCATCTTACTAGATGTCTTTTCTAACTTAGCTTTAAATGACTCATTTTCAATTGCATACCTTTAATACTCATATTCTTTATCTTTTAGGTTTGTAGATAGGATTTCCAATTAACTACTGAGATGCTTGACTATGTCTTCATTCTCCTTGGTGTCTTCATTCATTCTTTCCTCAAACATACTGAATTGTTCTTTATAGTCCTTGATTTGAGACTTCATCTTCTTGTTAATCTTCTTCTCAATATTTATTTATTCATGAGCATTCCTTAATTCTATCTCACAATCCTCCTTATCTTCTTCATTATTTGTATCACTCTAAGTAGACTCTTTTTAATAGGAGCAACTTCCTTCCTCATCCATGTAGAGGACTTCATCTTCACTATCAAACTCAAAGTCATTATTTTCACTCTCATTTGATGAGATGTAATATTTATTAGTGTAGAGATTTTTCTTGTTCTTAAAGGACTTCTTTTTATTGTCAAACTTTCTAGATATTTTCTTCTTCTTATCAAACCTAAATGTTTTCTTCCCTTTATCTTGGATTTCACCATTCTCTTCATCATCATTATTCTTATGATTATGAGGTCACTTATTATCAAAGTGTCCTACTTATCCATAATTTAAACATTTAAAGGGTAGATTACCCTTATACTTCCCTAAGTTTGGTTTCAATTTACATGTGAACAAAGATATTAGTTCATCAGATATCTCATCATACTTGACTTCCTTACCTTGAGTTATTTTCTTGATTGACTTCATTTATGTCTTGAATGTTCGTTCCTCCTTTGGTAGTTTGTCATAATTGGCTCTCATCTCATAAGTAGTAAGGATGCCATGTAATTCATCCATCTTCATATGAGTAAGATCATGACTTTATTCTATAGCAGATACTTTAGAACCAAACTTGAGGGAGAGAGACCTTACTACCTTTTGTATATAGTATCTTCTTCAAGATTTTATCCAAGACCTCTAATAATTTTCAAAATCTTATCAACTCTCTATAAAAAAGATGCCATTGATTCTTCTTCCTTCATATTGAGACCCTCAAATTACCTTTGGTGAGTTTGGAACTTGGCCAACTTGACCCTTAAATCCCCTTCATAAATGATCTACAATTTGTCCCATATCTCTTTGGTAGATTTACAATAAATTACCTTGTTGTACTTAGTCTCTAAAAGACCATAGGTGATGTTATTCATTTCCTTAAAATTTCTCTCACACATCTTCTTATTAGTTGCACTAGTTATAAGGGTAAGTGGGGTTGAATATCTATCCATAATAGATTTCCAAATGTCAATCATTGTTGATATGATTTAGGTCTTTATCATTACACTCCAAAATACATAATTGGACCCATTTAACTTCAGTGATTTATTTATAGAGAAATCATGCATCTATTAACTTGTCATATTATACCTTGGATCACCTTCAAGTGGTTAAAATTGTAATGAAGGTCATGCTCTGATACCAATTATTAGAGGTAAAATCACTAAGAGGGAAGGTGAATCAATGATTCTAGATAATCCAAACTTCAATTCTAATCCTTCCAAACCCTTCACCAAATTACATTATCATTCATGAAGCATACACATCATTTATAGTAATGAATAAGAAGGATAAACAAGATCACACACATAACAAAATATCTATGTGGGAAACCCTCTTGAAGAATAAAACCCACTAGAACCTATAAAATAGAATACAATCCTATAATAAAAAGATCCAAATTTGAACTAGCACCAACTGACCAAGGAATACCCATCCCTTAATTTAGTGAGCGACCCATCCCACAAGGAGGAACCAACCCCCTAAGTAACCAAACACCCACTCAGCTACCTTGATCTGATCTCAACCTTTGATCCAATGTCTTATACACATGATTATGGACTTCTCTAACTTACTCTCTTTCACCTTTGCACTCTTATAAATTTTCACACACAAGCAATGCATCCAAAACAAGATTTTGGATCACTTTTCACTTCTTCATTCATACATAATCAAAAAAACCTATAATAACTTTGTCACAACATTAGCAACATTATAGGTAGGTCATGCACATAATATTCAACATACTCTTATCTTCAATCTATACACTAAGCACACTCACTCAATCAACTTCTAGGGATTACTTTCTCAGTCTACTTTTAAGATTATTATGTCCAATGACCTATGTGTTCACCTTCATCACTTTGATATGGTTGATCCTTTTTTCTCTCTGATATTCCTCACTAACCTATATCTTCTATTTCAATTTTTTTATTCTTTTCTCAATATCACATCCATCCACTCTACTCTATCAAGTCTAGAAACCATCACTTTTGCTTTCACTCTTTATAGAATATTCATGGATATTATCTTCTTGGTATATCATAAGACTTGACTTAACCCTTAATAATTATATCATGCTAAGCCATTACTCAAATCCATTATCACATATTGGCCATAGCATCCATGGGTCATACTTAAGTAGCTATACCTTTCAATTAGGCCTTAGTATCCCTTATAGGTTTCATAGAGACCTATTACCCATTTATCACTTCATTGATAAAAATAATATCAATTTAAAATACATGGGTCCACTCCATATGACGTCTAAGACATCTTCAAAATAATACATCCACCAAAACACTCTTTTGCTAAAGCATAATTTGCTCAAACAATAGTCTTATACATAGTAACACCATGAATGAATGAACAGTCAATGTTTAAGTAATTTTTCACACTGAAGATGGATTGGTCAAACCTCAAAAATCCATACAAATAGTCTTCATGGAGTATACAACACACTCCAATAGTTATTTCATCTTGAAACATCAAAACACTATCAAGAACAACTCAAATATCCTTCTCAAATCATTTAGAAACCATGAATAAACACATAGTCAACTTTGGAGCTCAAAATTTTTGACTATACAAACATTCAAACCTTCTAACTAGTGTCTTTGGATGCATCTTAGAGTCATTTACAACTTTTTCTCTACACCACCATGAAATTCATCTTGGATCAAAAGATATAGCTCAAAAATTATAGGTTGGTTTTCCCTCATTAATTTAAATATTCAAACCTCAATGGTCACTGAGATAATGTAAAAAATTAGACACTTTGACCTAATCTCATGCTCCTTGGAATCTTTGAAAAACTTCACACCATCAATTTCTTCATAAGACTCCTAATTTTAATCTATAATTTCTCACCATCGATCTTAGATCCTTTCTTCCATGATCATGTCACTTAGTATCTCTACATGACTTCTATTCACATTAACTATTTGACTCACTGCACTCCATCCATCTCCATCTATATGAACACTCACATGCCATTGATCTTCTATCAACTTAATGAGATAGAGACACATGTCACTAACACATTCCTTATAAGCATACTTTGACATTTTGACTTCACACATGTCATTGGATCACTATCGACAAGATCATGTGCTTTGTTATATCATTATCTGGTTAGATAAATTGCTCACCTTTATATCTTTGATCTAATTAATGTTCATTGTAGATCTTTGATAATGCAAATTTGGCTAAGTATGGAGCTTAGTAAATTATGCCTAAGAATCCAACTTTTCACCTTAATAAATTTTGATATGCTCCATGTCCAAACCTAAATTTGAACCATATGATCTCTTCACATAGGGGAGTCTATCCATGTATCAAAATACTCCTGAAACCTTCACAAGTGTAACATATGATGATATCAATCTACTCACTTAAATTTATCTATCAATATAACGACTTGATCTTAGACATTCATATGACTATTTTTATGAATTTCATTCACTTTCATAAGAATTATAAGCACTCATAACATCCCATGGGGTCTCTAAAACATGACCATACCATCAATTACCTCACTAAGTCAAATACTGAAGAACCATGCAGGAACACTGAAGCTCATTAAAGCATATTTTGTCATTGTCATCCTAGCACACATGACACCTCATCAACATCTTTATTCACCTTAGAGACATCATTGAGAAACCACCAATAGTGGTAAATATAGTTTTGAATTTATCACACTCCCACACAAGCACCTATTTATAGCCCAAATAACCATATAGTAATAAAAATCTTTTCACGCATGTGACTATTTGAAAAAAATATTCCATTAAAGAGAGGGGGTAATGGTATTTGAGGGAGGATTTGTTGAGGTCCCTAAAGTCTATGTGCAATTATATCTCTCCATTGCTCTTTTGCATCAGGACCAAATTGTCCATCCATGAGTAATGTTTGATTGGAAATATTATGTTGGCCTTAATGAGCTTTGAGAGATCTTTCCTCAATAAGCACTCAGGTTTTGGATTAACTAGCCTCTAATTTTGACTTACTATCCTAGTATTAGGGTCAAGATCAATCGTATGTTGGGTTAATCCTATATCAAAGCCTTTAAGGTCTTTATAGCTCCATGTGAAGATATCATACTACCTTCTACTTATATGAATGAATTATTTGATTTGGATGGGGAGTATACCTTACCAGCTTTCAAGATCTTATCAATAAAGATGGACACTAGTTTGAATATGTCCTCTTTCACTATCATGTTTCTATTTTTACCTTTCAGTTAGTCATTATAATTGAATATACTTTCTAGCATGACTAGCCCCCTAGGAAGTTTGTTTCCCTTTAGTTGAATGATTTGCTCTTCTTATTAAGCTTGGATTTAAAGTTGATTATTGGCATAGAACTCAACTTCATCTTATAAGAAGTTTATGATTTTTTCATCACTTTAAAACACTTCCCATTTGTATACATTATATGGGACTTCTAGTGTGACTACAATTCTTATGAACTACTTTGACTTTCTCTTTATACTGTGTAGGAGGTCATATTGCATGCCCATAGTTATAAACTTGTTGGCTTCATAATTTTTCACCCTTGATATTGAATAAATATTAAAATAATTAAACCCCTTGATCATATCCCATGACCTATGATTATAATCTTTTAGTAGATTATTTTTTAACATATTTCATACTCTGACCTTGTTCACCACTAGTTCGCTATCTCCAAAATCTTACAACATATTTATCCCTTTCTTATGCACCAATTGGAGACCTTAGATCAATGCCTCATACTCAAAAACATTATTTTTGAAATTAAACTACAATATGGATGCATGGAATTATTTATCCTTTTGAGGGGATACCATCATAATACTAGTTGCTTCTCTATTTTTTCTTCAAAATCCATCAAAGTATAACTACCATATATCTTTGAGGTCTTCTTTCACCTTTAAAAGGTCATGAAACAAGGTGTCCTCCTTGAGAATACATTATGTGCCTATCCTTATTTCCTCTACATTATCATATGTATTTAACTCGTAATATTCATGTGCCCATTCATTAAGTAAGTCATTTGGAACCTCTTCAAGGGGTGTGGTGGTCTCATGAAGAATTGGGTTCTCCTCTTGATCGAATAAGGTGTAATTTGCTTCAACTAGGCTAGGGGTGTATGGTACTATGTGATTATTTGTAATAGGCTTGGATTTGATCATCACCTTGGTATTTTATATAGTAAAGAGAATGTGAGACCAATCCAAAGATAAATATCCACCCAACTTTGTATTGAAATATCAGTAGAGGCATATAACAAAGTAAATGATTAGGTCAATGGTCATGATATCCTACATAATGGAAAGGCTCAAACACACATGTAGAGTGAGACTCAGGTCTTTAATGATTCCCATATTTTTTACCATTATCCCATCTACTTAGATGATCCCTTTTGAGATAGGAGCATATGTTATGCCTAGCATGTTTATGATTTTCCTTGGCATCATTAAACTATTTGAACCTGAATCTATCATATAATTATGTATGAGATGTTCACAAATGATCAGATAAATATATTCTGGGGGTCTTGATACTTTTGTGCACTTATTAATTAGGTTGTCTTAGACTTATGTTCATAGTAGGCATAGTTTTCAATGGATCATGAGGTTAGAAATCCCTTAGGGCATCCTATAAAAAATTCCTTTAGGAAAGAATGACAAGATAATCCCACATAAAAACATTTAACCTAATATTATTCATATTCTTGATTATATTAAAGTGTATTTGAGTCCCTTTAACTTGTACCTTTTTAATTATAGTCTATTCTTACACTCACGCACTAATCTAGGGTTGGATTTCTTTCTACATAGCCTATTTTGCATGTGTTAGAG
The DNA here is from genome assembly GCA_037957365.1 of Torreya grandis. Taxonomy (NCBI): domain Eukaryota; kingdom Viridiplantae; phylum Streptophyta; class Pinopsida; order Cupressales; family Taxaceae; genus Torreya; species Torreya grandis. The sequence continues at coordinate 1,279,941 of JARHVA010002617.1, forward strand.
GTTTTATAGGTGATTTAACCTGGGCATATACATATTAAACCTAGGGTGTGAAAGTTGAAGGTATTAAAGAAAAAGGCTCCTTTATCATTGCTCTCTTTCTAAATCTTGTGTTAAAAGTAACTAGGTTACTTCTTGTATATGGCACTTCATTCTAATTCACATAGTTGAAGTCACCCTCCCACCAATTTAAGAGGTTAGATCCATATTATTCTTTTATTTTCACCTATGGTTCATCCCTTAGTTGATATGAAATAGATGGAGGATCTTGAAGAGGTGGAATGTTTTAGATCATAGGTGGATCATTTATTTCTCCATTCACGGACATAACTTTATCATGTGGTTGCTTGCTTGAATAGTACCATTCATAGTCCTAAACCATGTTATTTTACATAAAAACTATAGACACCTAAAATTGGACACCAATGGATTTATACCCAACTTTAGATCAATTCTTACCAACCATCGAACATCTATCCTAAGAATTTCTATAAATCTTAAATTTGGCTTCATAACTATGGAAATAAATCAACTTGGTCCATAAATTAATTAAATTAGATAATGTACATTAAATAAAATTAAAATATTGCACAAATGTTCAAATGCCTAACATAGATTAATTAAATTTCAAATCTTAACCCTAAGCCTAAATGAATTCATCCATGAGCAAATAAATCAATTATCAAAAAGTAAAATTCAATAAATATCCTAAAGATCATCTTAGAAGCTAATCATTACCTTTTACGAATTGTCCAAATGCAAAATATCTCAAGGCACACCTATTCATGCTAATAATGAGATTTTGGACACCTTTTAACCCTATTAGGCTTAAATAATCCAACCAAGATTAAGATGTAACCCATTCCAAGTCATTTCAAAGCATATAAAATCAAGCCTAGAGCTCTTCATTTGGAGAGCTTGGAATATAGTAGAGTTATAATTCAGGATTTGATTCATAAAGTAAATGCATGGTGTTATAATGCCAAAATAAAACCACACAATCAATCCAACCATGGTACCAAGAGGATATGGATATATCCAAGCCCCATTGATGAAGACCTCTTGAGCACAATCCAAGCAAACCAATGAAGAGATATTTTGGAGTAAAAAAGGAAGGTAAGGAAATTTATCATTTCTTTGCATTTTAGTTGTATTTTAAATTGGTTTGTTCACTAATCTCTCCCCCATGATCTAGGCCTAGAGATGTTAGCTTGTTTAGTGTGTTGATTTAGTTATTTTTGGAACTAACACCATACTAACCTCCTCTCTTGAGTCAAATTCCTCATCATAGATGTCATACTCAATGAGACATTGATGCATCTCATATAGTAAGGAGATCATTATGTAGATTTAAATATTCATTTGGATGCTTGAATCTCTCTAAAATTGATTTTATAACATTGTTTTGGTTAGATTTCATTTTTGTTAAATTCTTGGTTTTACACAGTGATGATCGATGGTCAAGTGAAACCATTAATGGTTAGACCCTGACCGTTGATGATTTTTACCTAACCACCACTGACTCCATGTAACCACCAATGGTTATGTTTTATAGGATAAATAGACCTATAGATTAATTTTTTGATTCTTCTTATCATTTCATTTCCTGATTTATCAGTATTAAGATCATTTAAATCCATCAAATAGGTTTTACCTTGAAAGATTTTATTAGATTTTATTTAACCAAGCCTAACCTAACATATTTTCCCATGTGTGGTTTTACCTTTGGGTCTATAGGTCTTCACTAATGGTCTTTGTTGATCAATGACAATTCTATTTTACCATTGATGGCTATCTATTAACTAATCACTAATGGTTTCCTGAAATCGTTGATGATCACCTATGACTGTTGATAGTCACTATGTGAAAAATAAAATAAAACTTGAGAACTTAAATTCAAACATCATTTGCCCAACAATAAAGTGATTCAAAGTAGGAGGTTATAATCTAACATTTGTAGATTGAAGGATTGGTTTATAGACAAAATTTCATGTTTTTAACTAATCACACATTTTAATTTAGGTTCTAAAAGGAAATTAGTCCAATCATGTACATTTAAAGTTGGGTTTAAAATGAACATTTTTAATCTCACATATTTGAATGTTGGTGCTTAAAACCAATGTAAGATTGGTTAAGCCTTAGAAAAATTTCATTTTAGTGCTTAAAATAAATCATAAGTCTTGAACATTTCCAATTGGTTCTTTAAAAATGAACTTAAGACAAATTTTGAACACTTAGACTTTGGGATTAAAATGAACCTAGATGCTTTTGATTAATTGGGTTTTGTGTAATTTTTTCAATTTTTGCACTTAAGCCAAGGGCCTAGTAATAAAAAAATGATCACATTTAAATTTTGTGCTTAAAATCAAACATCACTCATAAGTTATTTTCAAATTGTTTGTTGTTTATTATTTTTGTAAAAAAGATAACACGTGTATGCTCTCCCCCACACCCTATAGGGAACTTGTGGGATCAAAAGTGCCTTTCCATTGCATTTTAGTGACTATTCCAAGGCATATAAAGAACATTTCCTAATATTTCCAACAAATTCACATAGTATTAGGTGATCTAAAAGCAACCCTAAAGTCTTTCTACTTATCTTTTATTTTCATGCATATTGGCTTGGGAAGGGGATGTCATTACCTCTCACAAGTTATACAGAGAGGCATTGACTTGGGGCTTCATCTCCTGATAGTGTTTCAACCCCTCTTCATAGTGAGGTATATAAATTGGTATTACCCCATTGGGATGGTATTTTTAATGGTTAAACCATCTTCATTAGTGGTAGATTAAGCCTAGGGCATATGATTGATATGGACATCATACTACACTAAGAAAGTGATGAATGTAGTGGTTGTGAAAAGGACAAGACCTTTTCATAATAATTCAATCAATACTAACTCAATTGACATGCTTATTCTCTTATATACATACGTGAAAGTGTGTACACATGGGATCAATCTAGATGATCAAAAACTTGTAGGTTTTAGTCAACCCCACCTTTCCACACCTTGATATGATTTAGGAAAATATACTTAGTTATATTTTGTCATTTAATTGTTTGGTGTATTTTAACTAAAACTTGTTGTTTAAATCATGTCATTAATGAGTCTTGTTCTAACATCACTTCATTATTTGAGGAGGTGTTATGTCATCCATTTGACACCTTGATTTAAACTTAGAAAACTTTTGTATGAAAACATTATGAGTAGCACTTGATCGAAATGGGTAATGTTATGCTACCCAAATCATTTCAAATCTTGTGATTTTGAAGTATTTTGAAAAATTAACCATTGTCACATATTTTGGGAGTGATAATGCCATTACACTACCCAAATTGTTTTTTAAAAAAAGACATGTCTTATCGTGTATCCAAATTATCATTATTTAAACCAATCATTTGAGCCTTGTTGGATTTTTGTTTAGTACAATCATGTTGTTCAAATTAACCTAACTTGTTGGTCATTAGAACACTATTTTACCTTATTTGAGTCTTTTATTAACTTTTATAAGTTCAGATTCAAACATTGATTGATTTATTCTTAGGCCTTGACATGTAGGGGTTGAAACATAGATCTTTATCTTTTAGGTTAAATAACTTAGGTTAATTAATTACTCAAATTTGGATATTTTATTTTTTATGACTTTGATAAAATTAGTCCATTTTCAAAGTTCTTTTTGTTAGTGTTTTTCAACAATCATGTCATGTTTATGTCTAGAATCAAGTGCCTAGTCTTTGCCAAAATGTTCCAAGTTTGTTAGATTAATCATTATCACATCCTTTGTTTCAAGCCTAGATTTTGATGCCATTTGGCCAAAAGTACTAGAATAGCCTATTTGAGACTAGTTTTTAACTCTACATTTGGATAAAAGACCTAGCAACATTTCTCTTTTCTAGTTTAGACATATTTGGAACACGTTTGGACATTAAAGTTGGTATATTGTTTTTAGGTCATTTTACTTGACCTTGTTTGTGTAAAATATTTAAAATTATACATTTGACATTATACTATACTTACCAAATATTTTCATGATATTTTAGGAGATACAGCTCCACCCTCAACCAAGTTAGATCATATTTGAACCCTTTGTCTTTTCAAACATAGTTTTTCAGAGTTTACATAACTCTAATCCATCTTGTTATAAAATATTTGTCATTTGATTTGGCCATGGATCACTATACACATAGTGGAACTATGTATAATCTAGGATTTGGAAATGCTATAATACAAGAGGAATTTTTTCAAGACCCTTACAAAGACGAGGTTGTTTGGGAGATAGATTCCTATCCACTATACAACACTTAAATAAAGGAACATAGTTAAGATTCTTGGCCAATTATTTGGTTATCACACCTCCTTATAGAGCACCCTAGTTTACCTTAGTTGAGTATTTGATTAATTTTTATAATTTTAGATTCAAACATTAATTAATTTCTATTTAGGACTTGACATGTAGGGGCTAATACACATATATTTGTCTTTTAGGCTACATAACTTAGGTTAATTGATTACTAAAATTTAGAAACTTTATTTTTTGTGACTTTGTTTGATAGAATTAGTCCATCTTCAAAGTGCCCTTTTTTTAGTGTTTTTCACCAATCAAATCATGTTTATGTCTATAATCAAGTGCCTAGTCTTTGCCAAACTATTCCAAGTTTGTTAGATTAATCATTATCATCATTCTTTGTTTCAAGCCTAGATTTTGATGCCATCTGGCCCAAAGTCCTAGCATAACCTATTTGAGACTAGATTTTAACTCCACATTTGGACAAAAGACCTAGAAACATTTCCCTTTTCTAGTTTAGACATATTTGGAACATGTGTGGACATTAAAGTTGGTATATTATTTTTAGGTCATTTTGCTTGACCTTGTCTATGTAAAATATTTAACATTAGACATTTGATGTTATACTATTTTTAACAAATCTTTGCATCATATTTTTTGGAGATACAACTCCACCATCAACCAAGATATATCATGTTTGAACCCTTTGTCTTTTCAAACATACTTTTTTAGAGTTTACAGAACTTCAATCCATCTTGTCAAAAAACATTTGTCATTTGATTTAGCCATGGCTCACTATACACGTAGTAGAACTATGTACAATCTAGGATATGGAAATGTTATCATATAAGATGAATTTATTCAAGACCCTTGCAGAGATGAGGTTGTTTAGGACAAGGATTCCTATCCACCATATAACACTTAAATAAGGGAATAAATTCAAGATCCTTTGGACAATTATTTGGTTAGCATGCCCTCTTACACAGAGCAAGATCAAGAATAGATAGCCCAATATTTGTCTAGTGTACCTACAGTTACAAAAAATGTATAAAAATATTCATGTTATGGTATGATATCATCAAACTATGAGGTAGGGCATAACAATTTGCAATGTTTACTAAGAGGGCCTTATAACATGTCTTATTAAAATAGCGATCAGGCCTCTTCTAACAACCCTAATGCCATAATACCAATACCATATCAAGATATACATATTATTTTCATGAAAAGAGGCCTTAAAGAGGACTACTTCATTCAAATGTAAATAACATACTAGACATATCGAGACCTAGTACATAAATTTAATTAGATGACCATATCAAATAGGCCTTTTATTGATTTAGTTCCTTTAACAAGAGTTTTAATGGAATTGAATGGTCAATAAAAATAGGGTTTAGACCCATTTATACAAAACACTTCAGTCAAAAATATGTTCAATACCCCAACTATTGAAGAAGTATCTTCTACTTCTACATAGAACAATGAGCAAAACATAGTAGATAATATGCAAGTAGTGTCCAATCCAAACCAAAGTGGTGTTAGCACATAAACATATAGTTAACTATAAAATATGCCTTTAAATAGAACCATTAGTGGTTTGTAGACTTAGGGATTAGGATCCTCTACTTCCCAACCTCAACCAACTACCTCTAATCTGCAACCAACTACTTTTTCTAGCACCCAACAAAGATTAAGTAGCTAGCCAATGCCCAATGTCATGTCACAACACAATATGATGAATCTTACTCCTCCCTAATAGGTGATGAGTAATATTCCATAATAGTAGGCACCATCCAATCAACCCACATAATAGAGGTAAAACATCTTTCCTCCTGAATAAGGGCAACCAATGTTCCACCTTACCAAGTAGTAGTGAACATACCTCTTTCATCATAAACTAATTTTCCTATCTAAAACCAAATGATGTCTAACCAACAATTTATAAATATTTGTTAAGGATAGATTTTGAATCTCCAACATGCATCCACTTCCAAACCAGGATTTGTGCTACAAAGAGGTTCCAATATTCCTTAAATACCTACTAGGCAACAGTTACCTTTTGTGCCAAATGTGCCACAAGTTTAGAGATAGTGTCTTGGTCCCCAAATCCATGTTAATTATCTAGGTGTGTCTATTCAATAACATGTCCCTATTCAACCTCATCAGGCATAGTATATCCATATCCTACCATCCCAACCTCAATATTCCCAACATCAAGCCTACATACCCAATGCCAACTAGAATATTACACAACCTCAAGTATAATTTCAATAATTGCACCCTAGCCCACATATGAATATTCTTGGTCTATTTCCTATCCAATCCAACATACCCCAAAAAAAACCTTCATCATACCTTAGTTAAAGTAATCCACTTGTGATCACTCAACCATCTCTTTAGGCCAATATCCCCATAAGTTTCCTCGAAGAAATAGCTATAATAAATGAAGAATGTAATTGCCACCATCTCAACTGGGAAACAAGTTAAAATTTTCAAATTGGATGATTTGTGTTCTTATCCCTTTAACATGGAGTAATTATAGATACTATTTCTTCTAGGGTATGAGCTGCCAAAGTTTGACAAATACAAGGGGAAAGCTGATCCCAAAGCCCATCTGATGGAATTGTTTGTTGTGTGACCAGTGGCTTATAGAGACATCTATCTATTATTGTTGCTTCTAATAATTTTAGTAGGAAAAACCTTGGAATGGTTCCTAAAGCTACCAAAGAATTATGCATCTAATTTTGATGACCTTTTAGACAATTCATGCAACATGTCTCTTACAATCTTGAGTATGAGATTTCATTAGTAGACTTGACACAAGCAAAATAGAAACTAGGTGAAAGATTCACAATATATCTACATCAATGGAGAGCCCTTGTAAGATGTTTTACCCATAGTCTACCACCCAAATAACTATCCACTATGTTTATTAAAAAACTACATAGTGAGATATCTTACTATCTAGAGTTATAGTATGTGCATACATTTAAAGAAATCACTAAGAAAGGTTTAGTGATTTAAAGATCCCTTATTAATAAAGGTATCATTAAACTAACCTCATCAAATCATAATAATGGCCAAAAATAAAACCAAAATAGTTGTTAAAATCAACATCCAATCCAAGGGCAAGTGTCTCAACTAACATAGGCCAATAATAATCATAGACCTAGGTAATTCAATCACAACAAAAAATGTTATCATAAATGGAGTAACATAGTCACAACATGTCCAAATCGTGCAATCACCATCTACTCAACCTATGCCACCTTTCTATCTTACTCCTAACTAACAACCTTTTCAATATTTGTAGCACACATAGCAAGTAAAATATCCTAGACCAGCATAGCTAATACAATAAACACAATAATCTAAAACCCTCCTCCTCTAAGGATAAATTTACCTACTCATCATGATTTCATTAATCTTGGAGAACCCATTTAATTAGTCTTTCACAAGCTCATAATAGCTAACTTAATTAGATGGCATATTCTAAAAGAGCAATTTCATGAGGGTGCTGACATACCAGACTAGTATAGGCTAGAAAAATTCTATGATTTTCATAGGGTCAATGGCTATAATTTTTAGAGTTGTGTTCAAATTAAACATGTAATTCAAAATATTTTAAAAAATGGAGAGATAACATTGGATCATGGAGATTCCACCTCCAATTAGAGCCTTGGCATTTATCAAAATCCTTTTCCCCAACATAATAACCAATAAAAACAACAATAATAACAACAATAATAATCATAAAAATGGCCAGTGCAACATCAATGACAATAGTATCAATAACCAAGGTCAAACCAACCAACTCAATAGAATCAACATCAAACCAACAATGTCAAAACAATGGACAAAACTAAGGTTAGAATGGTAGCAACTAATAAACCTACCATGCAGTTGCACATGAATACAATGTAGTTGTAGGCCATATTGTAGGAGGTCACATTAACACAATTTCCATTAATCCTATACCAAGTACCAATCAAAAAAGAACATTGCTAATCATCCTAAATCAACCAAACCATTCTGGTGATCCTTCCTTAACCTGGGACCGCACAGAAGCAAACCAGCAAGTAGGGATTCCCATGTTAGGACCTTATACTGATAACTTGTCATTTGCCTATTACCATGCTCAAGTGCATATCAAACCAACACTTATCCTATCTATTCCCCCTCCACCATTATTTGTTAGCAATATTGGTCCTTTACCTAATCTTAATTATCTAATCATAAATCAATGGTCAAAGATTACCATACCATGCCCACAACCATCTACCACTTTACCAATCATCCAACTAATTGTTCTACCTTGAAACAAGCCATTTATGACTATACAAGAAAAAACATTTCATATTGTGAAACAATTGTAAAATAAATTATCACTAATCTCCATTTTAGATTTTTTGTGTATGTCTATTATCCAAAAAACATCTTGAAAGAGTTCTTTGGTCAATCCATAGTTCCAAATGACATATCCCATGATAAATTTCAAGCTTTGGTTGAAGATTTATCTATATCTCAATAAGTAAACTTCAACCAAAGTGTTATGTCATCCCTCAACCCATTGCATAATGATCCAGTATACATCAAAGTTTACATAAAGAGGCACAAAGTGAAATGTGTCCTTATAGATAATGGATCAGGTTTAAATATAGTATCTCTAAAGCTCATCAAGATTCTTGAGTACACCCCAATAGATTTTCAAGTAAAAATAATCACCATTAAATCCTATGACAATGAAGAGTGAGAATCATAAGGCACCATTAGCTTACTAGTTATCATTAGGCCTTTGACCCATGATACACTTTTTCATGTGTTAGATCTTAATTTATCATATAATATGATTTTGGGTAGACCTTTGTTACATGAGATTCATACGATCCCATCAATGTTGCACCAGTGTATCAAGTTCTTCCATTCAATGATGGAGGTTAGTATTCTAGGAGATTTACACTCATATGAGCATTGTAAACATCTAATTTTGAGTTCAAGAGATACAATTACCATTTCAACATGAATCTAATCACCAAGTAGGATAAAGGGAAAGCCATACTTATTGATTTACCAAAGGCTAACTGTATTGACCCTAACACCCTTGATTTGCTTTCTCATATGCCACCTCTTGAAATTTCCAATCAATATACCATCTTGGCTAATAACCTAGGAGAATACTTAACTCATTAAATCTTTCACATTACAAAACTTCCATAAAACCCAAAGTCCTTTGGAAGACCAAAATCCAAACCAATCATGCAATGGCAAAGAAATGGAAAAGGCCATCTACATAGTCCAACACCCATCACATTCATACCAGCATTTGGCCAAGGAAAGGACCCTCTCAAAGGGGATGAATAATGGTTAGATAATGACAATTTGGGTGATTATTACAAGAATTTAAAGTATCCCATTCCTAATCGGATCATGGAGAACCAAGACTATGAAGGAGGAGGTCTTGGGCTAAATCAATAGGGAATACTCAAGCTAAATTCTATGACTAATAGAAAATAACCTATGGATTTTGATTTAAACCACCTTTTAGTGACCCCATGTATCTTATTTGAGTTTCATAACCAACGACTAGTGATGATGGTGTCGATAGTGAAGTAGAGTTTGATCATAGCCAATTAAATGAATTAGCCTAAAACAATATGTTTGAAAATAACATGATTTATACCCTTCAACCAATAATTCATCATATCCCACTACCATTATATTATTCCCAACTAATATATTGGGACCAACAAGAATCCAACATGTTAATTGATGAGTTTCAAAATGATGAAGCTTTCTATGATTTTCTAGGCCTTAGGGGTAATGTTTTGTTGGGAGATCATAAATCAAGATTCTCAATCAAACTAAATCTTAAATACAATTTTGGAGAGTAAGTGAAAACCCTTATCCAAAAATAAATCAATAAAATATTGAGGTCCTAAAGTGAAAACCTCTTTAAGGTGCTTTTCAACCAAGGACAAAGTAAAGATAAAGGCTAGTCTAGTGGTGAAAACCTATTTCAAGTGCCACTAGATAGGGGTGTTCACCTTTATTCAAATTTAGACTAGAATAACACCAATGATGAAATATCTATAGGTATAATTTTATTCTTGAATAATAATATGCTTTTGATCAAATCATTTAGGATACCAATGTTGACAAATTTATCTATGAAATGACTTCAGTCTTAAAGAACAAGCATTTGATTACATCATTCAAGAGTTTCCAAAAACATTTATTACATGGCCATCCCCCCTTGGGGATTCTGATTCATCATGTCTAAGATAAATTTAAGAGGAAGTCCTAACGTAAGACTCTGACATAGCCAAACAATTAAAATATTTTCCCAATATTCTTGAAGATGGTTTGAACCTTCTAGTGGAAGACACATCAGAAGTTAACATCAAGACTCTAGATGACCAAAAATTTATTAAATTAGGTAAATCCCTCTTTGAGAAAGAGAATGAAGCCATAATATCCCTGTTGAGGGAATTTGTCAATATATTTTCATGGGCCTATTCTGACATGCCTACTTTGGACCCTGCCTTGGTTGTTCACCACCTTGTGGTACATTCTAATGCCAAACCTATGAAACAAAATTTATGCAAGATGTATCCTCGTATTGTTGTATTATTGAAGAAAGAGTTGGAAAATATCTTACAAGTAAGATTTATTAGTCCAATCAACTATTTTGAATTGATTTTTAATGTGGTGTTAATTAGTAAAAATCTAGAGGGAATCAGAATCTATAGTAATTTTAGGGACATAAACAAATATTTCCCCAAGGATGATTTTCCATTGCCAAACATTGACATGATAGTCAACTCCATAGTGGACTATGAGATGCTTTCACTGATGGATAGATTCTCAGTCTACAATTAGATTAGAATCACACTAGAAGACCAATACAAGATATCATTCACCACTCTATGGGGAAAATTCTACTATTAGGTTATGTTGTTTGGTGTTAAGAATGTAAGGGCCACTTATTAAAGAGCCATGATAGTCATATTTCATGATATGATGCATGACATTGTCAAAGACTACATTGATGACATACTAGGTAAATCAAAGACCAAGGCCAATCATCCCATAGCATTGAGGAGGATATTTGAGTGACTATAGGATTATAAAGTTTGACTAACCATAAGAAATGTGTTTTTGGCATCACATCAAGCAAATTGTTTGGCTTCATTATGTCACGCAGGGGCATAAAATTTGATCTATCCAAAGTATGAACCATAATAGAGATGCCACCACCAACAAATTTGAATATAGCTCCATATTTTGTAGGGAAATATCTAATCCATCAAATGCTTCATTTCTTAATTAGCTGACAAGTTCTATCCATTTACACACCTACTGAATAGGGGTGTAACATTTATTTAGGATGATGATTGTCAGAAATATTTTCAATAGCTAAAGGATTATCTTACAAATCCACTAGTTTTATTACCTCCCATTCAGGGAAAGTTATTCTTAGTATATTTTTCATCTACAAATCAAACCCTGGGGGAACTTCTAGCTCAACACAATGACAATGTAAAAGAGCATTCAATGTACTATCTAAGTTGTACACTAATAGTGTATGAACACAATTATACGTCCATAGAAAAATCCTATTTAGCTATGGTCTTCATAGCTCAAAAATTATAACACTACATGTTAAACAATAAAACCATGGTCATTTCAAAATTAGATTTGCTCAAGTATCTACTATCTAAAATAGATTTACAAGGCCATATAGCCAAATGGATCATGCTTCTCAATGAGTTTGAGATATAATTTGTGAACCAAAAATCCATCAAGGGGAAATTTCTTATAGATTAACTTGTTAAAGCACCCCTTGTAGACGTAGAGTCATTGACATTCCAATTTCCTAATGAATCCATTATGACCATCACTGACACACCTTTTGAGAAGAACCATTGGAATCTATATTTTGATGGTTCATTCACAACACTTGGATTGAGGGTGGGCCTTTTTTTAATCATTCCATAAGTGGATCTAATCCTTAAGTTGTTTAGAATCATATTTTCTTGTACCAATAACATGGCTAAATATGAAGCACTCATAGCAGGGATTTGATAAGTAGTATAATGGAATATACATCATCTAAAGGTTTATGGTGATTCACAATTAATCATCAATCAGTGTATAGACCAATTTTAGACTAAAGATGATAAGTTGGTTCCCTACGAGGCCATGGTCGACACTCTAAAGCAAAAAATTATCGACATCCATTTTGAACATATAGTAAGGGCAAGTAACATAATAGCAAATTCCATGGATACCATTAGATATTTGATTTTAAAAATAGATATAACCAAGGAATATCAGTTTATATTTGAAAATATAATAGTGTCAACTCATGAACCTTTAACTATTGTAATGATATGTGATATTGTTGGTCCCAACTCTACTTGGTATTTAGACCTATATGCCTATTTACATGACCATGTTTTACCACTTAACTTATCCTATAAACAAACCAAAGCCTTCATCCACATAGCCTAATGTTATACCTTACTCCAAGCAACCATATATTACCACAATTTTGATGGAACTTTGCTTCCTTGTTTACCTTTGGTAGAATCTATACTAGCATTATGAAAAGTTCATGGAGTATGTGGAACCCACACTAGTAGGGTAGTCCTATCCAAAAAGATCATATGCACTAGTTATTATTAGCTAATAATAGATGTAGATGTAGTTACATATGTGAAAAAATGTGATAAATGTCAATGACATGCTAATCTGATCAATTCCCCCACCAAGACTTTGAAACCAATGTTGAAACCATGCACATTCACTACATCGGGCCTCGATCTTATTGGTAAGATAAACCCCACCTCATCAAATAGACATAAACACATCCTCACCACCACATAATATTTCACTAAGTGGGTTAAATCTATACCCCTCACATGACTAGAAAATAAATTGCCAAATTTATATTCAACTATCTCATTTACCATTATGGTATCCCTTTTGACATTAAATCTAATAATGGAGAATCATTCAAGAAAAATAACGTTGAATAAATGTGTTTATTATAAAAACACAAAAATTTTCCATGGAATATTACCCTTAAGGCAATGGCCAAGCTAAAGCATCAAAAAAAAGATTGTCGATGATGTTGACCATGATTGGCACCTTCAGATATTATGTGCCCTCTAAGCATACTATACCAATCATTGCACTCCCATGGGATCCACTCCATATTCAATTGTTTATGGTATTGAATCTTTTCTTCTTATTGAGGTTGATTTACCTTTATTATGCATTTCTTTGAAGCATATCCTAGACAACGAAGACTATCGAGTAGTTTACCTACAAAAACTAGAGTTACTTGATGAGAAATGAATGGATGTAGTGAACAACCTTCAAGCATATCAGAATTGACTTCATGGCCACTGCAATTGGTGCATGAAATATAGACAATTTAAACTTTGTGATCTTGTCCTCAAAGAGAACTAAAAGAATACCACGGCTGAAAAGAAGCATAAAGGCAAGTTCAAACCTAACTAGTTTGGTCCTTTCATCATTATTAAAAACTATGTCATATGAGCATATAGGATCGCCACACTAGATGGGGAAAAAATTGATGATCCTATGAACATTACACACCTCAATCGATATTACACTTGAGTGATATGATGTATTATCTATGAAAACCATTTCAAATTGCACCATATTGTCAATATTCTTCTTTGTACTATACCATTCCACCATCCTACAAGCATATCACTTTGCCTATCTTGTATCCACTCTACTATTTTGTTATATCAACCAAATCATGTTTTGATCCATCCCATCCATTATCCTATTTGACCTTGGTCTATATGATGGTTTCACATTTTTATCATGTAGAATCAAATCATTTTCAATAGTTATTTCAAGAATTCTAGATAGATGCAGTATTTTAGAGTAGTAAGATAGAAGTTTTGGTAGTTACATCCTTTGTTTCTTTTTTACTTATTATCATGTTTGTTTATGTGAGCCTAATTATATCTACCTATAGTGGTAAATCAATGTTTCATTGATCTTGATACTAATAATAATCGCTTATAGGTGAATTAGTATCATTGATTTAATTAGTTGTATCCTAGTTATAACTGACTATGGGAAAAATAAGGGAAACATTTATTTATCATGCTTTAACATACCAACTTTTCATTCATATGCCATACTATGTCATCATATCAACTATGCCTATTTTATTTGAATTGGATACTACACTAGTCAAATTCCTCTATTTTAAGGTGAAACTACTGTGACTTAGGGCCATTTTGGGACTATGTGGGTCATGTTCAATTCATGTTGAGGTCAACTTAGTCCTCCTTGCCATCATGCTTTCACCATGTTACTAGCATCCATTCAAATTTGGCATGCTCTCACCATTTTATGATCTTGAACTGTTTGGTGTCTCATCATCCTCAATCGAGTTGAGACACCTAGAAAATTTCCAAAAACATTTTCACAATTGTTTATAAAAAACCAAAAACATTAACCAATTATTTTCCTGAAGGATTTTAGGAACCCTTAATAAGTCACAAGAAATCACTTGTCACTTAATTTCCCTATTATTTTTTGTCTTTTATCTCATGCACTTATCATTTTTCAAGATCATTCCCTTTCTTCTATCACATCCATCATGTTTATTTTTTTCTATCATCATTTTCTTCCCATTTCTTAGTAAAAATACATTTGGCCTAAAGTTTTATTGGATCATCACATCCATGGAACTATGTAGGTAGTATCCACTTGCCTAGAGCATATGGAGATAGATCAGCCACCCCCTTCCTTTTAGTTCATTCACCCATCTTGTTTGTTTGTTAAGGTTTCACCTATTTTATAAGGGCAATGTTCATCAAATTGTTTATACCAACATTGTGACTAACCATTAATTATTTGTTTGTTTATTGTTTTTGTGCCTATTTATTTGCTTTAAGTATTATTGCCTTGATTCATTATATATGTGTTCATTGGGTGATTCCTTACATGCTTTATTCTTGAATCCATCCATATTCATATGTCAACATTATGATCATGGTTTTTATCATTGGTGTATTGTTTTCCCTAGAGTATTGGATCAAGAGTCAGTCTTTAGGCATATTTTAGCCAAGTCTTCATGATGCCTACCATTGAGAGTTATAGAAAAATTAGCTTCAAGAGGCCTACATATAAATGGTAATATCAGCATCTCCTTGGCACCAACACTAACAACAATCTTGATCTAATCCTAATCATATAGTATATAGAGTAATTAAATAATAAAAGAATTTCAATCTTTTTAGTTTAGATGAGCATCTCCCTACTAGCAGGTTATCCCAATTCATCTTTATCCTCTATATCAAGTTATTATCATCATGTTTTCAATCATCAACTATCAATCATGTTTACCATAATTAGGGTCTAATTATTATAACTACCTTTGGTCAAACCATTGTATACCATTTCACCTGCATTCTCAAATGATTTTGACTAATTTTAGCCAAATCATAGTTTTTTAATCAATTATAATCATTTACTTTCTTCTACCCACTTAGGGCATGTTGTTCTCTTATTTGTATGTCCTAACTAGGGAAACTCCATCTTCTCAATGATTATATCCACCTTTGGGCAAATCATTGTGCTATCATACCACATTCCCACTATTGGGGTAGAATGTTTATAACCACCTTTAGGTAAACCATTGTACACCATCCCACCTACATTCTCAATGATTCAACCTAACTTTGGGAAAATCATTATGTTCTCACCCCATCATCTTCATTTATTTGGTCCCCTCATCTCACTTCTTTCTTTCAAGGGACCGTTTGATACTCTTTTTACCAACCACTCCCTCGAGGGGACACCCTATAATTCATCCATTGTTGTTGAAGTTGTAAGCACACACAACATTTATATTCTTTGAGAAGATGTTACTATTCTTATAGCTTGCAACATCTTCCTAAATAGAGGAAAATTATTAACAACTAAAATTAGCCACCAATGGCTTCATACCTGACTTTAGAGTAATTCTTACCAACCATTAAACATCTAGCCTTATAATTTATATAAGTCTTAAATTTGGCTTCATAACCATGGAAATAAATTGAGTTGGCCCATAAATCAATTAAATTAGGTAAGTTCATATTAAATAAAATCAAAATATTGCACAAATGTTCAAATTCATAACAAAGATTAATTAATGTGTAAATCTTAATCCTAAGCCTATTTTAATTCATCCATGAGCAAATAAATTAATTACCTTAAGAGCATCTTAGAAGCTAATCATTACCTTTTTTGAGTTGTCCAAATATAAAATATCTAAAGGCACATCTATTCATGCTAATCATGAGATTTTGGACAACATTTAACCTTACTAGGGTTAACTAATCAACCAAGGTTAAGATTAACCCATTATAAGTCATTTCAAATCCTATAAAGGTAATCCTAGAGCTCTTCATTTAGAGATCTTGGAACATAGTATAGTTATAATGAAATTTTTTATTCATAAAGTAAATCCATAGTGTTATAATGTAAAAAATCAATCCAAGCCATCAAGCAAATCATTATTCTAAGAGGATATGGAGATAGCCAAGCCTCATTGATTAAGACCTTTTGAGCACAATCTGAGCAAGCCAACAAAGAGATATCTTGGAAAAATTAAAGAAGGTAGGGAAAGTTGTCATTTATCTACATTTTAGTTGTGTTTTCAATTGGATTATCCATTAACCTACCCCCATGATCTTGGCCTAGAGATGTTAACTTATTTAGTGTGTTGATTTCATTATTTTTATAACTAACATCATACTAACCTCCTCTCTTGAGTCAAATTCCTTGATCATAGGTAAATGAGCTCTATAAGCCCTTGTAGTGTCAATATTTATTACATAGGGTAGACTATTATATGTGAGTTGGTTTTGAGTCAGTGAAACATGTTGATAGGGAGGCTTTTTCAACTAATATTATAGGTTAAAGGGTTTATAAGGACTATAATGTTTTGATTGTTATATTTTTATTACCACTAGATCCTTTCCAAATATTTTCAATAAGGACTTAACCTCATGTATCTTGCTCAAGGGTACATAAGTTGATGGAATTGGTAGGTTGGCAGCAATAGGAATGAGGTTTACAATTAGAATGAGAGGAATAATAGATGACCTTGTACATGGGGTCTCAAGATATAAGGGCATAATAGGTATCAATGAAATTCTCTCCACCTAAATAAAGTAGTTATTTGCACACATAATGACCTCATATGTAATTGTTAATACTATGTCACCCATAGATTAGATTATTACAACCACGTCATTGTTCATCACTCTTAAGAATTATAAGAATGCAGTGTTAGGATTAGGTCTTACCAAGTGTGGAACTCAGTCCCAAGTCCTCTTAAATCTAAAATTAAAGTCGACCATCAACTCATGTAGATCCCTTTTGATGGTTTTGATTTTTTCTATTAGTGGAAAGTGGTCACTCTTTTCTTCAAATTGCCTACATAGTTTTGTGCCTAACTCATCCCAATTATGAATAAAACTAAAACACAAGATATGATACCATTGGAGTGATCTCCCTTTTAATAAAAAGGAAAGAATTCACACTACGATGTTTCCTTCCATCACATTATGAAAGGAGAAAACTTTTGTTATGTCTTATGTGTACTCTATAGGGGTAGTTAAATTTTCTTTAGTAAAGTAGGGGATGCTTTTAAGAGTAACTACAAGAATATCATCGTATTAGGGAATAATAAATGGGTTGCCTCCATTAAAGGTAACAAAGGGTTGATTACTATATGCAAAAATGAAGGGGATATGGAATAATATTCCTTTGTGTGTATAGAATCATCCAAATAAAGGTGTAGATTGAGCTCTATGAGGTCATCTTACATCACGTTGCCTCCTGATGGGATAAAAATATACTCTAATTCCCCTTCTTCTGGAAACTTTAGGTAGCTCAAAAAATTGAAACTTAGTACCCCTTAAATATGATCTTGTATGTCTTGGCATATAGATATAAGGTTGGTCTTAGTAACTAGGGATGATGGAGTTACCAAGTGTTCTACCAAATATCTTTAACACTTGAATCATTGAGAGTAGCACCTATATCTCAGCCACTCTTAAACTTGAGTCCCACTAGGCATTCCAAAAAAAATTATCATTCAAAACATGCACCTATGGTTTTAAATGGATATTTTGCATGCAAATACATGAATTTTATATGCCTGGTGCCTCAAACTTGCATGCTAGAGAGCTATTCATCATCATGTTATAATAATGGGATCATCCCCCATGGTGTGGTACTCTTATGCTCTATTTATGCCTTTGATTATATCATGGGTGTCCTTAATGTTCAAGATCACTTCTCATTTTAGAATTCTAGGAATTCATAGCATGAGTAGTAGGTTTTGGTAACTTACATTACCTATGGTGAAATAGAGGTAGAGTAATGATAATCTATTCCACAAAATTTATATTTATTGATGGTTAGGAGCTATCATGGACCAAGTCTTTATAAATTTTAAGTATCTTTTCTAATAATAGTGAATTGTGACCAAAGCTTAAACTACATACTAATCTAAATGGATATTTATAATGAAGTCTAAAATAAAGTGATATGGTTTAAAAAGAAGAAAAAGAGAAGAGTAAGGAAAAATAAAATAAGTGATTATTGATCCTTAACTCAAATATCATGAAAAAATCTTAAATATAATTGAGCATACATCTAACCAACATATAGTGCAAAATAACATAAGCTCAAATTTAACTATGTACCAGGTAAATCTCAAAGGATAATATGAAGAATTACAAGTAAGAACTAAATTTAAATTAAATTTTTACTACCAAAATCAAATAGCATTAGCACATTTGAATATAGAACAAATGAAACAAAGCAAATTCAAGATCCTTCAACTAATCCAGTATAAGCACAAATTATCAACCTTGAAATAAAATATGCAACTCAAAATTCAAAGAAACCATTCAAATCTAGGACATTAGACTAGAAATTGAGAGAAAAGCACGTAAAAATTAACACAAACAAATATAGACAATCCTTTTAGAATTCCTTGATTGTACTAAATTCTCCAAGTATACAAATTTTGCTCAAAATTATCTCCTTATACAAAATGGTAGGTTTGGATTTTATAGAAGGATAAGGTAGTATATTAATTAGTTACAAATTAAAAAATGTACAAAAGATAAGGATAGTTGTCCTTATTCAAAAATTAATAGAATACATTTAATTTTCAAAACTAAACTGACCTAGAGGTAACATGCTAACAAACTAGCATGTGCCTTTACGAATGGATATCATATTTCCAAAATATTATAAAGTTTTTACAAAATAGAACATCATTCAACTACTCGGTGGGCCCATTACTTAAGAGTTTCCCTATTAATCCTACAGAAGCTCCATAGCTCTTTGATGTTACTCCTTGACAAGCTCCAAATCTACAAGAGGTCTTAAAAAACACTCTTCTTCACTATCATCTAAAGCCTCCAATTCTCTATCATTATTAATCATGGCCTCTTTCTCCAACATTAAGGATCATATCAAGGATCCTACTATTATCATCTCCTAAATTTCCTTCACTTTTATTCTTAATTTCTTAAATTACCAAAGTGTCCCTATGCTTGAATTAATCATCCTTGATGAAGCCTAGGGTAGTGGGCTAAGTAGGTTATTTAAGCATTATTCCAAGGAGTTGTTCAATTCTCCCTACCAAATCCTCATCATCCTTGAGAATCCTCTCCAAGTCCTATAACCATGACTTAAACCTTGGATCTTCTAAACAACAATCCCAAGAATGGCATTTAAATGCCCCAAACAAATTGACTTAAATCCAAGGATCTAATTTCAACTCTAATGTTGATCAACCCTATTATTTGATCCATTGAACCTTTCCATTGGGTTATTATACCCTTGGACACTATGTTTTATTGTGTCAATGCACTCTACCTCAACTTGATTGATTTTAAAGCCTCAAACATATCAAATGAGTCTTCAAGAATCTAGATCATTACTCTTGACACTGATAAAATAACCTATGTCTTCAAGTCTTCATTATTATTCTCAAGGTTGGATATAATCTATTTCATCCTTCTAATTCTAGATCTGAATTGAGTTGAATGGGCCTCAACTAGGCTTTCTACATCCTCTTCAATTATGGGTAGTTCACCAAGTTGTTTCCCCCTAACTAGAGTTAATCCTACAAAAGGCTCAACTTTTTGGAAAGTAAACTCTTAAATTCCCACCATGGATTTTCTTATTGTTACCCTTTCTAATCTAACTGTCTCTAGATTGAATTGCATAGTAATAGTAGATTCAATATGTTTTAGAGGTTTTAGGACCTCCATTTAAGCACTACTTAATGCTCCTACAACATCCATCCTTTTACCATCTGACCCTGTAATGGTTGTTATTATTATTTCCTCTTACTCTTTCAACAAGGCCTTTATCCATGGCTTGATGTCTCCATGCACATCCACACTGATAGACTGGGTCAGAGCCCATGAATGGGACAAAGAAGGGATCTTCTGCATCTTTCCATAAATGAACTAATTAGGGATGATTGGTCCATGAATGGGATGTTCCTCACTTAACAAGTTGATCTCACTTATGGGAAGAGTGAGAGTCAACTTTGGCCTCTTTTCTCCTATAGGGACAATTTCTAATTCTAATTTCCTCTTCATTGGTTGGGCCATCAAGACCAAATCCAGGGCAACTTCCTTTCCTTTATCTTCCTACTCAGTCTCCTCTACTTGAGCATGTGGTTCTTTATCCCACTCTTTTTCTCCTTCAAATCCATATGCTTTAGTGAGGGCCTTGAATGTATCCTCCATTATTTCATTTGGCTCCAAGGTAATCATGTCACTAGGGGATATTGGTCTTTGAAGGAAAGCTGAGGATGAAGGTCCCTCACCAGGTCTCTCCTCCAACTTTTCCTTACTAGTACCCTATATAATTTTTTCTAGGGGCTATGGCATTTCCATCTAAATTTATTCTTGAGGTGGCTTGAAAGGTCCAGGTACTAAATGGTACTAAAGAGGATACATTTTCCATATGTCCCCTAGTGGTTTATCATCACTAATTAATCTATATATAAGTTTAATATCATGCTTTTTGAATTTGGCTAATACTTCTTCAAAATTATGGCCCTTGATGTGGACGGTGTCATAAGGACCAATCTGATGCTCATAGATTGGCTTAGGTAGCTATTTATTCTTAAAATGCTTGCCCACTACATCATCAGGATCCCAATGCCTGAGGTCATCTAATTGAAACACAAAGGAATCTCTATGTCTGTCCATGGTATCCACCTACTTGTAATCCTACATAACTATTCTTCTAATTATCAAAGGAAAGGGATGGAAGAGGTCCTTCATTTTCTCCTTGAATACTCCATCAACACCATGGAGTTAGGATACAATTTCTTATTCTACCATCTTGTTAGGAATAAAAATAGGCAACTTCTAGGGCTAGGTCAGAACTCCCTCAATTTTGATTACAGTGCAATCTAGGTAAAACTAGATATCTCCCATCAGCTCCACATTTTTCTTATTCAAAGGGATAACCTTGGGAATAAGAGACCCTATAATGGCTTCTACTAAAGAAGGATAGACACAATCATAGATAAATTGCATATGGTGTCTATACTTGAAGATGTGTAGATTTGAGTAGTGGTGGAAGATGGTGGTTCTACCCTTAGGAGACAAGTTTTTGATGTTGGGGATCTTGTTGGAAGCTAGTAGGGCATCTCTCAAATAAGACATCATGAAGAACTATTTGATTTTCTTCCTCTTGATGCCTATAAATTACTTTCCTAGGTGAATGTTGATCATGTCCCCAGTTGGAGGAGTGAGCCCTTTATCTACCATAAAGTAGACATAAGATACCCAACTCTTATTAAAATATGTGGTTGCATGGGCTCAAAATATTCTATTTAATAGGGTCATGATTACCCTAATTCCTTCCCTAAACTAGATAATTGGGATTATTTCCTCAAATTCTTAGAATACATGGTTCCCCTAGAGAAACCATGGCCTAAGAATGATATCTAAGTCATTATTTATGGTCCATTCCTTTATTGTGGGTAGGTCCACATGGGGTTTTTAGAGCTTATAGTACCTCTCAAAGGCTAATGGGGAAATATACACCACTCTCCTAGAGCTTCCCTCATGGATAATCCAATCATTATCAATTATACAATCTATAAACATTGGAGCTAGGATGTCAATGCAATGGAGTACCTCTAGTTTAGAGGTAATATGATGGAGACTAACCATTTGAATTTCAACTAGGTTGTAATACATCTTGCTAACAAAAATAATCCTTTGATCTTCTTTGGTGATGGCTTGCATCTCTTAAATGGTCTAGAAGAGCTCAAACCATTCTTGGTGCCATTATTTAGGGTTGTAGTGTCAAATTCAGTATCTTTGAAAGCTCTCCCTTCACTATCTATAGATAGGTATAATTTTATCTCATCACTCATTTGTTATCTTCAAGCTTCCATGGCTTCCACACTTATAAATTACTCATAATTATATTGTAAATGATCTCTGGTTTAGCTCCCTTTGTATTCAAATTACAATTGAACATATTCTAGATTTGATGAATCAATCCAAGTTCACTTAGGGCTTTTTATGCAAGTCTTAGGTATTTAGATCTTTAATGGTAGTAGCTTATTTGGACCTAGGCTTATATGTGCCTTAAATTTGATTTTGACCTTCACCTTTATACCTTTGCATTATTGAGCACACAAGATCTTCTATTTTGTCATTTTCTACTTGCATGACACTTCTTTGGTGTCTATTTTGCATTTTTCATGGAATTTTTCATAAATGATTTGGAAGCACTAGTCATTAGCATTCAAAAATGCATTTTTTCTTCACACCATTAGATTAAAATCCTTGGATCAATGTAGGCCATTGATTATGATTTAGGCCCTCATTTGTTATTGGTTCCTTTTTTATTGGGCCCTATGGTTATGTTAATTGGTACCTCCATGGGCTTTCTGAGCTCTGGTACCTTTAATATTCACACTTTGAATACACATTGATCTTGTGGGTTCTTGAAGCTCCATTGAAAATTCATTGGTGAGATTGCATCATTGGATCATCCCCCATGATAAAGTGTGAGCCATACGATCTGTAAAGATGCATGAGCTTTAATTAAGTGCATAGACATAAAATAACTTAGTCTAAAATTATTTTACCTAAGTCTATTTCATATAAAAAACCACTAAAATATTTAGGTTAAAGCATTTTATGCTAATTTTTATGTCACAAGTATCCTTTCAAAATAAGAATTAGTATAAGTCTCTAGCCTAAGGTTCACAGCATTCAAACAAGTGCAATGGGGACCTTAGGATATAGACTTAGAATAAATCCATTTTTTCATATATTTAGACTATGGCATCATTTCATTATTTGTAGTTCATAGATTTCAAGTGTTTGAACATCTTCCAAGGGTTTCCATTCATCTACAAATGCAATTCATGAGTTTTTATGCAACATTTTAGAGTATATCTTAGTCCTAAGCAAAATAATATATTAGTTTAAATTTGATGGTCTTGAGGACATCAAATACATCCTCATAGATATCAAATGATGGTCACATGAATGAAAAATTTAGGCTCATGAAGTTATTATTTTTAATGGGCTTAAATTTCATAGTCATGCAAATGTCAAATATGTCCTCATGAACATCAAATAAAGATCGTGCAAACATCAAATTTAAGCTCATTAAACTCCCATATACCAATGTGAGAGTGCCACATGGTGGATCTATGGGGCTTCCTAATATCTCAAACTCAATTCACTCCATCTAATTAAAATGCATGACTAAGTGAGAGCCATTCAATCATGACTAGGAGATTGCTTATGATTGGTCCCTTCTGACATGCAAGACCCTTTTCTTTTAACCTCCCAATGTGAGAGTGTCATGTGGTGACTCCATGGAGCCTCTAAACCTTTGAATTTTTAATGATGTCTTCACTCCATCTGATCTTTGATCTATGATGAAGCAAGAACTATTGATCATGATCTGAGTGCTCAAACACAATTGGTCTGTAGGACTAAGTTATCAGTTTTGTCAAGATTTCTTCACTCTATTAGATTAAAAGGCCATGAGGAAGCACAGATCATTCGATCTTGTAAGATTCATGATATTTAAGTTAGGACATAATATGAAATAAACTTAGGCTAAGGCATTTAGAATAAGGTCTCATTCATATTAATAAATATGAACAAATCCTTAATATTAAAGATTTAGGCTAAGTAGGTAATAAAGGGACCACACTAGAAAATATAAAGGGATCCAACTAAGAAAATAAAAAGGACCCTACCCACATAACATTGGACCACATTAGAGATATAGTAAATATAAGGGGAAAAATAAAAGGGACCAAAGAATATTTTTTGGTTAAGGTTTGGTTTTAAAAACATGACCAAGCTTTAACATAAAAATTAGGCTTGGTCCAATATAAATTTAAAATGTTCCCACCAATATATTCCCACCAAATTTAAATTCAAACTTGAACCAAGAGTTTATTCTATCATTTTAGAACATGAATCTACCATCAAGGACTAAATAAAACTTGCATCTTTAAGACATGAAGACCACTTATTAGTAGTGTTAGGCAAACTTAAAAGCAAAACATAACTCAGTAAGTGAATCATATCAAAGTGGGTGATCTTCAAATTCTAATAATGTTCAAAATAGTCCATGATTTAGGGTTAATCTTCAAAATATCTCAAGTATCCTAGTTTTCAAAAAGTGGGGTATGTTGAGCTTAACACACTCTTTCGTATAAACCTCTGTAAAAGGCCAATTTCTTGCTATTCTAGATACACCTAGTTTAGGACCAACATGTAATCCTACAAAGAGTAGAATGAAATATATAGCTAGTGTTAAATCTAACATTGATAAGGGGAAAAAGAGGGAGAAGGTAAGAGGTTGTTATAAAGTAAAATGTGATACATCAATAATCGAGCAAGAACTTTGCCTTCTTGACAACACAAATAAACTAAAATACTAAATGCATAAACTTAAAACTAAATGCAATACATAAGCGTTTCATATAGAGGTGAGGGAGAAAAATGTAACATTGAGAGGGAGGATAAATGGTCCAAATATAATGCCTATTAATACCTATGGATACACAGAATAAAACCTATAAGGACCTTTAGTTATACACAAAAGTGTGAATGGAGAACACCAATGAGAGGGAAGAACATCCACAAATAAAGATCAACAACCAATAGTGCACAAACATAGAGAATGAATAAATTAAACCATTTATTATTAATCTTAAGGTCTATGGTATTATTACAAATCAAAATGGGTAGATCTTTGCTATACTGGGACAGGGATCTTGGATGGCAAACTTTGGTAGCATTACGGTGCTCAAAGATGTCGACCCTTTTTTAATGTAATCTCTAAGATTTTATAAGAAATGAGAATCACATGGGTCATTAATTCAAATATCACCCATTACTAGGGTAGTTAAAACATTTAATATTTATGTGGAGAATTAGTTGGGATCTTTGTCAGAAGAGATAGTGTGCCCATGTTCTGACAACCTGATAGTTAACTTAAATTTAACTCTATTATGATTTAGTTCCCTTGATATTTAACTGAGTTCAACCACATTTCACATTTATGTTAGTCATATACTAATCCACCTAGGTCATCTTGTTGATGTGTTTCCATGTATATGTATCCTTGGGTTCTACCTCATCATCCTATGGAAGCAATGGAGTTGTTGTTGCCCATATTTGTAAATTCTTGTGCATGGATGAACATTGAAAGTTGCACAAAGAGGTGGCTACATAGTGTGGCCATGAAATTGAAGGGTTTTGAGGGTATTTTTATAAATAAATTCACAATTCCTAATATCCTCCTATGACAAGTCTCTTATAATTATCTTCATGGTTTTTCACTTATTTAGAACCTATGTTGGTCTATAAAGAGAACACTGTGTAGTTTGAGATTACAGTCTATAGTTTACAATGGAATAAATGGTAACTCTATTTTTTGTATCAAGACTTAATCATTTAAATTTTATTTAAATCTTTAACTAAGAGTATGTAAGAATATGGTATGTTTTAAGTGTGCCCTTCATGATCTATAACTACTTCCACACACTTTTCTCTTTCACTACTCAAAGTCAGGAAGGCCTATGCACTTTAACTTATTTACTATGTTGGTGTAATGAAGGATATTTTCATGGGGATCACATTAGTTACTCCTTGTGGGAATGGATAAATACTCATTTTATGAGTGTATCAAAGCTAATTGTTGAGTGAGGGTTGAATAGGAAGTGTCATCGCATAGACTCATTTTTGGGAACTTAATCCCTACACAAGCATGCGATTATTTATGTGGTCCCTTTGAGTTTAGTGCCTTTTTAAGGGGTGACTTATAAAGTCAACAAATGTGCCTCTAATTTACTCTAGTAATTTCATTTCTATATTAAATGATGGGAAACTATAGACACTTAAATCTAGTCATGAATACTTGATCATGTTAGTTGTGGTCCATTTTCATTTTAAATAATTTGTGCACCTAATTAGTGCTTATTTTTATACCTCACCCTATCCTAATCACCTATGAAAATTTATTTCTATTCTAAATTTCTATATATCACCTCCATAAGTGTTTAAATTGCCAAAAATACCCTTATGCATCTATACAGATAAATATACATCCAAATTTCATACATTTTCCTAAATGATAAAATTGGCCAAAAGGGACAATAATGGAAGTAGGATTTATCCATATGGTTAGGTCATGTCCCTTGGTCTTCTAACAGTAAGTTTTTAAATTTCAACCCTCTCTTATATTTGTCTTCTATATTTTTAGGAATCCTAGTATGTGATTTCCCCTTTTTTATTGTTATAAAGGCATACTCAAGTCATTTATTTTACAAACTTGGTGATATCAATACAAAGGTATTTTTACATTGTTACCCATTGAGTAAAATTTCCCATTCTTCCTAATTATAATTATGATCAATATAATCAATCCTTAACAAAGTCAAAAGCACATTTTATCTCATCCAAAACAAAGCATGATAAAGTATTCAAGTTATCCCTATATGTATTCACATAGAGAGCACAATTACACAAAGCACTCTAAGTGGGATAACTACATGGGATTGATTTCCATTTTTAAGGTATTAAATATGTATTTAGTATTCAATCACCATAGAGGTGACTAGGGTCAAATTAACCTAACTACAATCTACCATTTTATATTTGTAGATTTTGAATCATTGTTAGCACTATTAGGGTTTCAACCTTGGAGAGTCCACACACTTACAAAGGTCAAATCTATGCATACAAACCTAAATTAATCTATCTCAGTTGATCATTACCTAAATTCATTATTTTTAATAAAACACATGACTAACTGAATGGGATAATAGTGGGAGTCGATCTTGTCCTTAATCTATCAATTTTATCCTTTGGTAGTTTCAATTATCACTTCTAGGTACTTACAAATCATGTTCCTATTTTCATGTTTCCACCTTTTATCAGTCAACATAGTCAAATATAAGGTATAAATATTTAAATTTATTTTCAACTTATAATTAGTATTATTTCAATCATTTTCATGTGGACAATTTTAATCATTTACTTTCATTTTGCTTCTCAAAATTCATTTACAACATTTTGATTTTTTTATTTAGTTTATCTTAATTAGGGGTAATTTTCATATTAATTAAAATTTAGATAACATATCAATCTAATCCAAAAAAATTATTTAAGAGCTATCATAACATAAACAATATTATATAATCTATAGATATGAACACCCAAAAATGAAAACCATTACTTTAGTTAACCTTAGCATAATACGAGGCTTTTCAACAACCTAAGTTCAAAAAAATCATTATCTCAAAAGAGTACATACTAATGTTATCAAAACATCATAGAAACCTAAATTCCTTTATCCTAAATACTTATAAATATCCAACAATTTTTAATCTCACACTACTATAAGTAATTCTACCTCTCAAGAGTGTCTTCGTCAATGACAAAGATCATATTAGATATAGCCATGTTTACAAGTTCAACCAACTAGTGAAATAACTTAGGTCACCACCTATATAAATAATTAGATTCATGCATTCATCATTATGTCTTAAAATATTAAAATATAGTGGAGTACACTTATCACATATGAAAATATGCCCTAAAGGTTAGTAATTAGTGCCTGTGCTAAGGAAAAGTTCCCTAAGAGTTATTTTCTAGTGTCTATCATCAATTCCATAGTTACATACATATATTATTATCACCACCTTCATAGTTATAATCATGGTTCATTTTAGTTCACTCATTACAAAAATTAGTGTTCATTCTAATATGAAGGAAACCAGCCTTCACGCCTTAGTCTTACCACTATCATTTTCATAGTTACCCTTTTAGATAACACTATGACCATTGATTGTCCCATGTACAATTAAATATAAATAATATTTGGCATGATACACACTTATAGGCAAAATAAGTTTCATTATATTGTCCAATTTCAAACATGGGTTTTATAACTATTTTATCAAATTTTAGTAAACTAAGGAAATAGATTACCTAATATGATAAACTGATGTGCAAAATTTGATTGCTACAAATATGAAATAAATGCTACAAATTGATTTGGAACTTAATAAATTTGAAAATATACTAAATATTGAAATTTCAAAAGATAAATATAAACTTAGCTTGAAAACTAAGTTGTAAACTATTTCTAGATCAAAGACTAACTTACAGACTATGTTGACTGAGTATAGATCCATAACAATAACTGGTAGGGTTCCTACACAATAGTGCTACAACTAGACAGTAATGAATAGAACTATTTTCTAACTAGGGAGGTTTTATATAGGAAACAATATGACTCTAAAATTTTTGGATTATGTTTGACTTTGCCTATTTATTCTATATACTATTCAGGATCTTTTGATCTAATGCCTATTATATAACTTTTTTCCACTCAAAACCCTAGCTCAATATACCAGAAGATAAAATTTAATCATGGAGTAAAAAGGGGTCAACATTTTAAGTTTTTATTTACCTCAATACCCCATATATTTAGTATTGCCTACATACCAATACTTTTAAGAGGGATCAAACTTCATTTACTTATCCCATGCTACGGTGGTCTGTGTGAAATTAGTGTAAAATATTAGATGTTGGTGCAATCCTTGTATGATTAAGTGATTCAACTATGACTTGTGTCCTTTGAAGTGTATTTAGATTTTATATCAAAGCTACTAGGGATATACTTAATCATAATTGAGAGAAATGTGGAATTTGTTCTCAATGTATAATTAGAATTTTGGTGTTTTTTAGTGTAGAAGCCTCTTGTGTGAAAAATGGTTTGAAATATACTTTAATGGTAGTATTTTTAGAATTCCTTCATATGAGGCCTAATAAAAATTATGGTTTTACCCTTATAATTTTTTTTAAAATTTAGAAAATAGATGTTAATTAACAGGATGACACTACTAACAAGGTGGAAAATAGTGGGGTTTGTTATTATCAAGATGGGGTGCTTTTGTTTTAGGGGCAAGAGCTACTAAGTTGAAGGTATGGTTTAGTCTGACAGTGAGCTTGAGATTTTGAGTAGTTTAGATAGACACATTCTAAAGTGACTTTGGCTTGCATGAAGAAAGGAGTAATCATGTTAAAATTGAAGGAAAATTAACAAAGGGCCCTAGAATAGGCTAAGAGATAAGTGTGTCAAAGAGGTGGTCATAAGTACATTATTTTATCTTAAATGTTAACTTCTGTGTCTACATTTTCCCCCATTATATTATATTAATGTATGAAATTGAAAGTACTATGTTAAAATTAAATGTGCATACATTTACTTACATGTAAAGTGTAGTCTTAAATGAAAGACACAACACTTATTTGTGTTTCACATGAACCTACAATGATATATATAGAAAATTAGTCCTTACTTTAAGATGGAAACCAAGAATTAAATATATGAGAAATTATATATCTAATTAATAATTAACAAATACACTTGATTAGGTACATTAACCATTATGTTTTCTTGGTGTAAAAAACTATTGCAAAACTAGTGATTGTAGAGGTTAAGATCTTGGATATTTTATTTACATTGAAAAGCTTGGATTGGATTGTGCATGCCCCAATCCTAATTTATATTTTAGTGTGCTTAAGAACTCAATATGTTTTTGAATCCATCATTGCATACCCAAATTAGTGATGTAGTTTTTAATCTTTGTATGAATCCCAACATATTATTCTGGTGCAAAATAGGTGAACCTACCATTACAGATGGAATAATGTTCATTTTTGGTGCAAAACTAGAGTAAAACTAGTGTAAAAATGGTGTAATTTTTAGTATAATCTAGGTCTAATGTATATAGCATGGATAACTAAAATTATTTTCATTTCATCTACTAAATTGATGCAAAAGTTGAATGAGGAAGCCATATGTGACACACATGCCCCTAATTTGATATCTGGTGTATATAGATTCTGAGACTGGGTAATAACAAATAGAAAATTAAGAAAAAACTTGTGTTAACTTAAACACATGTCATGCATGATTCCCTTAAATTGAGAAAATTTGAGACAAAATTTAAGTATTTTTTAGAAATTAAAAATGTGAACTTATTGTAAATTGTATTGAACTGCCTAAGATGCTAATAGATTCTATAAATGATTATTTTTGTGTTTTAGCACAAAAACACACTATTATTACAATAGTGGTGGGGACCTCCTATCCAAATGGAGTAATCATATCAAAATTAACTTTCTATGTGATTTCTGAGTGATCTTTGAGATCCACTATGTGAATCTTATAGAGTTTTATATGTGCATTGTATTATAGGGACTTGATCTCTAAAACAAAACCTTATGTATTCCCCCTATTTTGAGGTGAGTTGTTGAGCCTACGCTATAGTATAACTCAAAATAAAAATTTATGCATAAATATTATGAAAAATATATAAACTTGAACAGTAATGATAACATATAAGAGTATGGCATCATCATATATATTGATCAAAGTAGTAGTGTGAGATACGTGTAAAAATAAGCATACATAGTGACAATGTCAAGACATATGTTTAGAAATTAGGCACATAGATAAGTGATCTAAATTGATTACTAAAATATAAATAGATCTACTTGGGGAGGCATGCATGATATTATTTAAACTTAAATTCTAGATTAGATAATCTAGGGATAAAGGGTTTATAGATAGCCTAGGGCACAAGGACGGTAGACTATCTCTAAAGTAGGCCAATTAATTTACAAACTCATAAATATATATTGAATTTATTATTCTAAGATATGCTAAAAAGTAGGAAGTATAAATATGTTAGATATTGAAATGATAATAAAAACAAGATACTTAGTTGGTTATGATGCTAATATAGATTTAGATCTAGAATAAGAAGAAAATAGACTAGATCAAAATTCTAGATCAATTTTCTAATTCTATAAATTATACCTCTATAGTTATGGTTACTTACATTGCCTTGCTATAGTCACATCAATGCTTCTATCTAAATTAGATGTGGTTGTCTAGTATATAATACTTGTTAAAATTGGATGGAATGATATGCATGCTTATAGGTTATATGTCACCTTCACTCTGGTACACTATAGTCTAGGTTATGGATT
This sequence comes from Torreya grandis, assembly GCA_037957365.1. Taxonomy (NCBI): domain Eukaryota; kingdom Viridiplantae; phylum Streptophyta; class Pinopsida; order Cupressales; family Taxaceae; genus Torreya; species Torreya grandis. The sequence goes on from JARHVA010002617.1 coordinate 1,311,881, forward strand.
GTCACTCTTTATTAAATAGAAAAACCCTAATTTTTCATCTTTATATTAGTTGTGGTAAGATGGGTTAGTGGGCACATAGTTTTAATCTACCCCAAAGACCTCTATATAAATGAGCATTTCCTACATATATAATACTTTGAAGAGGGCCTCAAACTTATGTAGTTCTCCCCTGAGTGTTAGTTTATGTATGCATAAGGATGCAATGTGTGATAAGCATGTACATAAAGTGACCTAGCTTGTAATTTATAAAATATGGTCCATGGAATACTCATTTATTAATTCAAACATATATATGTGTTTTCCTTATGACTCATGGAAATAGGATAAAATAGGGAAGCTTTGGTAACTTGAATGCTTAATCGAGTGTTTTTGGTAAGTTGATTTATGAGTGGTAAGAATTTTCTAGGTGTAGAATGAATGAGGTTTGATCTTGTATATATTACAATCCCTTTGGATAATATATCACATTAAATCACTTAGGCTAACCATAGTAATATGCTTCATTTGTAAATTATATGACTTTAGTGCACGAGACACTTGCATTGGGGTAGGACACTTATGTTGACATATGCGTCTGACCAGGATGAAAGTGTCTTGGTAGATATAAAATAGGCATAGGTTAAGAACTTGCAAAGATAGATGACAAGCATGTTTATAATATTATAATCATGATATAAGGTCTAGGTCATCAGAATTTCATTGGTCTAACTAAGAGATAATTGATATGCATAGAGATATAGTGTATGTGAACTTTTTAGCAATGTGAAATGTCTAGAAGACTAAAGTTACATCCATGATATGTATTTTCCAAGTGTACAAGACTAAGGTTCTATATAATTTATAAATAATTTCTACATTTCCCCCCCTTTAATCTAGTAATTAAATTGACAGTTTAAAGGATAATAAATACATGCATGGGTGTGTGTAACACACCTTACCTTTACTTGAGCCAAACTTGAGTGTTTTTTTGGTGACTAGCCTGCAACTAAGAGCATGTTATAGTATATAATTAATGCATATAATCTAAGATTGAAATAATTAAAATTATTGAATTTTAAGAGAACAAAGTTTAGGAGTACACATGTGTATCAATGCAACTACCTTATCTTTTGTCAATTTGAATTGAAAAGATGTATCATATGAATCATTAGAGCTGATATTAGGACAAATATAAATTTAAAAGTGCATATATCGATAGAGATAGAGAGATATTAGAGTACCCATGACATAGACCTTGGATAAAAGGTGAGTTTCCACCTAACATTTGAGATTATCTCAATTATGCAACCCAAGCATACTTATAACCTAGTTAGTATGAGTGAACCAAGTCAACTCACACTATAAATCTAGTGAGGATGGATGATGTAATCAATTTTAAACTATAAATTTTCCAAGATTAAGTGGTTTAATCACCTCAAACATATCAAAATTAAACCAACTACTACATTATATTATGTTTCATTAGGATTCTTCCCAAGAGACATTTTCAAAAATCTTAGTTAAGTCTATAAAAAATAAAATAATTGAAAATGCTTGATCCCAAGACCTCGTGAGCATACAAAGATTAGCTAATAATGCATAATATTTAAATCAAAAACATGAAAACCTTCATTAAAAACATATTTGTATAGGATTTGGCTCAGATGTAGAGTCAAATGATATTTGTGAATGTCAATTCATGTTGAGACATCTCCACTCAAGTTATGCACTAGTTGAATTTGATAATGAATTTGAAAAGATGATGTATAAGGGAACTCAATAAATTGTTATCGCTTCATTTTATATCTTGAGAATCATTAATTATAATGCAGTTAGGTTTATTTATAATGATTTAGGATCAATGAGGACCCTTATTCTTGAAATAAACATGAAAAATTGTAAAAGAGTTTTCAATAGTACACATGGATTAGTAATGTGAGCCCTTCATCTTACTCAATATGAAAGATGGAGGATGATCTTTGAAAATATAAAATGAGTATTAATATAATACCTTTAGCTTGTTTATAATATGAAGTGTGGATAATTATCCTTCTAAAATCTTTGTGAGAGTCCATTTAGACCCTTCATATTGTTTCTAAGATGAAGGGAGGATAATCATTACCAAGAAGACACATGGATCACCCATGTGGGCCCTTCATCTTGTTTCCAAGATGAAGGGTTGAGAATGCTCCTAAAATATCCCATAATATTCATTCATGACCCTTCATCTTGTCTCCAATATGAATGGTGAATAATAATCTTATATATTATTCACTTATCAAATTGATTTAACTCACAAAATCATATTCCTTGAATTAAGATTCCCCCTTGAAGGAGAAAAATAATTAATTAAATGATAAGAAATTAAAATTCTATTTATAATAACACTATAATTTATAAGAATGAATTATATAAGAGGGAATTAATTGCATTAATTAATCAATGAAGGTGAATTAGTGAATTGACCAAAATAGAAGAATTTACTAGAGAAATTGACTAGAATGGTAATAAACAAATCTTAATATAGTGAATTATCCCACCTAGAGATGCCCCAAGATGAATTCAAACATGTGTATTAGATGAATAGAATATTTTAGACCATATTTTATGCAATTATTTAGAATTTTTCCATTTTGCAATTTTGACATGGAAGTGATAAAAATGGAGTGTCTACATTTGCCCTTGGTTGATAAGGTATTATGATATTTATATGAAGCAATCATTTTTCAAATTATGAAAAATTTGTTAAAATTATTGTAGAATAAAATCAACAGATGTTAGTTTTGACAAATTTACTAAATGTACTAGGAAACAAGTTCAAATGTGTCCCAAAATAGTTATTGATAAGCCCTGGATGCCCTCTTGACGAGAGAGTCAAGTAATATTTTGGATGAGTAGACATATGAAAGGAAGAAATTATTATAGAAAGATCCATGAATCTAATTATTAAATTGTGTGATTCATATTTCATTTGTTTGTCTCTTTTACATAGATTAGACATGATTATATGGATTTGATTTAGAAATGTTATTACTATTAGTATTAATGAGATAGATTTTGGACTCAGTGCTTTGGTGATCATGATGTTTGTTAGCTTTGATGATTGGATTAGATAGAGAGATTTATTTTTTTATTGAATTGACATTTAAACCATTTTGAAACTTTATTTTTTATATTGCACATGATAGTATGCATCATAATCTAGGAAGGACCATGATTACATTTTTTTGTCAAAATGCATAAAATTTTGAATTCAAAATGCAAATGTATACAACTTGAAATAAGATATGGAAAATCAAGATTTAAATTTACAATATAATTATCTTAAATAAATTCCAATTCAGATACAAATGTTCACAACTCAAAATCATGATATGAATAATCAATACATAAGTGGAAATCATAATATACTAAATTAAGGAAATCAAGTAACAAAACAACATGCCAATAAGAAAATAAACAATCAACACAAAAACACACAAGTGAAATTAAATAAACGTTCAATTTAAAAAAGAATATGTGTGACAATAAGGCATTAATATTTGATACCATGTATGACAAAATAATTTTGACAAGGGAAAGGGGAATAGAAGAATAAAGAAGAGGTGGTCTAGTTGAATCCAAGTGTTACATGCAAGTAGACATTGTCTACATAGTCCTATGAACTTTAGTCCAAATTTAGTTAGCCTAGGGATTGATAAATAATAAAACTGATGAAAAGTTAAGAAGATATATTATAGATGAAAAATAAGAAAGGAATCATGAAATGGTGAGAGTGTATAAAGAATAGGCTTGCCAAAATGGCAAGAGATATACTCATAAAAATTTCAAGAGAATGAGATAAGGGATGGCAGAGCATACCTTATAAAATTGAGCACTACCTAAATATTATAATTAGACCTCAAACCATTATGGTTCAACCAAAAATTGGGCATAGATAACGATGAGTATGATCAGGGGAAAGATAGAAATGTTCTGAGATTGGATGGTTAAACTCAAAAAATAGTGAGAGCATGAAATTAAATCACAAAATAAAGAGAGTGTAAGAATATGGTATCACTTTTTGATATGTTTGTACATACTAAGAGATGAAAATCACTTATGAGGTACTTTAGTATGTATGACCTAAATACAAGTGATTGAAAATCAAAGTTGAGAAATAGGATGACAACTAATCAATAACTTCATATTAGAGATGGGCACAAATGGAGAAACTTTTTGGGATATTGAGTCATGAAATATTTTAGGGTTTTTATACATAATGAAATATTTATATTTTTAAGGAATTTTTGAATATTTGAATTATTTTGGGATTTCTAGAATATTTAAACTATTTTAGGATTTTTGGAAGAAATATAAACAAGAGTATTTTACCAAAGAATATACAATAAATGGGAACATACAACTCCAAAAACACCTATAAAAGGAAAGGAGGATCATGGGTACAAGAACTAAATAGTGAAGAGGGACATGAAGGGGTTGTCCATACATGATTAATTCAAGAAGTACTACTCAATAATAATTTTTAATAGGAGACAACACCTCTTGCAATAACAGATTGAGATATGATAAGGGCGAATGAGGCAATGCATATGGGAATTTATAAAAGCTCAAAGGGACAATAAAAGTCATACAAGATTAAAAAACATGGCATTCTATATTGTGACATTTCTTATGTAAAGATATTCTTAACACAACCCATTCTTCGATTACATTCTAATCTTTTTGAGTGTTTCTCTGATTCACCTATTGTAATAAGATAATTATAATCAAATCAAGGTGGTAATAGGAAAAGGAAGTGAGGAATAGTGAAAGTTTGCCCCAAACAATGGATAAAAGTATAGAGAAGATAGATTAGAAAAGAGATTCCTCCAAGAAAGAACATTTATAGACAAGAATGTAGGAACTTAAGCAAGAAATCACTTAAGATGCATAATATTCATTATCTCATCTAGTTCATCACCTTCTAAAGTAGAAAAATCTATATGCACTAGGCCCATAGCTAGTTATAATAACAAAGGGGCCTAACCAATTTGGTTCAAACTTACCTTTCTTTTCCTATTCAACAATTATATTCTTTTGATTTTATTTGAGCACAAGATCACAAAGCTCAAACTCTTAAAATATAATTCACTTGTTATAGCCTTGGTTTAGTTAATTCTGATAGGAATTGAGGTGATTTATGGTGTTTAGCCTCTTCTCATCTATATGCTCTAGCTCTACTAATCTGGTCACTTGATAGTTTTCTTCATCAAGGATATCTTTTAGTGAAATACGTAAGGAGCAAAACTCAATCTCAATAGGAAAATTTTATTCAGAGCCATAAACCAAGGAATAAGGAGTTTCACCAGTAAGGGTTTGGACATTGGTATGATATACCCATAAGGATAAGAATATTTTCAAATGCCAATCATGTCCAAATTCATTGACAACATTTTTGAGGATTTTGATAAGGGTTTTATTGGATGCTTCATCTTGGCCATTACCTTGAGGGTAATAAGGGGTGGAAAACTTGTGCTTGAGATGGAATTGTAAATAGAAGGTAGCAATGTCCTTATTTTTAAAGGATGTGACATTATCTGATATGAAGGTGTAAGGAATATTATAATGATAAATTATGTGATTCAAGATGAACTTAGAAATATTTTTATTGATTATGTAATTGAGAGGGATTACCTCTATCCATTTAGTAAAATATTTGGTAGCAGTAAAGATATGCTTGTGACCATTTGAAGAATTAGGGTTAATATTTCTTATGATATCAACCCCCCATGTTGAAAACACCAAGGAGTTATGACTGGTTGAAGCATGTATGTTAGAGCATGAATAATAGCACCATGTTGTTGACATGCTAGACAATTATTAACATAAGCACATGCATCTGCTTCCATGGTACACCAATACTAACTAGTATGAAGGAGATTTTTAGCTAGGACCAAACCACTAGGGTGTGAACTACAAATCCCTTCATAAAATTATTATATTGTTAAGTTAGATTCTCTTGATTTCAAATAGTGAATTAGAGTTCCATCATATCCCCTAAGATAGAGAATGTTATCAATTATGGTGTAATGGGAAGTGTTTTTGAGAAAGGATTTTGTTTGGTTATGATATACATGAGGTGGAAGGATTTGATCATGAAGATAAGAATAGATGTCAGTGTACCAAGGGGAATTATGACCATTAATAATGCATACCATCTTGAATATTAATAGTCATATACTAAAACAAAAATATTTTCAATGATAAATTGATACTCTTTGATAGAAAGAGAAAGTGCAATCATGGATCCAATGGTATCCATAACATCAATGGACTTGTTGTCTCTATAAATTTGTTCAAACTAAATGGCTTCAAATTTAAGTTTGAGATAATCCACCATACCTTTTTAAGGCACAAGTATTTCATCCTTTGTTTGATACTAATCAATGGATTTATTAATAATGAGATGCTAATCACCATATACTTTAAAATGTTAAATATCATATTACATTGCAAGACAAAGTTCAACAATCAAAGCCCCATATTCAGCTATATTATTTATTCATAGAAATCTAATGCCAAAAGCCTTATGAATAAGATCACCCTATAGTGTGATGAATAATATTCCTAATCCTAAACCATGTGATGTGAAAGAACCATCAAAATAGATATTTTATTCTTTGTCTTCAACTAGAGTCATAATAGACTCATCAGGAAAATGCACTATAATAGTTGTATAATCTTAGAGAGGTGTTTCATCCAGTTGATTAGATAATACTATTATTTTGATATCCTTCTAATGTGAATAAATAATATAAAATTCACTAATTAACATGACCCGTTTATCCATTTTATTGGTTAGATATTATTTTACTAATAGATATTTCAAATAATCCACTTTGGCAATCAACAGAGTCTTATTGTTTAACATTTAATGTCTCAGCTTCTAGGAAGTAGAAAATAATGTAGGACAATATTTTTATATTGGAGTATAATTTTTCTCATAAGATACTAATTTATAAATAAAATAATAAATATCTCCTTATCTTCCTTGATCATCATGTCGAGCTAATCATGCCCCAAAGGCACTGGCAGTAGCAGATATGTATAATAATAAAGGATTCCCTAGCATTGGTGGAACAAGTATTAGAGGATTTGATAAGTATTTCTTATTTTATTAAAATTTTATTAGAATTAAATATTCCATTTAAAATTAATTACCTTATTTAAAATATATGTAGGTGTATGACATCGATTATCAAGTTAGGAGATGAAGCATCTAATAGCTTGGATCTTACTGTGTAGTCTATAAATTTGCTTCAAATTAGAAGGAAGTAGAATCTCAGTAATAGCTTAAAATTCAGATGGATAAACTTTAATTCCCATGTGAGAGATAATAAATCCTAAAAAATTTCTAGATGTAACCCCAAAAACACACTTTTTAGGGTTCGGTCGCATTTTATACTCACAAAGCCATTTAAATATTCTTCATAACACTTCTGAATTCTCTACATGAGTTTTGGATTTACCCAAAGTATCATCAACATAGACTTCAATAATATCATGCATGAGATCATAAAATATAACATTCATTTCTCATTTATATGTGGCTTCAATATTTTTCAATCCAAATGGCTTGACTTGATAAAAGAATGTGCCCCAAGGGGTTGTAAATGTTGTCTTGGCTTAATCTTCTAGAGTGGCCTTAATTTGATTATAGCTAGAGAATCCATTCATAAGAGATAACATATCATAACCTATTATGGAATATACAATCATATATATATATATATATATGGAAATTTAAAATCATCTTTAGGATAATCTTTATTAAGATCTTTGAAATATATGCAAATTTGAATGTTGAGTGGTTTTTTACTAACTAGAACAATGTTACAAATCAAATATTCATAGGGAATGGGTTTGATAAAACCTTTTGCAAAAATTTTTGAGATCTAATTTGAAAATAAGATAAATATAGGGATGCATATTTCCAAGTTTATACTTAATAGGTTTAGCATATGGATGCATAACCAAATGATGAACTACCAATGAAGTATCTAGACTAGTCATATCAAAATAGGCCCAAGAAAATATATCAATGAATTTTCTAAAAAGGGAAATCATAAATTCACACTTATTTGAATTGAGGGATGCACCAAGATTGATTATATTAGGATCATCATACTTTCCAATGTTGACTTCTATCATGTCTTCCATAAGAAGAGTGGAACCGTCATCCAGAATCATAGAAAAATAAAGTAATTGATCATTGAAATTTGAATTTGGAATCTTACATTGACCCATGTATGAAGAATTAGAATCATTCCCCTCAAGAAATGGCCAATGAGCTATCAAATATGGATTCTTCAAAACCATATGCTTAAATCTTTATGATCTTTAGTATTGATTTAAACACTATATGACAAAAATGAACTTGTGGACTCCTATGCTTCCTATGAAGGAGAGTGAACTTCCCCATCCAATAACACCTGAAATAGGTTTTCACCAAGGGACTCATCTTTATCTTTACTTTTTCCCTAATCAAAAAGTGCCTCAGAAAGGTTTTCACTTAATCATATCAATGTTTCATTTTTAGTTTGACCAAATAAGTTCACTTGCCCCCTAAATTAGGCCTTAAGATCCAAAGTGTATACAAATCCATAATTTTGGTCACCTATTGGTAAAATGTCTCTTAGGCCTATAAAATCTGAAATTGCTTCTTCATTATAAAACTCATTGAAAATGATATTTTTGTCTTGTTGGTCCCAATCAATAAGGTTGAAATAATGAAGGGTAAGGGGATAGTTGGAATAGTATAAATAGTGAGAATAGAAATAGAATTGAACATATTAGTGTTGGAAAAATCATCTTAGGTACTATAATAGGACTATGTGTCATTTCTAACAATATTATCATTTAACACAAAGTTTAAACCATTTCTAGGATGCATGGGGACAACCCTAGGTGATTTGTATCTGAGACATTATTTATTTGAATGATTTATAGGAAGAATAGTGTCTAATCCACCTTGTTATTTTACCCCCAGCCCCTTTCTTTTATAAGCATGATGGGACATTATTATATTAGGAATAGGGTAGTTTTTACTCTGAAAATAAGGAGATAAATGCTCATTCTAAACCATGACTCATCTTCATGCTTCAAATCTTATTAACTAAATTATTTTCCTAGGATGAATAGAATATGTTCTTTGGGATAATATTATATCTTTTTCTTATGTCAATCCATCTTGGGCTTGCCATGGGATTTGGGTGATCTAATTAATTTGGTAACATGAAATGCATTTTCCATACTATACGTGCCAATACCTTTGTCATGAATATTGAAATGGGAGGAATTTAATGAATGGAAAGGTGCTTAAAAATAACAAGGGTATTGGGATCTAAATAATTAGATTGAGGTGGCTTAGATATTACTTTATTGTCTTTTTTATGGTATTAGTAGCACTAAAACAATAGGTATATTGATGACCTTCTACTTCTATATGTTTATAATATTGATATGGTTACAAATCCCTAAGAATAGTAACCTCCATTATAGAATGAATACACTTTATACATTTATAGAGTGTAAATGGAACTACATCATCTCATGAATCCATACACGACCAAGAAGGAGATTATACAGTAATTCTAGATCAATTACATGACACAAGGTTATACGGATAATAGGCCCAACCTGAATGGGTAAGGAAATTTTACCTTTTTATTGTCACTCAATGTTATCATACCCATTGATAGTGATGGTATCATTCTTGCAATCTACTATAATATATCCTAGATGTTGGATTAGCTTCAATGGAACAATATTAAGGATAGATCCATTGTCTATAAGTACATGTTTAATTTTGTGGTGAGTAATTATGACTTAAATATATAAGGAGTTAGTGTGGGAAGATCCAAGAGATGAGATATCACTTTAATCAAATATAAATTATGTCCCAAGATATAAGTGTCTGACCAATGCATAAAATTTATCTAGTGTAATATTACTTGACACCTGAGATTGGCTCAAAATATCATTTAAGACATCCTCATAAAGTTGAGTACAAAATAAATCCAAAATGGAAATTTGTGTCAACATTTTATTCAATTGATCCACAAGATCATAAAACTTTTTGACATGTACATACTTGATTTGGACTGATTTTGAATAGGATTAGAACAATAAGGTCAATTAGGATCAGTAAAGGAAGCTACATGCCCTTGGAGTGTGATAGCACAATCTTAGGTAGGAATATAAACATGAGAATTTGAAGTAGATTAAATAGGTCCTATAATAATAACTAAATAATAAGGATCATGTGAAGGAGGAACTCCCAAGATAGATAGACCTGATCCTAGAATAGAGGGATTTGCTTGTTGTGAATTATGAGAATAGATATTGATCATAAATATGGCTACGTAATGTTCCATGATACGTCCCACTACATTTTAATCATAAATGGTAGCATGGTAATCAACATTATTATCTTGGGAACCCTGATTATAATTATGATTGCTATTTGTTTTGTGTTTTTGTTACTCATGTTGATTAGTATTATGCTGAGGAAAGGGGTTTTTATATATTCTCATATTTTGACTAGAATTAGAATAGGATGCATTATTTCAACTCAATTTCTCCTCTTTTTAGCACTTATTAAATGGGATGTCAAAGTTTCATGCATCTAAAAATTGCATGCCCTTTGACCCAATGATATTCATAATATTCATTATCCCTATACCACTATGGTTTAAGTTGAATTTCATCAAAGGGTTTGGTATTTGTCTAAACAATCATATTCATAGCAAGTAGCTTGTGAAATAAATTCTCAATGGGATCTCCCATATTATTAAATGCTATTCAATTAAACTAATTCCTTGGTAGAGGTTGCCTTTGTAATGAAAGTGATTACAATTAAGGAGCCTTTTTGTACTAGTTTAAATTATATTATTTGAACATGTCTGGATTCTATAACTCCATTGCCAACCACATTTTTATCACAATTAACATGTTTGGGCTTATCTACCACATTTTATAGATTTGGAGTAGAATGTTGGCTCTGATTCTAATTCTAATTGTGAGATTGATTTTAAGACTAATTTTATGAATAAATTTTAATCAGTCCTTTATTAATAATAGTTTTCTTTATTTGAACACCCTTAGTAATAACATCATCAAAATTGTCTAGACACTATAATATGAGATTAAGTGTTAGTTCTAAGTTTGAATTCATCATGAATATATTTTATAACTCAATATTAAGAAGTGCATGTGTAAATATACTAACCAATGCTCACCATCATTGAAGATAAGTAGCAAAGCTCTCACCTCCTCTTTTCTTGATAGCACATAAATCAACCATGATTAACTCATATTTAATGTTATAGGAAAAGTGCAATAAACTTATCTAAAAAATCATCAATAGTTGTAATAGAATTTTTTGGGAGGTGTGTAAATCATTATAAAGTAGGTCCATCCAAACTTTGTGAGGAAAATCAAAGTAGGAAATTTTTGTTAGATATTACTTCATGGAAAGCATCAAATAATAGGCTTAGGTTCTCTCTTCGGTCACCTTTTCCTTTATATTTGTCAAATTTAGTAATCTGAAAATGAAATGGAAAACGTATTTGAAAAATACTAGAATCAAATGAATATGAACATATGTGATCCAAATTATATTTTTGATTTTGACTCTCAGATTTTAATCCTAATATTGCCTCTTTGATAACCTAGAATTCCTAAGAAAAGAAGGTATATTGGGACATAAGTATGGGATTATTTGAATAAGAATAGAATTGGGTGTTTGTTGGATGTATGGGAACTATTTGACCTAACCAATTAGAATTATTATTTATATTGCCAAGATTTTAATGGTTAAGTGTAACCTGGTTTTGGTTATGATTGGAAGAGGGAATGGAAACACATTGCTACATAAGAAGAAACTGGTATTGATTATGATTATAACATGTAATGGAAATGCATTTTTACATAGGAGGAAGTTGTTGATTTTGACTAAAGAATTACTACTGAGTGATAGAAATGTTTTGTTGAGTAGAAGTAACCCATTGGATAGAAGGAACTAATTATTATGTATTAGACCAAATCTAACGAGTATTAGAGGGAAACATTAGAAGAATTATGTTTGGGAATATGGGAACTAGAAGAAACATTTTGTCTCAATGGGAAATTATTAGAAATGACTTGAAATTTGTAATTTTTGAGTGGGAATTTGCTTAGATGGAATTTTTCATGTAAGATTCCTAGAAACTTGGTGAGGATTAGGGAATGTTTGTTGGATATTTTCTACAACTCATTGTAACTTATCTTTAGGTGTATGTTGTTCAGGAACAATAAAGGTCTCAAAATTTGGCAGTGGATCAACAAACAAATTCTTTTTATGATATTCAAGTGGAGGATCAAAAGTTAGACTAAGTAATAAGGCAGCAAGGTTACTGAAAACTTTACCATATTGATTTAGTTAGGTTAACACACTAGGTGAAACTTGGGGGGAAGTTATAAGTAACTCTTTCCATTTTCTAGATCTTTTATAATTGTCAACATTTCTACAATTAGAGGATCATGACTAGAAAAGGGTATTTCATCATTCCACTCAATAATTTTGACAGTATTTTGTGGTTATGATTTTTTAACCTAACATAAGTTTTCTAGTAGAAAACTAGGAGCCTTAACCCATCTCTAATAAATTCAAAAATATTTTATCTCTATTATCAAATAATTATTTCTAAAATTGAGCTCTAGTTACATCATACATCAGTGGCACTTCTTCATATTCTAGTTTTTTAAATTTCATATCATATGGATTCATATAATCCTCTTGATCATGGGGATAAGTGGTTTGATATGCAAATGGTTTTATTTGACCTTGAGTCCAATCATCATCATAAATAGCATTATAAACCATACTGATTATTATGTAATGAGGATTATTGAACTCAAATTTTAAATATACCTAGATGGAAAAGAGAAAATATGATGTTTGGAAAATGACGAGAAATTATTAGACTTGAATAGATTTTATTTGAACACAAGGAAATGGTATCAAGACTAAAATTTTTGGCTTAACCAAATTTTGATGTAAAGTGACCTTAGGAATAGAAACTTAGGAAAATGACATGAATAGGTTCAAATTCACATGGAAAACATAATGATATGATTTCAGATAAGAGAGATGTGATTTGAGACAAATTTTAGACAGAAGATGTAGAAAGGAACAATTTTAACTTGGAACATGGATAAAGTAACTCCTCTTTGTGTAGGTGTGATATGACAATGTCATTAAATTTAGTTTTAACCTTGGTTAATGGGATTAGTTTTGGAATACAAAACTAGGTTTTAATGTGATAATCGAGTATCAACATATAGTCATTTTGAGACAATTTAATAACTAACACGGGTGTAAATCACATTCATTGAAACTTTGATATAGTCACCTTGAGAGAGGATTAAAAATTTAAGATTCATTACAAAAATTATTGTAATTATTGGTGGTGTTTTAATACCACCTTTATCTCAAAAGGTTTATATGAGTAAGGCAATATTTAAGGGGTTTGGTAACCTTTGCCCCCTTCATCAATGAATGATTTGTGGAAAAAGAGGTATCTAAGAAGTAATCTAAGTTTAGGCTATTCACGAGGGGGTTTTATCCCTTTAAAATTACTTCAATTGTAAGGGTTTTAGTGAAGTGCTACCATATTTGGGGTTTGTTGACAATTTTACTTAGTTTTATAGATGATCCCTATATACAACCCATAATAGGTGGTATGTGGGCATAGGTTCATCAATAAATAAGTTAAATATTGTTACCTATATTTATCCTCTTGAGGGTACCACACTTTATCCTTGAGTATTATAAATAAATCCCATGTTAAAATACTCATGTGATGATGTGCAAGCATAAAGTCAGGCCTTCACAATGGCAACACTCTTTAATTTGTATACCCCATTAGATGAAATAGGATTTGGTATGAATTTTGGGTAATGATGTCCCAATAATCACATCCTAAATAATTATGAGAAGGTGTTGAAATCCAAATTGCATAGCTAAAATAAAAAGGAATGTATTCTCATTTGATTCACACAATTTCCACCAAGGGAAAAAGATTATAGCAGGCAAATATTTAGGATTAGAAAAAATATTAACTTTATGTTTCTAAGTCACCCAAAACGGGAGAGCATATGCATAAAATATCCTCACAAAACACTCAAGAAATAAGAAGCAACAAGAAAACTTGTACACAATGAAAAAACTTAGAAAATAAGCAAGTTTTCTTATAACCCAAAATGAAATGTGAATTATTTTTAAGGCACCAAAGGAAATTATTGACCAAATTTTGGTCCTATAAGGCAAAATTAGGCACCCCTTCCTTTTACTTTGTAAAATTCATCCAATCCATGTTTTGGCTAGATCATCCCTCTATTGCCTTATGTAAAAATGTTCTTTTCCAGACCTTTCTCATGAAAAAGCTAGGTGTTTCCCTCAATCTGCTTTGCCAAGTGCAAATCGGGTTTGTGCAGGTGCATTACTTGTCTACTTTTATAATTATAAGTGATTGAAGAACTAGAAATGGTCTAAATTAGTTCATAAAAGGCAATGGATTTCCTTTGGAGGGCATTTTGACAGCTTGAAGGATGTTTACAAAAGTCTGAAGGGTAAGTGTCTTTTTAGAGGGCACTTGGGAAAAGAAAGAGGACTTATTCAGTTTTCTGAAGGATGTTTGCAAAAGGTCCAAATGGTATGTCCCATTGTAGAGGGAACCTTGGTCGATGGTAAGACTAAATCAATTATTCTAAAAGGTAACTTTAAACTCAAAGTGCCCTTGTGGAGGGCACCTTGAGAAAGATGAAGACCATTTCAGAAAGCTTGAAGGGCACTTTTGGATGAAAGAAACCCTTATGAAGGGAAACCATCTAAAGGAGACAAATTGCAAAGGCCTGAAGGGCACATTCCCTTCAGAAAAAGAATCAATCAAAATAAATAATTCCTTCAGACATTTTGCCCAAAGGAAATCATGGAAAAAATCCCAAAATAAAGGAGTAGAGACCATTGACAACCCGAAGGCCTGATAAGTCAAAGACAAGCCAAGAAGAAGCCAAGACAAAAGAGAAGTCGAAGGAAAGAGAAAAACAATAGGCAAAGACAAAGTAGAAAATACAAAATAAGGAATAGTTCCAGCTACTAACAAAGATAAAGGATAAAATCATGACCACTTAGACCAAGACAAGTGGCATAGATGACTCATCAAGGAAAATTAATACATTTGGTGAAATATATCTACCAAAAACCAATAAAATAGATTATTTTTTAAACTATAGAGACCAGCATCCCATGTTTTCATGATTTACCATTAATGTGCATCCAAGTCATGTCTAGGTATTGAAGAGAGCATAGTCAATCACAACAACTCAGAATGGCTTTTTCAATTGTTGGGGATGGTCTCCCATGCTTTTACATCCCAAGGAAGTAGAAACAGTGGTTTGGATAGCCTACAACATGGATCCCATATGCAATTTGAAGAAAGTGATAGTAGCATGGTCTTTTGATCTCTGTAGAAGTGTTTAACTCAGCATGGGTTTCCATTCTTAGATTTTTCAGTTATCTTATTTTTAATTCTCAATATATTTGTAACTTTTCATTTAATAAAAAAAATATCTCAACTTGTATGGCAAAGCCCTAAAAGAATTTACCTTCAATCAAAAGAAGCATTTGTACCTCCATTTGAGATTACACTTTTGCATATGTCTATGGTTTTATCTTGTGGTAAGTCATTTTGTTTTCATGCTTTCATAAGTTTATGCCAACATATCTAATGTATTATGATTTCTTCTCTTGCAGGTCAATAAGAAGTATCCAACTCAAAGTATAGGTGCATGTGAATAGGGTGTCCATAGTGTGTCTTAAAACACCTCTAGTAGTTCTTCTTCCCTGTATCTCCATAAGATCCCCTATTGAAACATTAATGCATGAAAGGTTCTCATTTGAATGAAGTGTATTATTGCTTCTATCTAGTGTAAAGTGTATGTCAAAGCTGAGTAGACCAACCATTTTGGTGCATCACCACATTAGTTTAGGTTCTAATTTTAGTATTTCTCTCCCTTTTCATCCCCCCATTATTATCAGTAGGAAATCTAGGGCTCAGGGTGCATCAAGGGGAGCTAGCCCCTAATCTAGAGATTCATACCTCACATTTGCAACCCATAGCAAGAGGACTGTCTCCATTATGCCATGTGGAGGAAGAGAGCTGATCCTCCATTTAGAGGGTAAAATCCACTACATCAATAGTTTTTGGCATGCCTAATGGGATATTTTTTCTAAGAGGTTGATTAATTCTTGGTGTGATCTTCAACAAATTAGCCTTTGGAGGTATTCAATCAACACCAATGGTGACTCTGAAGATACATCAGTTGGTTGAGTAGCCTAAGTGATCCTTTGAAGAGCTTTGGTATTATGTTTATTTTTGAAATTTCATGGTTGCATATGGTTATGAGTTTTTCCCTTTATAAGTTTGTGAAACATTGTAAGCACCACCTCAGTTTGAGCAAGTCTTTAGCCAGCCTAGCTATGATCCTTACCAACCTTGTGTTGATCCTTACTAGGTCTAATATGACTAGTTTCATCCCTATCATGAGCTATATTAATCTTATGGAAAATTTTCTCAATGTGTTACTTCTCTTACTCAACCTAATCCTTTTGCCAATCATCCCATTTCCACCTTCAAACAAGCATTATTAGGGTTTGAAAGGTATATAGTGGAGCTTGACACTCAAAAGAGGATGTGGCTAATAAATTCTTGATCATTTCATCCATCAAGTGAGAAACACATTAGAGCTGGTCAAAAGTGAATGGACTCATATTGAAGAGCCAATTGGCAAAGGCTTATAGATGAGATGTTGGATGTGAGTGGTTTGATTGCATCTTTGGAATAAAAGCTGAGTATTCATAAGAGGTAGCCTTACCAAGTCTATTAACCTACATACCCACTACCCCAAGTTCTATATCAGTCATACATAGCCTCTACTCTTGACCCAAGTCAAGCCTATCAAATTCCTTTCCCCAATCATGTTCAAGAGAATTTTGAAATAGAAAATCTTGTGTTTAAGGCCAATCTTGATAAGTAGATTGAGTTGGCAAATATTCATAGTAGTAGTCTATGTTGGTAGCAAGGTAAGTGGAATCCAAACCATCACTACCCTCTCACATTGAAACCCCATCAACCTAAAAGTAGACTTCCAGTCCTAAGATCATGAGCTGGAGTAAAGTAGTTGAGTCATAGAGAAGCAAGGAGGAGAAGGGCATTGTTCAAGAGTGTGAAGTATAAAATGAGGCTAGTCCTTCTCAAGTCCCTCTCACCCTTCCTCAAGAATATTCTTGTACTCCATGGTAGACTTCATGCACTCCCCATTTCTATGATGATTTATATGAGCTTTAAGAAAGACTCTTTCAAGAAAATCTAGCTGAGTAAATTGAGGAATTAGAGGCAAATGTGAGATTGCTTAGTGAAAGTGAGATGGAAGTTTCAGACCTTAGAGAGGAGCCTATGCCAAAAGACACCCCTTCTACCAATCCTCAAGCTAATTTTGATATTGATGAAGTTTTTTTCATGTGGAGAGAATAAAATCAAGTGATTTAGGCCTAAGGTCTACCCCTATTTTCTCATGAGCTTTCAAAAAGATCCCCTACTTTCCATTCCCAGCCTGATTTTGACAATCCTTGTGTTCCACCTCCTTGCCTAGTAAATGAAGAATGTTTATCTTGTGTTGAGGAATCCATCTTGAGGGAAGCAAGTGAAGAGGAGTATGCTCAATTCATGACTAATTAGGGAGCCTTCATGAGTGTAGATGAGGAAGAAATCACCATAGGTACCCCCTTGGTGAACAAGAAGATAAGTCACAAGCTTTTGCCTCTATCTCTAATGAGGAAGAGATGATCATTGAATCTTTTCTCACTTTGCAAGATGTCATGGAGGAGCATGGATATATTATTGATCATTATTTGAATGATTTGTTTGAATTCATTAGGGAAGGTTACACTCTTCTTCAAGGAGGCTATGAGCTAGCTAAGGGTGGAAAAGGAAGGATTGAGACTCAAATAAGTATGCAAAGGGGCATCAAGCTTTTAGATTTATCCTTTCAAGATTTTGGTGAATATAAAGATGATATTTTTGAAGTCATCAAGGAGGGATATCACCTTCTATAAGGAACCCATCAGCTCTAGAAGGATGAAGAAGAATTATGTGGCCCTGAAGCTTCTAAGGAACATGAGGAACATGAAACTAATCCTCTTGGAGACATGCCTACTAAAGAGATAAAATTTGACCATGAGATAAAGAGTGGGTATAAATATGAAATGTATAAACATGTGCAAGAGGAATATGTCTTCATTGGAGACCTATTCAAATATGACCTCTTCGAGACTAGACCAAGTGAAGTGCCAAAGAAGAGACCTGATCTATAAAGCATTCAATTCAAAGAGAAGAATGCTTATCACTTTGTTATATCTCATCATGAAAGAGACTTAAGAATTTTTCCCTTTGATCTAGGATGGAAAATAGCATATTTTGTTAGCTATACATATTAGTTTGCTTTTTGTAAGGTTCTCTTTTATTTTCCCTAAGTGTTGGTATGCATGTGTGTAGTGTTTTTAGCCTTTGTGTTGTGTTTTCCTTGTTGTTTAGGGTAAAATATTTTTTGGATCATAGGTCCTTACAAGGATATTATTTTATTCTCCAAGATGCATCATGAATCCATGCCCAATGGAATTTGAGTCTACAAGTATTATTTAACATAGTAGGCATGCTCCCCCTATGAGTCACCAAATGTGTTGACCAAATTTTGGTCTTGCAAGCCAAAATTGGGCACCCCCTCCTTTTTCTTTGTAAAATTCATCGAATCCATGTTTTGGCTAGATCATACCTCTACTACCTTGTGTAAAAATGTTCTCTATCAGACCTTTCTCATGAGAAAGCTAGGTGTTTCCCTCATTCTGCTTTGCCAAGTACAAATAGGGTTTGTCCAGGTGCATTACTTGTCTACTTTTATAAGTAAAAGTGATTGAAGAACCCAAAATGGTATAAAGTATTTCACAAAAGGTAACAAATTTCCTTTGGAAGGCATTTTGATGGCTTGAAGGATGTTTGAAAAAAGTCTAAAGGGTAAGTGTCTTTCTAGAGGGCACTTGGGAAAAGAAAGAGGACTTAATAACTTTTTTGAAGGATGTTTGCAAAAGGTCCAAAGGGCATGTGCCCTTGTGAAGGGCACCTTGGTCAGTGGCAAGACTAAATAAATTCTTCTGAAAGGAAACTTTAGACTCAAAGTGCCCTTGAAGAGGGCACCTTGAGAAAGATGAAGACCATTTTAGAAAGCCTGAAGGGTACTTTTGGATGAAATAAACCCTTACAAAGGGAAACCAACTGAAGAAGGAGACAAATTGTAAAGGAATAAATGGCACGTGCCCTTTATGAAAAGAAGTAATCAAAATAAATAATTCCTTCAGACATTTTACTTGAAGGAAAGCATGGCAAAAAGCCTAAAACAAAGGAGTGGAGACTGTTGAGAACCTGAAGACCTGATAAGTCAAAGACAATCCAAGAAGAAGCCAAGGCAAAGGATAAGTCAAAGGAAAGAGATAAAATATGGGAAAATACAAAGTAGAAAATATAAAATAAGGAATAGTTCTAGCTGTTGACAAAGATAAAAGACATAATCAATGACCACTTAGACTAAGACAAGTAGTATAGATGACAAAGCAAGGAGAATTAATACATTTGGTGATATATATCTACCAAAAACCAATAAAATAGTTTGGTTTTCAAACTATAGAGACTAGTATCTGATGTTTTCATGCTTCACCATTAATGTGCATCCATGTCATGTCTAGGTATTGAAGAGAGCATAGTCAGTCACAACAGCTTAGAATGGCCTTGTCAGTTGTTGGGGATGGTATCCCATGCTTTTTCAACCCAAGGACAACAAAAATAGTAGTTTGGACAACCTACAGCATGGATCCCATAGGTAGTTTAAAGAAAGTGATAGTAGCATGGTCTTTTAATCTCTGTAGAAGTGTTTAACTTAGCATGGCTTTTCATTCCTAGATTTGTCAACTATCTTATTTACAGTTCTCTATATATTTTTAACTTCTCATTTAAGAAAAAATATATCTTAGCTTGTATGGCAAAGCCTTAAAGGAATTTACCTTGAATCAAAAGAAGCATTTTTACCTCCAGTTGAGCTTGCATTTTTTTATATGTCTATGGTTTTATCTTGTGTTAATTCATTTTATTTTCATGATTTCATAAGTTTATGCCAACATATATAGTGTATTGTGAGTTCTTCTCTTGCAGGTCAAAAAGAAGTGTCCAGCTCAAAGTATAGGTGCATGTCAATAGGCTGTCCATAGTGTGTCTTAGAACACCTCTGGTATTTATTCCTCCCTATATCTTCATAGGATCCCTTGTTGAAACATTGATGAAGGAAAGGTTCTCATTTGAATGAAGTGTATGCTTACTTCTCTCTAGTGTAAAGTGTATGTCAAAGCTGAGTAGACCAACCATTTTGGTGCATCACCACATTAGTTTAGGTTCTAATTTTATTATTTCTCTCCCTTTTCATCCCCCCCCCATTTTTAGTAATAGGAAATCTAGGGCCTTAAGGTGCATCAAGGGGAGATAGCCCCTAATCTAGAGATTCATCCCTTACATTTGAAACACATAGAAAGAGGAATGTCTCCATTGTGCCACTTGGAGGAAGAGAGTTGAGCCTCCATTTAGAGGGTGAAATCCATTACATCAACATAAATGTGAGTAGATAATGTATTTTTTTGAATAAATCATCACACCCTTTTTGGAACCTACAAGCAAACAAGGTAATTAGTTCTATTTGGTGGGACTTTGACAAGTGAAAGAGGTTGATTTTATATGTTTTTTAAACTCTCAAATTTTGGACACAAAAATGAATTCACCATTTATAAATAATTTTCTAATTTCATAAACCTACAAATGATAGAAAATATAACATAAAATATATATATAAAAATGATTTCACTGATTAGCAGGAATAATTTTTTCAATAACGTAATAATTTTGTTGATAATAAAATTATTTTACCAATAATCAATAAAGAATACTATGATTACCTTAATGATTTCACTGATATTTGAACAAATTTATTATTTAACTTAATAATTTTGTTGATATATGAATAAATTTTATAATAATAAAAATCGTCATAGGTAGAAAAGAAAAGAGAAAAAGTGAACAAAAATGATTTTACCACTTATAAAGTCAATTTCAATGATAAATATGTCAATTTCATTGAATTATGATTTTATTTCTATAAAATGTGTCTATTTCATCGAAATGGTGACCAATTCACCGATATGCATAAAATAATCCCATGAATGATTACATTGACTTCATTGATTATTGTGTTGATTTCACTAATGTTTGAATGATTTCATCAATTTATAAAACCTTCATAGAAAATAGAGAATAGAGAATAGAGAAAGTGATGACTTCACTAATTATGGGGTGATTTCAATGACTAAAAGACACACAAAAATGTTTTCACCATTTTCATGAAGTGAATTCATAAAAACATAAAAAATAGAATATGGTGGAAAAGATGAACATAAAAGAGCCAAAATAATCACATATTTTTCAAATGAAGATTGATAAAGAGGATAAAAAAGGGTGTGGGTTACTAGTCCCACTAGACATGCCATATGTATCATTAGGATTATTCAAAATCAATATTTTCACAAATATTAGTCAAGTCTATCAAAAACCAAACAAATGAAAAAGGCTTGAGCCTAAGACCTAGTGACCATAAAAATATTATCTAATAATGCATAAGATTTAAATTGAAAGCATGCAAACCTTCATTATAAATGTTTTTATATAGGATTTGAATCAGATGTAGCATCAAATGATATTTTTAAATTCCAATTCATGTTGAGACATTGCCATTTAAGATATGGACTAGTTGAATTTGATGATGAATTTGAAAAGATGATGCATAAAGGGATTCACAAATTTCCATCAATTTATTTTATATCTTTAGAATCATGAAGTAATGTAATGAGGTTTATTTATAATGATTTAAGATCATTGAATACCTTTAATCCTAAAATAAATATGAATGATTGAAAAAGTGTTCTCAATAGTGCATATGGATCAGCACATGGATCACTAATGTGAGCCCTTCATATTACTCAAGATGAAGGGTGGAGGACGATCTTTGAAAATATCAAATGAGGATTAAACAAGCCCTTCATCTTGTTTCAAATATGAAGGGTTTAGAATTATCTTTCTAAAATCTTGGTGAGAGTGCATTTAAACCACTCATCTCATTTCCAAGATGAAGGGAGGAGAATCATTCCCAAGAAGGCACATGGATCACCCATGTGGGCCCTTCATCTTATTTTAAAGATGAAGGGTTGAGAATGATATTAAAATATCCCACAAGATTCATAAAGGTCTTGCCTTTCATATTTTCACCAAGATGAAAGATGGAGAAGAATCTTGTATATTAATTCACTTATCAAATTGATTTATCTCACAAAATTATATTTCAAAGAATCTCAAGATCCTTTCTTGAATGAAGATGTTTCCTAGAGGAAAATAATAATTAATTAAATGAAAATAGATTATAATTTTATTTAAAATAAATATGTAATTTAGAATAATTATCTATAAAAGAGGGTATTAATTGCATTAATTTATCAATGAAGTGTAATTATTGAATTGACTAGAATAGAATAATTGACCAAATAAAATGACAAATTATAATTTAATAGATCTTAATACGGTTAATTATCCCACCTAAAGATTCCCCAAGATGAATTCAAACACATATATTAGATTAAAAGAATATTTTATACTATATTATGTACAATTACTTGGAATCATTCTATTTTATAATTTTGACACAGAAGTGATAAAAATGGAGTGTCTACATACTGGCTTAATATAGTTAGTAAAATTCTAACCTAGTGGGTCATGAAAGTATATAAAACTAGTTTTATTTTAAAATTTTAGGTGTACATTGCATAGCATATGCACCTTAGATATGTCTCATGCTAAAACATTATATAATAATAGTACCAATGTATAAAATTCTACCATAAATGTGTATCTAAATCACATAGCTGTGCAATTTTGACCAACTTGAAAACTATGTAAGTTGAAGAACATGCTTCCAAACCATGCCCCCATTATAGTCTAAAACTAAAAACTAGTGTAAATGTGGAGAATTTTTTTTTCTAAAACATTCTCCCACTATATGTCTAAAATTGTGAAACCAATGTAAGTGTGAAGAATATGTTTCCATAACAAGCACCCACTATATGTTTGAAACTATAAAAAATGTGGAAGACATACCTCTATCACATGCCCCCACTAATATCCGCCCCCATTTTGAGGTGAGGAAAAGAAGTAATTAGTAGTTACCTTACCTCAAAAGGATAAGATAATTGTATAATATGTGTATGAACCATGTAGCATATATAAGGAACATGTCTAGGTAGATATATTATTGAACTAAACACACACACACACACAAGAGCACTCAAAAGCAAGCCAAAATATCATGGTTCAAGAAGACCAAAAATAAGGGGCAAGTTCAAATATCTCACAATCGAAGGGACAGGACTTATTCAAATATCCAAAAAATCAAGAAATGGCATATTTAAATTTAAACTTACAACAAAGGATTAAATATTCAAATGTCAAGAGGTAAATAAAGACATGAGGGGTGAAAACAATGGAGCATATTCAAATTCTTGAACAAGTAATAAAATCACTCAAGAA
Organism: Torreya grandis; assembly: GCA_037957365.1. Classification (NCBI taxonomy): domain Eukaryota; kingdom Viridiplantae; phylum Streptophyta; class Pinopsida; order Cupressales; family Taxaceae; genus Torreya; species Torreya grandis. The sequence goes on from JARHVA010002617.1 coordinate 1,335,667, forward strand.
AGTGCATAAAGGAAAACATAGACAATAAGTAATTAGCATAACATAGCATGTTATCCCATGGATCATATGTGTTATTAAAAACCATTAATACATAGCATATCAAGTACATTGTGAAATATATAAGCATGGGTAAAGGCATGTGTAAGCACATAAGCTCAAACATGATAATGGAAAGTGACTATAAAATGATATAACCCAGATGTATCCTAACTAAAGAAGTAGATGCCCACAATGTCCATGTGACATGAATGTAGGGAGGACTTAACATCTAAAAGTGAATAGATCATTTATCTGTGTATGCTTATATAATATTCAAAATATGCATTAAATACATGTATATAATAATAAATGATATGTTATCCACTAACATGAAACTAACAACATAGATGCCAAGGAGATAATAAAACATGTAAAACTTGCAAATATTTTTGTATTTTTGAAATTTTTTTATTTTTTCAATATTTGGAGATTGTATCTGCTACTAAATTATTTCAAAAGGAGGATGAGAATCTTTGAGTAGTGGTGAATGAATAACATTTCTTGAACTAAATGTGTCATATGTGTGCATAGCAAGACTATAAAATTATCATGCTATTTTGGTAAGTTTGTACTTGTATCTTTAGTTTACATTTATTTGCATTTGGTTTCTCATTTGTTAGTGATGGATTCAATTGATAGGTGTCAGGTCCTATAGGTATTAATATATTATGTGGTATGTTCTCGAGTGGATTATAACATATTTTGTTAAACTATTCATCTGAATATTGTTTACCATCTATATGAGTAGTGAATTTGTCCTTATTTAAAGAAAGGATTGTAGTATCCTCCTTTGTAACCAAATTTTTAACCTTATATTTTTCAATTGTATCTTGATTTTAACCTCTTTTATTAGAAATCCTAGTTTAAATATTTGATGTGCCCATTACTCTTTTTGTGACCATATGTTTTATATTTGTGTTGTAATCTTTGACTTGTTCTCATTTTTAGGTTCTTTTTCTTTTACATTCCACAAATGTATCTTTGAATGTTTTGTTTTAGTATTCCCAATATATCCAAAGCTTTGACAGTCATTCTAATCATGTGTGGAAATGATATGAGTGATGCGTTGGGAATGTTTTCCCAATCCTTGACCTATTTCTTTCTAAAATTGTATTGTTTGGAAAATTGAGTATCATTATTGAGAGGTAAACTTGTATCCTTTTCTTGATCTAATTTGTCTTTTTGAACCTTGTCTTTCTCTAAGTTTGATATTTGAAATTTTTTTTTATTTAAAAAAAAATTTGGTAACCACATTTTTTATTTTGGTAGTTATGGTTTAGGAGAGGTACTCATAATGTGAGTAGTGTTTTTGGGTGATGTATCATTGATATGATCACTCCTACCTTTATTATTTTTTATTATATTATTTAATGCAAAACAAAAATCTATGTTATGATCATACATTATATGATATGCATAGTAAAAATTTAGATCATTTTATAGTATGTGGTAGAAGTAATTTGATAACTTTGTCTCGAATCATTTCTCTTAGGATTTCACTTGGACTCTTATTATCCTTTTGATCACTTTTTAAATCACTTGTTTTAGATGTATCATGTTGTATCTCTTCATTTGGATGTGAAACCTTTTTGGCACAACATTGGTAGATGAGGATGAAAAAACATGATTAACACTACCATATTTTGGATTCTATAGATACGTAATCTAATTTTTTGATAATGTGGTCTTTGAAATAAAACTATTTTGCCAATCTTCTATTAATTTTCTCATAAATATGATTTGATATTTTAAAGCTTCACAAGCACAAACCCCATGTGCATCAAATTGAACATGCATACATACACCATCTACCTTAACCCTTGAAGGAGTGATAGGATGGAATTAGTTAGAAATATGGTATCTATTTCCCCCCATAGGGTTAGGAGGAAGAGGCTTAATACTATTACCATAAGAGTTGTAAAGAGAGCTTAAATTATGATTTTTTTGAAACCCTCTCATTATATTAATCAAGTTGGTTACTCATTTTAATTGATTTCATCATACATGAAACATAATAGGTAATAACTACCATGATTTATTGTAAAATAAAGTAGATAGTAGATACATCTATATTAAACATGTTTGTAGAAACGGGTAAATTTTGAGTTTTAAATTTTGAACACTTTGAAATCAGGATTCAAAAAATAGTAAACAAAGAATCATGCAACCTTAGATAAATATCTATAATTTTGAGGACCATAAGTTAGGTTAACCAAAGGTTTAACCTAAAAATATATATTGGGGAATATAGGGGAATATAGGTTTAAAGGGGTTAGATATAGCCTAGGTCACAAGGATGGTACACTATCTCTAAAGTAGGCCAATTAATTTGTAAACTTAGATAAACATAGACTAAATTTATTATGCTGGGATATGCTACAATTTAGGAAGTAAAACTATGTTAGATATTGAAATGATAATAAAAATAAGTTATTTATCAAGTTTTAATGATAATAAAAATCTATATCTAGAATAGGATTATGGACCAGTCTCCTAATTTAGGAAATTATACCTTTGTATCCTGAACACTTACATCAACCTAGGATGGTTGCATCAATGCTTTTATGTGAATTGAATGCAAGTGTATAGTATATAATACCTTTTAAAACTATATGTGACCACATATATGTGCATGGGTTCTATGTCACCTTCACTCTGGTGCACTCAAATCTGGGTCATGGATCGTTGCTCTTTATCAAATAATAAAACCCTAGTTCTTCATCTTCATATTGGTTGTGGTAAAAATAGGTTAGTGGGCACATTATGTTGAATTAACCCAATGACCCTCTATCAATTAACATTACCTAAATAGCTAATACTCTAAATAAGGCCTCAAACTTATGTATTTATCCCTTATTTTTTGGCTTGTGTGTGCATAAGGATGCAATGTGTGATAAGTAAGTGCATAGAGTGACCTATCTTATAACTTGGAAAATATGGCCCATGGAATGTTACTTCAGTACTTTATACATTTAAATTTGTTTTACTTATGATTTATATGGAAATAGGATAAAATAGGGAAGCTTTGCTCACTTGAGTGCTTGATTAACTACTTTTGGTAAGTTGCCTTGTGAGAAGTAATAAGTTTCTAGGTGAAAAATGAATGACAATTGATCTTGTATATATACCAATCCCTTTGGATAATATTTCATATTAAATCACTTAGGATGACCATAATAATATATTTTATTAGTAAATTATATGACTTTAGGGCATTATAAACTTGCATTGGGGTAGGACACTTGCGATAATGTAGGCATCTAACTCGGGTGTAAGTGTCTAGGTAGCTATAAAATAAGCACATGTTCATAAATTGTAGATATATAAGATAATAAGGTTTATAACATTATGATCATGATATAAATTCTAATTCATTACAATAGCATTGGTTGGACTAATAGATAAGTAATATGCATAGAGATATAGTGTATGCGATACTTTTAGTAGTGAGAAATGTCTAAAAGGTGAAGGTACATCCATGATATGTATTACCAAGTGTACAATACTAAGGTACTAAATAATTTTGAAATAGTGTCTACATATATCGATAATGTCATTGAAAAATGGGAGGATGCATGATATCCATTATGTCATCAAAAACTAGGAGGATGCATGATATCCATCATGGCATCAAAATCTAAGGAAACAATCAAGCAAGTGGCATGGCCATGATGTACACAAATAAAAGATTACATGCAAAACACACAAAATATGCCATATGAAGCCAAGGGGACACATACAAGATACATGTTCAAATGTCACTTACACGTAGAGAAACATAGAATGAAGGATTAGATCTAAATACAAGGACATGTTCAAATGTCCTCTCATGCATAGAAAAATACATAAGGACATGCTCAAATTTTATCACATGCATAGAAACATATAATTAAGGATTATATCCACACATAGGTGACATGTTAAAATGTCCTCTCATGCATAAAAACACACACAAGGACATGTTTGAATGTCCTCAAATGTCCTCACATTTATAATGGTATAAGATGCCCCCATTGATCTTATTGATGTGTGTAAATTTGTATAAGGCCTATTTTTTTATGGTCTAGATCTTAGAAATGAAATCCTATGCTCACTAGGATAATAGTAAGGTCCGCTCCAGTCTAAATATGGTACTATGATTTGATTGTGGTTTTTATGTTTGATACAGTGAAGTAACCTATAATTAATTTTAGGAATGGTAACCTATATGATTTACACACATTCATGTATACTATTGAATCATATATGACATAAAAATAGATATAAATAAGTACTAAATAATTATCATGTCTAAGTCATATGAATAGGAAAGATGAGTGGCATAATGGAGGAAGATTTGATCAAATATAGAGTTGTGGACACCCTTAATACCAACATTTTTTAACACAATAAAATTTCTCTCTAGGATTGGATCAAGGTTGGTGGTAAAAATTGGGTTTTGGGTGGCGTGTTCATCATTAAATGAGACAAGAACAAACTTAGTGTCACTTTTGAGTCAAATTTTTCTAAGAGCAAGCACTGCTTAGATTCTAAAGTATATCTTCGTGGGTCCATGGGAGGATTTATAGGTGTTAAGAAATCAACTAGAGAATCTATACATATGATGGACTTTCAAAATGAGTACAAACTATTTGATAAAATTTCATAGTGATATTTTGGCTTTAGATCTCTATATGCTTCCTTGATTGTGAATTATGGAAGGGATTTGGAGGTCCAAAATCCACTACAACAAATGGATGGTTTGTTGACCATTACTAGGACTTCATATTTCCTTTATCTAGCATGGGCTCTTTGGTTAGTAATGGAAAAATAGGTATCATTTAAATTTTTTGATAAAATATCAGAATGAAATTATTTGTTAAGGGTTGGTATGATAATAGAATAAGATATTTTCAAGGACCAATTAGTCTTATCTAAGATTAATATTTGTTGCATTAATAATTATCAAATAATGGTGAAGACTATTGATGGGTAGACCATTACACTTATATAAAAAAATGTTTAGATACTATTATCATGCTCAAATATTTGTTTCAACACAAATCAAGGATATGTATAGATAAATAATGTCTTTCCTATAAGGGTAAACAACTGGAGAAATCTACTCAGTTATATATTTACAACATCTACAAAGATTCCCTATTTTTTTATAATTGCATTTTAATGGAGGAGATGTGGGATCTTAAAGACCTTATTCTTCAAATTTGGTTTCTTATAAGGATGTATCTTGTTCCATGGCACCCACCTAATTAATGCTCCCTGCTAACAAACCAATCCCTTACTTTTTTGAGAAATTAGATGTTGTGACAATTATGGAGGTCAAACATCTCAAGGTAAAATAACTCTTTAATTGTATTAAATCTAAGGCAATAATATGTTGCTTTAATGGTTTTGGCCTCATCTAGCTACATCAGTGGATTGATACACACTAGTCCAAACAAAGGGAGATTATTTTGTGCTTCAAGGCTTCTTTGTAGTAAAATTTTATAATCCTAAAGATTATAATAAAATATTTGAATAAGCAGCATGGTTCTATGGAAAAGTAGGGATCTTCATTATCCCATGGTTTCCAAATTTTAATATTAACACTATGGTTGTATCCAAAATGATTATTTGGGTCCATTTCCCAAAAATGCCTCTTCATTTTTGGCATTTGATAGTACTCACTAACATTAGTAATGCTCTAGGCATATTTTTAAAATATTATTATAACTAAACATGTCAATATATTTTCACTTTTTCTCACATTTGTCTGGAGATTGATATAATCAAAGGATTACTAGAAATAATTATACTAAAATTTGGTGACTTGACATGGAGTCAAAGTTTGAACTATGAAAATACAACATTGAGGTGTCATTTTTGTCACCAAACAAGGCATCTACAAGAATGTTTCTCTCAGTCAAGAGGAAATTTGAATGGGAAGATGGGGTATAATACCAAACCAAGAATTGAAAGGCTTATAAGCCTCAACCTCTAGAGGATGGTGATGACAAGAGCATAGCATAATCACTTACTACAGAGGAAGATAAAAATACCAATGTAAGAATAGAAGTAAAAAATGATGGTTTAAATAAGAATTAAATAATTCAAAAGAATAAACATAGGTTGGGGAACCATCCATAAAACAAATAAATACATATAAAACTCCAATAGGATAAATTAAGAGATTACATGAGTTGGATAACTCTAATAATGATAAGGAACCATCCACGGTTGGTTATTCAAAAACACTTCATATTGATCTTCAAATGGTGTTTGCGATAACTCCTCCTAGGGATTGGGTTGAGGTGAAAAAGAAGAAGGGGGAAAATGATAGATCAAGGATATTTCCATATGATATATTTTTTCCCATTCTCGTATGGAATAAGGTCAAGATTACAATTTATTTATGTGCACATGTAGTTGGTTGTAATGATATATTTAGCCCATGGTGGTTGTTTACAAGAACTTTAGCCTTAATTATATATGCATTTACATGATGTAACTTTATACCAATGAATAAAAGTTATGATTTTTTCCATAGAAAAAAAAGTACTAAATAACTATGCACAAATTGATTGATGTAAATGAGCTAAACATAAGCATGCATAGGTCTTTGTTTTTGATTTTTTTCTTAAATATCTAATTTTTTTGTATTTTTACATATTCAAACTAAGAAATATAAATAATCATACTAACCGATGATTTTGCTTAGAGTTTTTCCATCAATAGGTCCTATGTATAACATAGGAAAGATTACCTCTCATGAATTAAAATTATCATGTCATTATGAAATATATGTACTATTTACATATTAATGTTCTACATAATTAGTATCATCAATATCATACCAATATGTAGTGTTATAATCATCATCATCTCTATTTTGAACTTTTGGAATGTCACACTTTCCTTATTTTAAATCTAGATATGTAAACTAACTAATTTATATTAAGTTAGTGACTATTTTAATTTCTCTTTTTCCATATGTATTGTTCCTTTTATCTCTACTAATATATCATTACTTGTATTTATTTGTAAACAAGTTGAAGAGATGCTTTATTTTTATTTCTCTTTCTTTAAAGAGGTTCAATCTTCTCTTGAAACTATAATCACTACAGTTTCATGATCAAATGTGTCATGGTTATGATCTTTACCCATTGTTTCCCCCATTGTTATCATCCATGATCTTTTTATTTTAACATTATATTGGGCCAAACTAGGACATACGTGAAATACCACTAAACATGTTTTTAGACCAATTCTAAAAGGTAACTCAATGGATCTAATAAATGATTTATAATAGTAGTTTTTTATAGATAATTGAGGGTTAAGGATCCCTTGCCCATTATATTAAAATACTAACGGGTTACAAAAATTCATGACTTGGGAAGATCCAAAAGAAGGGATAAATTCTAAAAAAGGGTCAATAGGCCACCAATAAACTAATAGAAGTAACTAAAAAAAATACTTAAATACCACCAAGGATAAGATGAAACACAACTAGACAAACCATCAAGATAAACTATCAAAAAATGGGCACAGGGCCAAGTTATCAATAACCCAAATTGAAATTAACACACCTATGGGGTAGTACCTGAATGTATACCAATGACTAATTGATTTGATTTCCAATAGGGAGAAGAGTCAGGGTGGACCTCATTTGGAGGTTCCAAGAAACCACCCAATCATATAGAATATAAGTTTTGACTCAAGTTTTAAATGCATTGGTGTAAATGAATCAAACCGAGTGTTGGACATCTCCATTCCATTGCACCTTATAGACTCAAAAAATTTTGGGGGTGGCATAGGGTGGCCCCCCTAAACATATGTTCTAGATTATGAGATGTAGCAATAACACATGAATACCAATTCATTACTAGGATGGTTGAGAGAGAAGGTAAGGGGACCTATAGATTCTTCATGTCTAAGGTTACAACTCTTTTATTGGAAGGAGCTAGAGAGCATAGAAACCCCTATAGTTTATTTATGTAGGACATATCCACACATATCCTTTCCTCAATATTGTATAAAATGGAAAAGGTAATGATTCCATAGACCTCCATCCTAGAGAAGGGTAGGTACATCATGCTCTTGGCCAAAAAATACATAATTGCCTCTTGTTATCCAATCTTAAAGTGAGGTTTGATCAATCAATCTACTACCAGCCTAACCAGGTCCTTATCTTCCATAGATAGGAGTATATTTTTTATGAATATAAATCCATATCCACATTGACCCTATAATGGGTCTCTAGATAAGCTGGATCCACTAATTCTTTAACCACCTCCATGAATGGTTCAGATTGAAGAACAAAAACCTTTTTAGCATAGCCTCACTAATACTACCTTCAAATGACATTTCTCTCTTCTTAGTTGAGATGTGTAGTAGAAGATCACTAATGGAATTTTGTACTAGACACTCCATCATGCATGAACACACATAGTTCCCCAAGTTTCTATTCACACCAAATATGGTGAATCAAATGATAATCCTATGGGTAGAAGGCATCACATCACTCATTAAAAAATAGGCCACCTCACTTCACTACGCACACATGTAGAGTGTATAATTTATAATTAATAAATTATTGGAATGACATCCCCCCCACTATTGATAAAAAGTATGATGGTCAAGATGCAAAATTAGGAAGGGAAGGAATGGGTGGTTATGAGCTCTTCCACTAGCCTCTAGTAATACTTCCTAAGAGGTGTCCACCATGATCGTAGTTGATTATTAAATCCCTTGATTGGCTAGAAATTTTTCTACCACATTAGCCTCTCAGTAGTAATGAGATACCTACTAAGACCTAAGTGATTTAAGCATGTCCCAAGCTTGACCTAGAATGTTTTCAATGTTTCAGGCATAGGCCCCAAATTTTTAGAGTGCTTGAATCAAAACCATTAAGTCACCTTAAAAAATAACCTTATCCACACCATAATAAACAATCAAATCAATGCCTAAAACTAATGCATGGGCTTTTGCTTCATTATTTTTTCCATCATTCAACTTTAGAGAGGCTTCCCTGATTAAAGAGCCAGCATAATCTCTGATAATGTAACCAGCCCTTGAGGTCCAAGGTTACCCCATGCAACTCCATCAAAGTTGATCTTGAAGATACTCAAGGGTAGGGGAATCAAAACTAAGTATTTCCCTTGTAAGATGAATGCATTACTACTCTTGGCATGTTAATGGGGGATTTAGTTACAACAGTCTTACTCAAATGTTCCTTATCATATCCCAAAAATTGTAAGATTTTCATGCTATAAAAATTCATTTCAATAATGTTATTGATCACAAAATTGGTATATTTTTTACCATCTATGAGGGGGTTAAGAACTAAAGGCTCTAGAAATGATGAACACTTTTGAGTTGAATCCTTGGAAACCACAATTATAACATTAGATTTTAAAGGCATCTCTTACTTTGGAATCTCTTTTGTTAGAGACCTTATTTTAAGAATTTTTTTTGCTTATCTTTAATTTTATTTAGAAACTTATAGGAGGAAAAGGAAAATTCCATGCTTGAAGGGGAGGTGCTTCATCCATTGTAAAATGGGTTTGATAGAGAGACATTTCCTTATATGTTTGGTGTTATAATGAAGTATTTCATGTTCTATATCACATTAAAAGGTAGATAAAATGTTATGCATTGGTCCCATTTTATTTTTCTCTTCAAGCATAATGTTCCTATGATTTTTCCTTTTTATATCTTACACTCTTAAAATCCATTTTTTATTTCAAATGAGGCAAGAAGATTGAACCATTTCATCATGTTGTTATCTTTATGATTTAAAAATATTTCAGAGGGATGAGTAAGAGCCCCCTCTACTTCACTACCTCTAAACCACAATTTTTTGTTAGAAGTGCTTCTCTAAAATTGATTGGTAAAAATAGTGAATCAAATAACCCTACTCCTAAAAAATAGGCTATTCAAAAATCTGGTGTTATTTCAAGCCCCTAATCAGAGAGATATTAATGTAAGCTGAGAAGCTCTTCTAAGGGAAAGATTTACTCTATTAATGAAGGGGTAAATATAGTTAAAAAGGGTGCCTCTAAGTAATACATGATTTTCATGAAAGAGGAAGAGGCATTAGAAGGGCTGCATTTGTTGAAGATTTAAGTTTTTTAGTCCAAGAAGAAAGGTAAAATTCTAGTTGGTTTTGAATATTTAGAGGACAATGTGGAAGAGGATGATAATCTCACTCACAGGTCTTCTATTCAAGAAATAGGGTTAAATGTATATTTTGATAGAGTGGCCAAGTTCATTGATGGGCAAAGTAAAGATGATAGCATAAAAGAGGAATTACATCTCCAAAAAGCTATGCTTAAGTATTTTATGTGTGAGCTCACCATTTAGGAGTAGATAAAGTCTCTTATTGCTTTGGTATCCCAATTGAATCATGGGGATGATAAAAAGGAGTTGGCATCCTAGTTACATAGGTTAAAGGATAGGGTTTCAAGCTTGGAATAATAAAATTCACAACTTAAGGAGAACTTGAAATCTCTTATGGAAGTTATCAAATAATCTATGAAGGATAGCATTACTAGTCTTGAAACCCTCAGAATTCTATTGAGAAGTATGCAGAAAGGAGCTCATCCCTCATCCTCACAAGTTCAAAAGTGCAATGAGTATGACAAATAAGTTAGATTGTCTCCCCAAATATTTCAACAGATGGACTTAGACCTAAAAATAAGTATTAGAAATTGGAAAGAGGCCTTAGGAAGTCATGATACTTAGTTGTTTTTTTGGTTATTCTTGGGTTGTTCTCTTGTTGATTTTTGTTTGATCTTGTTTTTTGTTCATATTTAGTATAATCTATTATTTATCTTGGCTTTGGAGGCCTAGTTTGTTTGTTTCTTGTATAAGGTTGGGTCCCTAGTTCAAAAACCCCAATTTTACCCTTAATTAAGAAAATCACTTTTTCTTATTGTAACTTTTGTAACCTTTATTTTTTAAAGTGGTCCTTTTTCAATTTTTATTTTCAATCTTGTGCCTTTTGTAATCTTACTTTCTCTAATTTTACCTTTTGAATCTTTTCTTACTCTATTTATTTTATTTACAATTATTTTTTCTCGAAATTATCTTTTTGTACCCATACTTATTCTTTTTGCACTTGTTCCATTGTGGGTCGCTTGGTTGATGTATGTGTTATAGGATCACCACTATCAATAATACTTTGTATTTTCTTATTCAAATCCAAACAACTATTTGTATGATGCATGTGCATTATATGATATGCACATTAATATTTTTACCTCTGTAAAGGATATATAAGAGGTAATTTTATCAACTTATTTAAAAACATTTCCCTTTGAATATAAATTGAACTCTTATTATCATTTTTCATACTTTTTGAATCTTTTATTGGAGATGTATTATATTGTAGACTCTCATTTTTATATAAAATATTGTTAGACACAACATTTCTAGATGAAGATACAAATGCATGATTAATAGTGGCATATTCTATATTATTTTAATATGTGATTTGATTATCAAATAATGTGATCATTGAACTAAAATACTAAAATTTATTTTAAAACTCTTCTATTAACTTGATCATAGTGATGATTTGATCCTTGATGGATTGACAAGCACAAACTCTAGGTATTTGTGATTGAATATGTAAAGAGACAACTTTGAGAGGATAAGTGAGAGGTGTAGGGGGTTGAGGAAGGATAGGTTGGTTACCTTCATTTGGCACTATAAGATGGGAAACCTTACCCCTTGGAGTAGTGATAACATAGATTTGGCTAGAGGGAAAGTAGTTATCACCCTCTTAAGTGTTAGGAGGAGGGAGATATTTTTTTACCCATTTTAAATGTGCCAAAGACTAAAATAATAGCAAGAGAAGAGAGACATGTGAATGATAACAAACACTCCAACATGATAAGTAAATCAAAATTGAATTTAAAATGCTAAGAGGACAAAATATTAGAAGGAAACCCTAGGGAAAAATAGGGAAATAGATTACCTAATATGACAAACTATTGTGCAAAATTAGATAGCTATAAATATGTAACAAATGCTAAAAACTAATTTGGAACTTATTACATTTGGAAATATACTAAATATGAAAAGTGCAAAAGAGAAATATAAACTTAGTTGGAAACTGAGATACATACTATTTATGGATCTAACACTGACTGACTAATTATGTTTACTAAGTGTAGACCCAAAATAGGAGGTGATAAGGTTTATATACAATAGCATTGCAACTATATAGTAGTATAGGTCATTATTATTTGAACAGGGTAGCCTTGTTTGGTAGACAATAAGGCTATGATATTTATAAGTTATGTTCACCTTCATCTATTTATTTTAAATACTATGAGGGATCTTCTGATCTGATGCAAATACCATTATATAACTATTTGTCCACTCAAAACCCTAGATCAATAGATAAGAAGACAAAATGCAATCACAAAGTACAAAAAGGTCATCAATTAAAGTTGCGTTTGGAATAACCACCCCTGTGTTAAGTGATGCCTGCATACCAATACTTCTAAGATGGATCCAACTCCATGTATTTATCCCATGTTATATTGGCATGTGTGAAACTAGTGTAAAATTCTAGATGTTTGTGAAATTCTGGTGTGATTATGTGCTTCAACAGTGACTTGTGACCTTGGAGGTGTATTTATAATTTAGCTCAGGGAAACTAGGGTTTTATGTAATCAAAATTGTGATAAATAGGAAATTTACTATAAATATGTAATTAGAATTCTAATGTTTTTTAGAGTGGAAGCCTCTTATGTGTAAAATGGTATGAAATGTGATTTTATGGTAGTGTTTTTGTAATTTCTTTAGATGGGTCTTGTTAAACTTTTAGGCCAACCCTTATATAGCTTTAGAATTTTTTAAAATTGATTTTAATTGGTAGGACATTACTAGTAAGGTAGACAATAGTGGGGTGTGTTATTTTCCATATGGAGCATGATTGTCCTAGGGGCAATAGTTGTTAAGTTGGAGATATGGTTCGATCTAATAGTGAGATTGAGTTATTGAGTGGTATGGAGAGAGACATTCTAAAGTGATTTTGGGTTGCTTGAAGAAATGAGTCATCATGCACAAAGTGAATTAAAATGGTCAATGTGCCCTAGAATAGGTCATGAGCTAAGTGTGTCAAGGAGGTGGTCACAAATGCATTATTTTAACTTAAATTTTAATTTTTGTGTCTACAATAACAAGAGTACTCCCTACTATAATGCTAATAGATAGATTCACAAGATCTAACAAGAAGCAACTAAACCAATTATTAATTGAGTTAAGTTTAAGTTCCTTAATTTAGACCTTTTTTTAAAGCATTTCCTAAGCTATCAAAATTGTAAAATAGTCACTAACTAGTTATATTTGATCGAACACAATAATTCACATAACAACAATAATAAAACTAATATTTTGTATATATATTCTAGTCTAGAAAAAAAATGATGTCTAATTAATTATCCTAATAAATTAATCATATGATTTTGCTTTACATTTAGTTTTAATAATTCATAAACAAATCACTTAAACATTTTATCTATGAAAGGACACATTTAAAGGTCACAGAATAAAATAATAGTTTCAAACAATATGTTTACACTAATTTTACATTGATAAATTATGTATGAAAACACCCTTAAACTAATTTATGGAAAAGGTGATAAATTATTTTGATGGTTTGTATGTATTTTATAAGATATACAAAGTATTATTTTGCATTAGATAATTTTTATGTAAGGTTACATATAAAATTAACCTATCATTTTTAAATGATTATGCGGAATAAAAAGTGTATTATCAAATTTCACTCATGAAATTGATTTAAAATATAGTTAATTTTAATTGTAATTCTCAATAATAAAATTATTTATTTATTGAAATGATAAATTTTATCTACTTAAAACATGTTTCAATCCTTGTATTTGATAAATTTTGTTTTTGGATATTTAATTTATTTATAGTCCAACTGACTTTAATGACATAGAAAGTACCAATAATTTGCTTGTAAAAATATCTTCCAAAACTAACCCATTTTATTTGTAATTGTTGGAAAAATAATTTATTTGACTATTGATCTGATATTTATCATTCATTTTAAAATTATTTCAAGTTCCAATTTTATAAAAAAAATGACAAAAGTTATTTATATTTCTTCAATTTCAGAGAATTTTTACTAGGCTAAAAAGAGCGGTAAAATATTAAAACCTTAAATATTTAGTTGTGGATTAAATTAAGGTTATTTACTACATTTATTTTAGTTTAAACACATAATCCACTATGCAAAACTAAAGGTTTTATATTTGTCCTTAAGACAATATTTCACTTTTATTCAAAGATACCACATGGGCCATATTTAAGTCTCGTAATTGTCTTCTAGGTTTGATTTAAAGATTATTTTATTCAAGGACATTTTTTATTTTTGTGACTAAACTAGGGTTTAATTTGAATGAGTTAAGTTATCCAGGACATCCTCCAAGAGTGGCTATAACAACTTTTTCCTTTATGCAAAGGTATATTATTTAAGTTGTGATTTACTTTTAAAAAACTAATGTATTATTTTAATGAAAATGTTAGGGCATAAAAGTCTTTAAAAATGGTTAAGAGGATCACAAGAACATCACACTAAGTTTAAAATTCAAGTTTATAAAAGTGGATTAAATGATCTTATTCGACGGATTCATTAAGTCTTCTAATGTAATGGTCAACTAATTTTCATTTCACATTTAGTTTTGTGTTGAAAGGGCTTGATTACTTATTCATTTTGTTTGTAGATTTAGGTTTTAGTGCCACAATGTAAGAATAAGATATATACATATTATATATATCACATACAATATTTATCTCAATTTACCTATATGTGAGTACACATGTGCACATACATATACATATTATTTTTTATAAATGAGTGTACATTCCTTAGTGTAATTTAATATAAAAACTTAATTTAACTGTAAAATAATCATATAAATTGAACATGAATAAGAATATTTTAGTCATATAAAATATGAATATGAATATATAAAATATGAATATTATTATTAATATAATATTCTTTATAAAATATGAATATAAATATATATATATATATATATATAATCATATAAATTGAACATGAATAAGAATATTTTATTCATATAAAATATGAATATGAATATATAAAATATGAATATTATTATTAATATAATATTCTTTATAAAATATGAATATAAATAAATATATATATATATATATATATATATATATATATATATATATATATATATATATATATATATATATATATTACATAAAATTAGAAATGAATTTTGGCACGACCCTTTTTTTTAAAGGTAATGGTAGGATTGTGTAGTCCCAATGTTGGCCAAGACTACTCAGTACCCACCATCATTGCAATAATTGAGGGATGGAGAGAACCTCTTCAAGGGTTAAGGGATGACTATGTTTCCACATCCTATGTATAGTCAGGGGTGACTAGGGGGCAGGGGAGGGGCGTCCTTTATTCCCCGCCCCCCACCCACAAATATTTATATTCTATATTTTTAAAATAAAAATTTAATTAAATGTTCCTTTAATATAAATATATATGTATATATATGAATATACATATATTTTTTATTTATTACTATATATATTTTTCAACTATTTATTTTGGTTTTAAATTTATTTTTATCTCATATATATATATATATATATATATATATATATATATATATATATATATATATATATATATATATATATATATATATTTACAATTAAGACATATATAATTTATTGTGCATGAGTAAGGGAATATATTTGTTTGAATCTTTTCATTTACATTACATGAAGGAAAAATTAGCAAACTCAAAATTAAACAAAATATGTCAACCAAGCAATGTATTTAGAATAACATTTTTGTGTCTTTATAGTTTTCAAAGCATGGAATATGAAAAAACCAATATAACAAGTTATATTTGAAACTAATGAAATATCCTAAATCTAGGGGGAGAGATTGAGATTTTTTAAGTATGTTTATTTTTCACTCAATGTCAAACAAAATGAAAGTTGAGTAGGAGGTGTTTTTTAAATTATTTTGTACTTTTATTAACGTAATCAAACAAAACTAAATTAAATAATCCTACCTCCTCTTCACCACTTTCCCAAGTTAGTTCTAAGCCTCAACACTCCAACAAGAAGGGTCTCCACAACAATCTCTCAAGCTTAGTCCTCCAACAAGATCCTAACAATAGATGATTAACCGAAAAACAATCCAAATATTGAAAATTAAATAGGAAATATATTTAAGAAGCTCCACCAGATTTCATTAATAAAAGAATTACATTTCTTAAAAAAGTATTCACTTCTCTTTACACACCCAAAGTTTTCTTTACAATACCCATGTGGGTTTACTTGTACATATTTATTACATGGTTATTAAATTGTTTTACATGCCCACATGCACTCCTAACATGCTAATTAAATTTTCTTCAAAATTATTTCCATACTCCAACTAGATTTACAATCCCACCTAACCTAGCCTATAATTGTGGGTCATATAGGTTACCTACCAATCTTACTATCTAGTGCCCAAAGCCTCCCTAGAAGACCTATGCACCTACTCCTTTTTCTTAATTAAATTTTATAATTTATAATTTAATAATTTTATCTTACATTATTTAAATTAATCTTATTTAAATTTAACTAATTTAAACATTATTAACATAATAGGAAGTGTTTAATTATTTTTAAAACTAGATAAAATAATTTAAATTTCTACATATGCTAGGGGTTATTGAATAGGACAAACATACTAAATTTGAATTAGGTAATAATAGTTTAATATGAGTGGAATTTAAAATGGGAATTGCAAACCCAATATGAAAATTACATGGTTGTGATGATCCATTTTTTTTAGAATCATCATTTTGTGTTATATGTTCTCAAACTAACTTCACATTTTTTATGTTTGTCACCTACCTATTTGGCATGGCATAGTTTGTGAAAATTGGAATTTTCACAAGTTACAATTGCATATTTTTACACATTAGCACAATCATTTATAATTCCACATGTACCTAATATTCCATATATTTCACACTATTCACACTTAATAAAAATTTTGGGCCTACCACCCAACTACCATGGGTTTGAGTCACAACCCAACTCCCTGTTAAGGCTCCTCCAAAGTATCTAACAATTAAAAAATATAAATATATTCTCATTAATTATTTTTTCATCCAATTGTACTTATTTTTCCACTCTAGTATATGAACTTTATTTAGATTTTTTCCTCTTTATTATTATTATTAATGACTTCTTCTTCACAACCCATTAATTTTAGATCTTTATTTTATTCTTCATTATAATCAATAGTAGGCCAATCTTCAAAAATATATTTATGTTGAATATATTGGAATGAATTTTCCTTTTAAACATATATTTGATTATCCTTTTTGATATTTTTTTTGACATTTTAGAATACTTGAAAATTTAAAAAATATATAATAAGTTTTTTATCATATCATAAAATGTGTATTTTCCCCTAAGAGTTAGCTTGAGTGGATGGGAGCAATGACTTAGGTCACCCAAGTTTCAAGTTCAATCCTTGGTTTACACATGGTATGTGAAATCGGGCCTTTTCACACCATCTACACTCTAAAGTGGCCATGGGAACACCTTGAAGTAAGGATCAAAATTTTCCATATGTTCCACACAAATCACAATGGGACGATTCGACTACAAATTATTCAGTGGACATTACAGATCCAAGCCCACCCTATTAAGATTCATATGTAGATTAAATCATCAATGATATGTGGGTGAGGGGATTAAGTGTCTTAGTTATTTCAAGCCACACCTAGGTTCAAATCTCTAGAAAGGTATATGAGGCTAGTTGTAGCTATTGGTTGTATTCTCAGGGTTGTTAATGGTTGTGGGATATTCTTAAAGAAGCTAATAATATATGGTATACACATGATATTACATGGGTATATGGGACCCTAATTGTGTCCTAGACTAGTTCAAGCTTAGGTCAAAATAATCATCTATCAAAAAATGTGTATTTGAATGACCCTAAGCATATTTCAAAATAAATAAATCTACAAAGGAGATCATAAAAATATCTACACATATATTAATATTTCAAGAGAACCCAATTTAAGTATGTATAATATTGAAATAATAAATAAATTATTTATTTATACACTAATATAAATGTGAATTTACCATTAATGAGATGTGGGTGAGTTGGTAAAGAAGTTCAGTTGTTTCAAGCCCCACCTAGGTTTAAATCTTTAGAAAGGTATGATAAGATAAATTAAAACCCAAATCTATCTCCAAGTCGTATACAAGAGAAAATATGAAATGAATTAATCAAATATTCAAAAAATAAACATAAATATGCACATAATAGGAGATGCCAAACTTAACATGGTTCACCCAAAATAGGCTACATCCACCAAACTTGTCTAGTATATTATTTATATCAATATAAGAGAGAAATAAAATCATGTAACAAACCCTATTACACCTCTCTACCTGCTTTATCTACTCTCTATATATAATATTTCATTATTTTTCACACTCATACATCTTAGCCATATATCAATATATTTTAGGGTAAAAAACACCTAAATATAACCTCTATCGTTAGATATGGAAACCTTTAATCAATGGCCCAGATTGATTATAAAATTACAAATTAAGTAGGCAATTTTTAAAAAAAATCTTTGAGGTGCACCATTAGGGATTCAAAGAATGGGATCCAAACTTGGATCAAATAACATCAAATTTTTAACCTCTGATACTAAAAGACAATCAAGCTCCACACCTAACAATCTCTCACTTGGAGACTAATTGTAGCAACTCCACCGTTACTACATCCACTATTTTATCTAGACCTAGACAAGTTCATTAATTTAATTATCATCCATGAAGACCAATTGAAGCTAAACAAATATTCAACTTCTCTCTTGTAACTACCTTGATCATCATATCCATAAGATTTTCACTGGTATGTATCTTCTCTAATTTTAGTTGTTCTTCCTCTATAACTAAATGAATGAAATGATACCTTAACTAAATGTGTTTTATTCTAGAGTGAAAGCTGAGTTTTTTTCTAGATGGATTGCACTCTGACTATCACCATATAATGTACATCTTTTTTGACTATGTTTCAATTCTTCCATCAACCTCTGTAACCAAATTATGTCCTTGTTTGTTTCTATAATAGCAACACACTCAGCCTCTATGGTTAAAAGTGCCACAACCTTCTATAACCATGATACCCAACTAGTTATTGTACTACCTGCATTAAACACATACCCTGTGGTGCTTCTTCTACCATCCAAGTCACCTACCATATCTAAGTCAACATATCCCTGTAATGTCACATCTAATCCACCATAACTTAACACTATATTTATGATCCCTCTTAAGTAACAAAGGATCCATTTTACTACCTTCCAATGTTCCTTTCCTAGATCACTCATGAACCTACTCACCACTCTTACTACATGTGCAATGTCCAGCCTCATACACACCATTGCATACATTAAATTGCAAATCACTGATGATTATGGAATGTTAGACATCAAATTCTTTTCTTCTTATGTTCTAGGACATTATTCCTTTGTTAATTAAAGTATGAAACCAGAGATGTCCCAACTAATTTTGCATCTCGCATATTAAATGTTTCTAACACTTTTCTTATGTACTCTCCCTATGATAATTATAGCTTCCTATTATTTTTATCTCTAGTTATCTGCATACCAAGTATTTGTTTAACTGCACCTAGATCCTTCATAGAAAAGTAATCACTTAACTATTTCTTCAGTACATTAATATTTTGCATGTTGGAACCAGCTACAAACATATCATCTACATATAAAAGTAAAATAATATAGCTTCCATTTTCAAATCTTTTAAAAGATACACAATGGTTTGAATGACATCTAGAACAACCCTATTCCATCTTAAAACTATCAAACTTAATATACCATTGTCTTAGAGTTTGTTTCAGGCCATACAATCTCTCCTTTATTTTGCACACCAAATTATCCTTACCATTAACTTCATAAACTTATGGTTGCTCCATGTATATTTTTTCCATCAAATCCCCATGAAGGAAAATAGTCTTTACATCTAACTCTTCTAAGTATAAATCTTCAATAGCTACTAAGCTCAAAATAGTTCTAATTGAAGTCATTTTAACAACTTGAGAAAATATTTCATCAAAATTTATACCTTTCTTTTACATAAAACCTTTAACCACCATTCTGGCCTTGAATTTCTTTTTACTTGCATTCTCCTCCTTTATCCTATATACCCACTTATTCTACAATGACTTCTTTCCTTTGAAAATCTTTACCAAATCCCATGTCTAGTTTTTCATTATAGCATCATACTCCTCATCCACAGCTTGCTCCTACTTATACTTGACATCAATCTACACTAATTCTTCATATCTTTTTGGCTCACCACCATTAGTAAGTAATACATAATATAAAGAAGGAGAAAAATGATCAGGTGGCCTACTTACTCTTTCATATCTTCTAACAAGGGTTCGAGGTAATTGTTCATATTGTACATTTTGATTAGGAACCTTTGGGACATGTTTTTCTAAAATGTCTTTTAATACTGTATATACATTTTTAGATTATTCTTGTTTTTTTCTACAAGTGGTCCCTATACATGAATTTTTCATTGAACATAACATCTCTACTCTTGATTATTTTCTTATCTTTCATATTCTAGAACTAGAATCCAAAGTCATCAGTTTCATAACCAATAAATGTGGATTTTTGAGACTTAGCTTCTAACTTATTCATATGATCTTTTTCAATATAAGAGAATGCCTCACAATCAAAAACTCTAAGAAAATAATAATCTACCTTCTTTCCATTCCATGTCTCCTTTGGTATTCCACCATCCAAAGCACTTGAAGGTCCTTTATTTATCAGATAAACTATTGTAGTTACAATATCTACCCAAAAATGTAAAAGCAAACCTGCATGTAATCTCATGCATCTGGCACACTCCATAACATTCTTATTCATTACTTCTAACACATCATTTTATTTTGGTGTTCTCGAAACTATTTTTTATCTACAAATTTCACTTTTTAAATAGTACTTGTTAAAAGTGTCACTACGATACTCACCTTTATTATCTAATCTGAGATATTTTAATTTTAAATTTATTTCATTTTCTACTAAAGCTTTTCATTTCTTGAATGTATCAAAAACATCAAAATTCATTTTTATATAATATATCCAAAACTTCCTAGTTTCATCATCAATAAAAATAACATAATAATATGAACCACCAAGTGAAGATACCTGAGTTGGTCCCCATACATCTATATGCACAAGCTCTAACTTCTTCTCCCACTCCTATGCTCCTCCTCACCATTTCCTCAAGAAACGTCACACTACCTATCATCCATCCAAATAGCCAATTTGCTACATTTGTCACAAACCTAGCCATATTGCTCCTCAGTGCCATTACAAAAATCCTACAGTCAAAGCTATTTTTACTTCCAATGTAGTAGCATGGTGGGATATCATTAACTCTGATGAAGATCTCTACCTACAGGATGACATATACGAACCAATTATAGATGATCTCCTCAAAGAAGATTTAGAAGACAATGAAGATGTAGATGCTCTCGAGTCATTAGCTGATGACTTGGAACAACCACTCACCAACATGCAATGACCATGGTACTAGCCTTAGCACCATGATAATTCATAGCTATCATATGAAGCACATGATGCTTGGTCTCATCATCACCATGAAGTACCAGAATGAGACACAAGGCCAAGGACAAAAGGATACTCCAGAGGAGAAGGATCAACCAAAGGGATACAACCCTCAATGCCTTGAATACCTCCAACATTGCAAAGGCTTCAACATCCTCCTTTGTAATTCCAAAGCTCTTTCAAGCCAAGCGCCTCTTGGATCAAGAACAAGTTCACCAGCATAGACACTCCAAGAGAAATGCCAGCACCAAATATAGAGCCACAGTGGGATATATTACTACCCACAGAAGAAAAAGAAGAGGATAAAGAAGTAGAAATTTTTTTATACTCAGATCAAGATTACTGTCCAATTGAATGTAGTAATCTCCAAGAAGAAGCAGAGCAAGAAGTAGAGGACATCTACCTTGAACAACCTCTTGTTTAGGATCCAGGGAGATAAAATTTGGTATGTACAAGTATTCCTCCCTTAGAAATTCCACAACCAGCTTATCTAACATAGTTGATTAATAAAAAGTTTGCCCAGTTTATTACTCTCAAAATTAATGGCAAACTCATAGATGCCCAAATTGATACATGAGCTTTTCGCTCCTTTGCCAAATCTCAACTCATCTATGACTAGAAGATATTGGATGATACCATGGCTTACAAGAGCCTAGATGTCCAAGGGAATAGTTTAATTTGTAATAAATATAAACATCAGCAAACCATTCAAATACAAGATAAAATCTTCCATGCTGATTTCTTTGCCTTAAATAGGATGCCTATAGATATCCTACTAGGTGGTGCCTTTATAGACAGATACTCACCTTATGGTTCAACCACAAATAGTATCATGTTTACTATAAAAAATGAAAGGCTTAGGATTCTTCGCCTCATTTATGCCACTAAACAATTCCCTAGTTCAATGACTCAAATACCTGAGATAATAATCCCTGCTAAAATCCAAGATATAAGTGAAAAGATCAAGACCACTATCTATTTTGATAACCCCCAGTAGTTTTATTTAAAATCTATGTCTAAGATGGATATTAAAATCATTAAAGGTAAACATATGAAGATTGGGAAAAGGATCCCAATACCAGCATAGGATTATAATGATATGGAACTCCAAATCAAAGAATTGGAAAGTAATGGTTTTATTGAAAAATCAACTTCTCCTTACTACTTTTATGCATTTATGGTTAACAAACATTTTGAGTAGAAGAGAGGGAAGAAAAGAATGGTCATTAATTACAAACCATTTATTGCCATTACCCAACCATTTACATATCCCATTCTTGATAAAATCTATTTGTTGGAGAAGGTAGCAACATGTAAATACTTCTCTCAGTTTGACTGTAAATCTGGCTTTTATCAAATCAGAGTCAAAGAAGCTGACAGAGAAAAGAAAGCATTCAGCTAACCTTTTGGCCATTACTAGTGGATAGTGATGCCTTTCATCTTGATGAATGCCCCTACATTCTACTAGGCCCATATGGATAAAATATTTCAAGGCACTTCTAACTTTCTGTGTGTGTACATAGATGACATCCTAATTTTTAGTCATTCTCTTTATGACCATTTTACTCATCTCTCCAGATTCTTTGAACTAGCACAAATTGCAGGAATCATTTTATTAGAGACAAAAATTTAGTTATGCAAAACTGAATGCAACTTTCTTGGAATGGTGGTCCAAGATTCAAAACTGCAAATTCAGCCACATATCAAAGAAAAGGTCATCGGTTTTTTAGACATTCTAGATAAACACAAGCTCCAAGCTTTTTTGGGATTATTGAACTATTTAAATAGATTTTATCCTAACTCTAGTGAAGATAGGTTTTTTCTCCAAGAAATTCTCTAGAAAAAGAAAGCTTTCAAATGGAAGGAAGAGCATACAGCTGTTATTCACAAAATCAAATATAAAGTGGGCTTACTTCTTGATTTGTATATCCCAAAATCTGATCAAATGATAGTTTATACTGATGCCTCCGACACTGCATGGGGAGGAGTACTTGTTTATATATATAACAATAAAGAATTTGTCTATGAATTCTCCAGTGGATTTTTCAATACTAATGTGCCTAAATGGATTTCTTTTGATAAATAAATATATGCCATAAAAAAGTGTTTATAGAAGTTTATGTTAAAATTGTTACACTTGCCCCATTTTATTATAAAAACTAGTTACACTAGATTTCTGACCTTTAGAGAAAAAGATCATGTTTGAAAAGATGGTCACATTAAATATTGTAGATGGAAAGCTTTTTTCAATTAGTTTAACTTCTCAGTAGAGCACATTAAAGGTACTGATAATATAATAGCATATTGACTCATTCAGAATCCACCTGCTATACTAATGCACTAGCTTGTTCCTGGCTTCAATCTAACCAGGATCTACAATCAAGGATTTGCATCTTTAAATATTCTTGTCTAAGAACAAATCCTTTATGAAGGGTTTCATCCAAGGTACACTCAGATATCGTATACAGTAGGATAGGATTTAGAAATGTCTTTCGTAGCAACCTTTCAAGCAAATCGTCATTAGAACACTAGTGTGATAATAATCGAAAGATTAAATAGTGAATTCCTTTTTCACTAGTTCACTAAATTATTAAAGCGTCCTCAATAGATTTGGATGGTAAAAATTAGGTCCTCACACAATGAACACCTTTATAGATGGGTGGCAAGATACGGTCCCCACCGTATACATGAAGAAGAAGATCATGAACAAGATACAGTTGTCCATACAATCATCAAAAGATAGTTGGAATGGGAATCATATTTCTACATCAATCCATGCCATCATGCATGTGAATCTATACCCCACCATTGGCATCTTGCCAGCACATACCAGATAAGGTGTCTTTTTCAACTAATCAGTGAAAATGACCTATTAACTGAAGTGGAAGTAATGTTGGACCCACAAATCCATATGTCCTCATCCAACACCTCCAACAGCATCTCACTATAGCTTAACTTTTACGCTGTAAAGTATGATGGGACATGACACTGCCTTGGTAAAGATTTCAGGCAGGACCTCCCAAAATACTATAAATAAGCCTTTCCTCCATAGAGTTTTCATAAAAAAATTTATAAGCCTTCTATATAAATCTAGTAGCCTTGTTTCAAGAGTATGCTCTTCTCTTGCCCTTTTTGAAGGATCTTGAGAATCAAAAATTAAACAAGGATTTGTAAAGTGTGTAATTTATTAATACAGTGAAGCCGTAGCCATTTAGCCCTTGCCTATTTCCATAAGTTTTCTACAAGTTTTCTATAAAGAGAAGAAGTGGAAAGAAGGAGACGTCTACTGACGCTAAAAGAATGGTATCAAGGCCAACCTTCTACTCAAATTGTCTGTCAAAACTTCTTGTTAAGACTTTTGAAGTTTCTCTTCTTTGTAAAATTCTTTGGAAAAGTCATTGCGTCGAGTCCCTGGCCATTTTAAAATTGTCATAGGCCCTTTATCTCTGCATCTCTATTTTCCCTATCGCTTACCAAAATTTCAATCTCCTACCATGGAATTTGGTAAATCCCAGACATCATCCACAGTAGAAATCATAAATGAATCTAAATTATAAGGAATGTATGAGCTCCCTCCTTTTGTTCTAGAATAATTATTTGACTGTCTAGATATTAAAATCACTAAAGAAAACTTAGAAAAGGAAAATAGCCTTTACAAACCTCTAACTATCAAAGCTTCACATGTATATAAGAATTCTAAGCGTTTAAAATTAAAGTTTGTGTATAAATCTACCTATTTGTCATTTGTTAAGCCTAGAATCAAATATGTCAAATTAACTCTTAGTTATAAGCCCAATCAAAATTTCCAAACAAATTTACTATCTTTATTACCTGAACCTGAAATCAATTATATCAAGTCACATGAAGATGTAAAATTTATACATTTTGGTCTTATAAGAGTTCAAATAACTCCATTGATTCTTGGCAATATTAAACCTATAATATACTTAGCACTATGTGATAGACACCAAGTAAGTTTTCAACATGCCTGTCAGTTATCAAGTCTTGGTCATTTAAATGATGAAGTCATTTGTTTTGAGTATTGTCCTAACCCCTTTGTTGCAGTCTGCGACAAAGGATGTAAAGAAGTTAAATTTGGTTCTTTGGATTGTTGGGGTTTATTCACCTCCCTTTTTGGTTTAAATATGTTTGGTGAATTTAAGTATGCCTCCATTAATATCTCTATCATATACAGTATTACTAATATGAACCACCCAAAGATCCTTGAAAATTTTCTATATGCTAAACGACTTAGTGGTATTGTTCAACTCCAAAAAGGTCATATAGATTCCATTGAGATACCTTCTAATTAGAAACTTGATTGGTTGAGAAATGTTTCCCCCAGAATGAAAAGTCAAGCCTCAGTGCATAAAAGTGATGGTAGAACTATTAATATTCTTCCCAGATCTTTGTTTGTAAATTCTTTTGTTCTTTCTCTTTCAAGACCATCAACCTCTTCCTCTCGTAGAGCTATAAAAATAGGTCATATTCTAATTAAAGATGAAGAAATTAATCAAGGACTTGATCTAAGAGATCAATTACCTTGTACAATGATGAATCTTTTGAGAGAAGATAGTTTAGAATTTTATACAGAAAATAAAGTAACTCTATATAAAGGTGGAGGGTGGCCACCACATAAAGGAATCCATAAGCAGCCTACAAGTATAGTACAATATTTTTTTGCTACTTATCAAGGATATATTGAACCTTCTAATGAGTTTAAACATAGAAATTATATTTCAAGGTTCAACTCTCATTTGTTAGATAATTTTGATGATCTCTGCAGAGATGTTTTGTATATTAAGAATAGTATAGACAACTCACTATTCTTGAAGACAATATACAAAGTCAATTGAATTCTATTGATTCTAAATTAGTATCTTTAGATGAAAGTCTTAAATGGCTTTCTAAATAGGATCAATAGGCAGAATCTTTTATTCTCCAATTAACTTAAAAAGTGAATCTCGGTCCCAATATTAAGCCCAATAAAAATCACCCCAACACTACTCTCATGCAAAGGACACATATCCAATTACAACCTTGGTACCTCAATATTGATGATTTGTTAAATCCTTTAAATGAGATTTCAGCATGGTGAAATTCCATGAGAGTTATCACCATTAATTCTCATTTAGATCTAGTAGGTACTACTAATTTTGCTTCTAAATTCTTTTGGGGTATTGTAAACCAATGATGGGATTCCATGACCGAAGCAGAATAGTTTGAAAGAGTCCATAACCAGCCTAATCCTCTAGTTAATTTATTTCATTTACTCATTAATGAGTTTTCACCTCCAATTTCAAATCATGAAATGGAATCAAAGAAATGGCTTCTCAAAATGGAGCTTTGTGATTTAAAACAATTTGATGCTTTTGCCAAACAATTCAAAGAATTGGCATATGAAAGCAAGAGCTTTTCTTCCATGGAGATAACTTTATCTATAGCATCTACAACACAAGATGAATTATCATTATTTGTATACAAATATAATGTTCTTACTTTCTTACCTTTTTCAACCACCAAAGAACCCTTTGAAACCTTCCATGATTCAATTGTAAATATGACCATACAACCCTCACTACCCATTTACCCTATAGAGATCAGATTTCTCCTCTTACTTGGAACATGCTTGACATCCTTTAGCAACCAAGTATTTTCATTCTATAATTTAACCTAAACACTTCCTTTTCCAATAATTCTATAGGATTTATCATCACCAAGGTAAACATTCCCATAATTCCCTTGAACATAATCTATAAAATAATTTTTATGATGGGTGGCATGAAAAGAAGTACCTTAATTTAAAACCCAAGATTCAACAATATTATCCAAACAAAGTATAAGAGTATTTTTTAATATATCACTTGCTACATTTGCTTCTCTATTACCTTACTGTTGGTCCTTACCCAATTTTTCTTTTTGAAATCAATGTTCTTTCTTTATGTGTCCTAGCTTACCACAGATCCAACTTTCCATCTTGTCTCTTGATTTATATCTTGCACCCACTTTTGATTTTCCATAATTTTCTCTTCCTCTACTCTTTTACCTTCCTATGTTCTCCATTGTTAATGCATTTCTAGGTTTAGATGTTTCACCTATTCTTTTCTTTTGCATTTCCTCACTTAGGATAACACCCACCACATATTTAAACTCTAGTTTAGGATTATTAGATACAGAATTGCTTATTGTCATTACCAAGCTATTCTAACTTTCAGGAAAGGAATAAAGAATAATAAGAACCCTAAATTCATCATCAAAGTCAATATTTATGAAATATAACTGAATAGTAACCATGTTAAACTCATTTAAATGATTTGGTATTGAACCATTTTTAGATATTTTCATATTAAATAATTTTTTCATCAAAAATATTTTATTTGAGGTAGAGGGTTTTTCATATAACCTACCTAATGCACTCGTAAGACCTTATTTTGTCTTTTATTATGATATGTTGAATGTTATAGAATATGAAAGTCACAACCATATGGTTTTAAGGGCTTTATGATTTAATAGTTCCCAATCTTCATTTGACATTATCGATGGCTTCTTGGCTTACCCTTCCAATGGTAAATACATGTCCTTCTAGTAAAGGTAATCCTCCATCTACATCTTCCATAATCCAAAGTTCTATCTATTGAACTTCCCCACCTTAGATTTATTTTCTTCTACCATAGATCCACTTGAGGTTAAACCCTTTTCTTCCTACAATTTAAAATTATGCAAAAATAACATTTGCTCTGATACCACTTGATAAGATAAATTAAAACCCAGATCTATCCCCAAATTGCATACAAGAGAAACTATGAAATGAATTAATCAAACATTCAAAAAATAAATATAAACATGCACATAATAGGAGATGTCAAATTTAATGTGGTTCACCCAAAATGGGCTACATCTACCAAACTTATCCAATATATTATTTCCATCAACATAAGGGAGAAATAAAATCTTGTAACAAACCCTATTACACCTCTCTACCCTTTTTACCTCCTCTCTGTATAAAATATTTCATTATTTTTTACACTCATACATCTCAGCCATATATCAATACACTTTAGGGTAAAAAACTCTTAAACATAATCTCTATCATTAGATCTAAAAACTTTTAATCAATGGCTCAAATTGACTACAGAATTACAATTTAACAAGGCAATTTTTAAAAAAAATCTCCAAGACATGCCATTAAAGATTCAAAGAATGGGATCCAAAATCGATTGAAATAACATTAGAATTTTAACCTTTGATCTTGGAAGATAATCAGGTCCACACCTAACAAGGTATATAAAGACGGTTGTGGACATGGTTTATATTCTTGGGACTATTAATGATAATTATGTAGCAACCCCATTAGGTTCTAACTAGAAATACATAATTTTTTAAATACATATAATAAAAATAGATTACACCATGAGAATCTAATCAGTGATCATACCAAATACTCCAAGAGTGATAACTATAAATAAGAATGTGTCATTTAACTGTCACTCATCACTATCAATATATGAAAATGCATCATACTACAATCATAAAAAGTAATTATAAATATCTAACCATTATTGGTATAATAATACAACTACTGATATTAAAGTATAACATAATAATACAATTACATTTCCATTAGGCATTTAACCTTAATACAATAAATAGATACTATGCTCTACAGAACTTGAGTCAAACCAACTTGTGTATCTCTAATAATCTCAAGTGTAGACTCCAAATAAGTACTATAATTGGAAGGGAGAGCATCATCCAAGTGATTTTCCACACCAATCATGAACCATCGATCCCCCACATGATCTCCTATCAAGTAGTGACCTTCCCTTCATGAATAGATAGATAGTGATGATGTGGGAATCCAAAGTAACAAGCAAGTACCCATGTGTTATATGATTTATAAAAATAGACATGCAATGTATCATAGAAAACTCATTCTATTACAAAATATCACACAAACATGTAAAGTATACTCATGAAATGATAATGTCACTAAACATACTTTTCATATTAATAACCAAATACTAGCAATTTATATATCAATCAAATTCATACACATCATTTGATCAGGATTGCCTTCATCTAGCATTGTGATGTTAGTAAGCTAGTGAATTTCATCTCACTCCTTACTTGATATAATAAAAGTGACATTGGTTAATATAATTCAACCTCAAGATTCATTCATTTTACATCCTACTAGCAATCATAGGAGTAATCAAAGCATACATTTATTTTGTCAACCGTATAAATAGATCTTACAAGATTATCTATTCTATACTAAAAATAATGACTATAGTTTATTCTTCTTGGCTAAAATACACATTTAACTATAGATTCTAACTACCACAGTTAGTTTACAAACATACTACACCCCATGATAACTTATATTATCATAGTCTAGTACTTTAAGACATAACTACTAGTTTTTTACAATCAGTAATATAAAGTAATCTTAATACATGGAAACATAAGCTTCTATTCAAGCAATAATATATAGCAATCCATAATTACATTGTTTTAATTTAGAAATTACCCAAACACTACTTTATTATAACATCGATGCATCTAGACATACACATGGATAATATTGAATAGTTAGAATCTCCTGGTGCATCATTTGTCTCATGCTAGCTTGGGATAAAGATACTATATCTTGTTCATTGACGGAGATCAATGCCTATGTTATTAGATATATAAAATATATTAAAACATAAACACAATCAAACTCTAATCCAAGCATACATAAATACACCTAATGATACATCCAATACCAAATTTCTTTAATTTTAACTCATATCTAAACTGAATTCTACTAAATACCCAGTTTCTCTATATGGCAAACTAGTAAAATATAACCAAATTATTCAAGAGAGACTCACTTATAGCACTATAAAATAAGGAATATTAATTACTTACCAACCTTTCAATGCCTAAAATTAAAATTATTTTCCTTCTTTCTTCACTCCTATGCCTCTCTCATTATCCTCCTACATCCTCCCCTTCATTGTATTCCTTTATTTCACTATAATATTTCTTTTATCTCCCTTTGCTGCATATTTTTATGCATATCATCACCATATGTTTTTTTAAGATTTCACTTTGCCCTTTTTTTATAATCTCCTCTATATTTTCTTTTTCCATGCATTAGTAAATCTCCATTTCCCTACATTTTGTAGACACCTAAAAGTGGCCACCAATGGATTTATACTCAACTTTGATCAATTATTACCAACCATTGAACATCTAGCCTAGGAATTTCTAAACATCTCAAATTTGGCTTCATCACATGTAATTAAATCAATTTGGCCCAAAAATCAATTAAATAGAGAAAACTCCCAAATCAATTAAATCAAAACTTGGAAAATATTTAAAATCCTAAAAGTGATTAATTAACATGCAAATCTTAAATCAAATCCTAATTGAATTCATCTTGTGTAACTAAATGAATTATCAAAAAGGAAAATTCAAAATCAAAGCATATCCTAGGTTTTCATCATTAGCTTTTGTGAGTTGTCCAAAATCCAAAATATCTCAAAGCACACCTATTCCATGATAATCATGAGGTTTAGACACCTTTAATTCAACTAGGGTTAGCTAAGAAAACCTAGGTTAGGATTTAACTCATTCCAATTTGATTTTATAACATATAAATACAAGCATTTACCTCTCTATTTAGAGAGCTTGGATAAAGTAAAGTTATAATACAAGATTTAGGACATGAAGCAAATATATAGTGTTATAATGTCAAAACTTATCCAATCCAATCCATTTAAAACCATATCAAATCCAAAGATAAGCTAACCATGGTGATAACATGAGATGGAGATAGACAAGCCCTATTGATGAAGACTTCTTGAACATAATCCAAGCAAGCCAAACAAAGAAACCACTTAGAGCATTCAAGGAATTGTGTAAGTTCTTTCCATTTTTAGTTGTGATTTATTCATTTGGGTTTCTCCACCATGCTCCTCCATTTGATCTAGGCAAGATGGTGTTATATATGTTAGTGTGTTTTTTTTTATCTTGATTACATTTTCATTATGAAGCTAACATATGATCTAACCACCTATCTTGAATTATTTGATCATAAATGGCTTGTTTGGTGGGACCATGAGCACCCCACTTACCAAGGAGATGAAGATGTAAGTCAAAAACTAAGAAATGGATGCTTAAATCTCTTTAAATTTACATTTCTAACATTGTTTTGGTCATATTTTGATTTCTTTATATTTCTTAGATCTACATGAAGACTGACAATGGTCAAGTGTAACCAACATTGGTTTTGCCTAAACTGACCATAATTCTACTTAACTGACCCTAATTCTATGTAAACTAGTGATGGTTGGATTGTAGGGGGGAATGTTAATAAATCTTGAATTTTTATTCTTTCTATCATTCCTTTTCATGATT
This sequence comes from Torreya grandis, assembly GCA_037957365.1. Lineage (NCBI taxonomy): Eukaryota > Viridiplantae > Streptophyta > Pinopsida > Cupressales > Taxaceae > Torreya > Torreya grandis. The sequence goes on from JARHVA010002617.1 coordinate 1,367,829, forward strand.
TATAGGTTTTAAAAGAATTTAAATCCATCGACTAAACTTTGCCTTGAAGGTTTTCTTGATATTTTTGCTAACCATTGCCTAACCTAACATGTTTATATTTTTTGGTTTTGCCTTCAAGTCCATAGGTGATCAAATATGGTCTTAATCGATCAGCATCAATTCTTACAACTAGCACCAGTTCTCTCATAAACTGAACAAAAATTGTTGTCTTGAAACATCATTAGTCATCTCTGACCAGCCGTGGTCACTATGTTTTCAAAAAAGTAAATCTGAGAGCTAAATTTCAAACATCATTTTCCCATCCAAGAAATTTTTTCAAAGTAGAATGTTATTATCTAACAATTTTAGGTTATGGACATGATTTGGAACACCAATTTTCTTGTTTAGACTAATCAAACATTTCATTTTGGGCTTTTCAAAGGAATTATTCAAATCTTTCACATTTCAATTTGGGTCCTAAAATGAAAATGTTAAATCTTACACATTTGGACATTGGTGTTTAAAATAAATCTAAAAGGCTAAGTCTTAGAAACACTTCATTTTTAGTGCTTAAAAAGAATGGTTAAGTCTTGAACACTTACTTTTAGTGTTTGAAAATAAACTTAGGCTAAATCTTGAACATTTGGAATTTTGAGCTTAAAACAAACATAGATTATTTTTGCTTTAGTTATATTTGTGTAATTATTTCAAGCTTTCACACTTAATCCAAGGGTCCAAGTAAATAACATCATCATATTTTAATTTGGTGCCTTAAATCAAATTTCACTCACAATTGTATGCAAACTACTTTTTTCTTGTTTATTTTTCAAAAAGAATAGCGTGTGTATACTCTCCCCCATCCCCTATAGGGAACTCATGGGATCAAAATCACCTTTTCATTGTATTTAGTGCCCATTCCAAGGCATATACAGAAAGTTGGCTAGGCTCTCCCCAAACCTGCATCATATTGGGTGATCTAAAATCAACCCTAAAGTCTTTCTATTAGTTTTTATTTTCATGCATTTTGACTTGTGAATGGGATGTCATTACCTCTATGGGTTCTCTAGAGAAGTATTTTTTCAACCACACTCAACAATGGGGTATACAAAGATGGAAGCACATAATTTAATAGCCAAGGGGTTGAGAGGCTAACTTTTCTTTTAGTAATGAAGGCCCAAGTTAGGTCTAGTCAATCAGGGGATACCACTGATAATTCCAATGATGGTATCATCATGCAAAGGAATAGACCCTTACATGATAAGTTGCTTGGTATGAACTTAATTGGCGTGATGCTTCTCTTATGTTAACCACACTTGGGATTAATCTAGATGGTCATAACTTGTAAGTTTTAGTCAACCCCACTTTTCCACACATTGATAGGATTTAAGATGATATACTTAGTTGTATTTCTATCATTGATTCTTTTATTGCTTGGTGTTTTAGATCTAAAACTTTGTTATTTATACCACATCTTGAACGAGTTTGTTTGTCTACATTACTCCATTATTTGAGAAGGTTTTATGCCATCCATTTGACGCCTTAAAACTTAGAAAACTTTCATGTCAAAAAAATTAATAATGGCACTTGATTGAGATGAGTAATATTATGTTGCCCAAATTATTTCAAAAGACTTGTCTTGTCTTGTGTCTCAAATTATCATTATTTGAACCAATCATTTGTTCTTGGTGATATCTTTGTTTAGTATAGTCATGTTGTTTAAATTTACCTAGCTTGTTGGTCATTAAAACCCTAGTTTTCCTAAGTTTAGTCTTTGATTAAATTTTACAAGTTTAGATCCAAACATTGATTGATTTCTATTTAGGCCTCTACATGCAGGGGTTGATACATAAATCTTTATCTTTTGGGTTCATAAATTAAGTTAATTCATTACTCAAATTGGGAAACTTTATTATTTGTGCATTTATTTGATAGAATCATTCCATTTTCAAAGTGCCTTTTGTTTTGTGTTTTATACTAATGTGATCATGTTTATGTTTATAATAAAGTGCCTAGTTTTTTCCAAAGTGTTTCAAGTTTGTTATATTAAAATCTCATCATCATCCTTTGTTTCAAGTCTAGATTTTGACATCGTGTTTGGAAAAAATTCCAAACACAACCTATTTGAACCTAGATTTTGACTCTACATTTGGATAAAAGACCTAGCAACATTTCCTTTTCCTATTTTAGACCTATTTGGAACATATTTTGAATTTAGAGTTTGGAATCTTAATTTTAGGTCATTTTACTTGACCTTATTTGTGTGAAACATTTAATGTTAGACACTTGATGTTATAATATTTTTACCAAGTCTTTGCATAGAATTTTTGGAGATACAACTCCATCCTCGACCAAGTTAGATAGTGTTTGAACCCTTTATCTTTTTAGACATAGGGTTTCAGAGTTTGAAAAAATCTCATCCTCTCTTGTTATGAAATGTTGCCATTTGATTGACCATGGCTCACTATACATGTAGTATAACTATGTACAATCCAAGATATGGAAATTTTAGCATGCAATAGGACTTTGTTCAAGACCATTTTAAATATTATGTTGTTTGGGAGATGGATTATTATCCACCATACAACACTCAAATTGGGGAACAAAGTCAAGATCCTTTGGCCAATTATTTGGTTAGCACACCTTCATTCATTGAGTAAGATCAAGAATAGACAACCCAATATTTGGATAGCGTACCTTCAGTTGTAGAAGAAATTCAATAGCAACCTTATTTCATTAAATTCCATCAGCATATGATCTTAACAGATCCATAGATGTAGGGCATGATAATTTTCCAAGTCTAATAAAAGGTCCTTATAACATATCTTCCAATTAGAATACCAAATAGGCCTCTTTTAGTAACCCAAATTCCATAATACCAATGTTGTATCAAGATCCATGTATGCTTGTCACATAAAGAGGCCTCATGGAGGACCAATTCATTCAAATGTAGATAACATACCAGACCAATCAAAACCTAGCACTAACTTTAGCAATATGACCATGTCAAATGCACCTTTTATTCAGTCACTCCCTTCAACAAGAGTTTTATTTGAGTTGATTGGATAATAAAATTATGGTTTTTTAACTAATTACATAAATCACTTTTGTTAAAAACATGTTTAATACTCCAATCATCAGGGAAGTGTCTTCTACTTATACATAGTACAGTGAGCAAAATATATTAGGCAATAAACTAATAATGTCCAATTTAAACTAAAGTGGTGTTAGCGTACAAACACATAGTCAAAAAAAATTTACCTTTAAGTAACACTATGAGTGGTATACAAACTTAGAGAGTAGGAGATTTTACTTCCCAATCTCAACTAACTACCTCTAATCCTCAACCAGCTACTTCTTATAGCACATAACAACAAGGATTAAGTATTCAGCCAATAACCAATGCCATGTTATGGTAAAATGTGATGAATATTACTCCACCCCAATAGGTGACAAGTAATGTTCCACAATAGTAGGCACCATCAAATATACCCACATAGCAGAGGCCAAACATATATCCACCTCAATAGGGGGAAACCAATGTTTTACCTCACTAAGTAGCAGTGAACATAACTCTTCAATCATAGATTAACATGTCGATCCAAAACCAAATGATGTCTAACCAACAACATAACAATATTAGTCAATGATAGATGTTAAATATCCAACATGTATCCACTTCTCAACAAGGATTCATGTAATAAAGAGTTTCTAATGTTCCTCAAGTACCCTTTAGGCAACAATTTCTTTTCATCCAAAATGTGCAACAAGTTTAGCCCTAGGGTCTTGGTTCACAAGTCCCTCTTAATCAGCCATGTATGACTAGTCAGCAACATGTCCCTATTTAACCTCAGTATGCATAATATAGATATATTCCTCCATCCAACCACAATATCAAAACTACATACCTAATCCCAACTAGAATATCACATAACCATAAGTGCAATTTCAATAATTACACCCAAATCCATGTATGTGTATTCCTAGTCTATTTCCTAGCCAATCCAACATTCCCTAGCAAATGCCTCCATCATACCTTGGTCAAAGTAATCCACTTTTGACCACACAGTTTTCACCTCAATAGGCCAATGATCCCAATAGTTTCCTTGCACAAGAATTAAAATAAATTAAGGATACAATTTCCCTCATGTAAGTGGGGAAAAAGACAAAAAAATTCAAGTTAGATGATGTATGTTCTTACCCTTTCAACATGGAGTACTTGTAGATAACATTTCATCTAGGGTATGAGCCACCAAAGTTTGAAAAATACAAGGGGAAAGGTGACCCCAAGGCTCATTTGATAGAATTATTTGATGCATTCCAACCAATGGCCTATATAAATATCTACCATTTATTGGTATTCCCATGAATCCTAGTAGGGAAAGCATTGGAATGGTTCCTAAAGTTTCCCAAGAATTTAGTACCTAATGTTAACGATATCTCAGATAAGTTCATACATCACTTCTCTTATAATCTTGAGTATGATACTTCATGTGTAGATTTAACACAAGTAAACAAAAAGTTGGTAAAAAAATTTAAGCTATATATAGTGATGGAGAGCCCTTACAAGCCAATTCACCCATAATCTACTAGACAAACAACTATCCACTATGTTTACTAAAAAATACACAGTGAGATATCTTAAAATTTGAAGTTATAATGTGCACATACATTCAAAGAGATCATTGACAAAGGTTTGATAATTGAAATATACCTCATTAACAAAGGGATCATTAAAATATCCTCATCAAATCAAAGTTATAATCAAAATCAAAATAATGTCCAAAATTAACATCTAGTCCAAGCACAAGCATTACAACCAGCACAGGCCAATAACAATAAGATACCCAAGTAATTCAAACAAAAAAAGAATGTTTTAAGTAATGGAGTAACAAATTCATGACATTTCAAAATGGTGAAAACACCATCTATTTAACCTACACCACCTTTCTATCTTACTCCTAACCAATAACCTTTTTAGTAGCTATTACATGTACAACAAGTGTAATAGCCTAGAATCTTATAGCCAATGTAACAAATATGGAAACCTATGACTTTGAAAAGCATTCCTCATCTAAGAAGAAACATGCCTACTCATCATGATTTTACTAACCTTGGAGAGCCCATTGAATCAATATTTTGCAAACTTGCATTAACTAACTTGATTATATGGCCTATTCAAAAAAATAAGTTCATAAGAACACGGGCATGATAGACTAGTACAATCTAGAATGATTCTAGGATTTTCATAGGGTCAGTGGCCATAATTTATAGCATTGTGTGTAAATTAGAATATGTTTGAAAATAGAGAGATCACATTGGATCATGGAGCTTCCACCTCTAATCAGAACCTTGGCATTTATCAGAATCCTTTACCCCAACTTAACAATCAACAAAAACAATAATAGTGGCCAGTGCAACATTAGAAATAATAGTATCAACAACAAAGGCTAAACCAACAAACTCAATAGAACCAATAGTAGAACAATAATGGATAGAACAAATGTTATAATGGTATAAATAACCAATAGACTTATTATGCATTTTCACATGACTATAACTCAGTTATAGGACATATTATAGGAGGTTGTATTAACACCATTCCATTGATCCAAGACCAAGTGTTAATCAAACAAGACTATTGCTAATCAAACCAAATCAACCAAACCATTCTAGTAATTGAAGAGTAATTTTTTACTCTACGTCGTATTTAAATTTTCAATCGAGCACTGCAGTTTTGGTTCTCGCATACCTTGGTCATAGCAGTAGAGTTGTGGAGTAGAGAACATGTTTTATTTTTGCCTAAGTGTCGAAGTGAAGTGGATGCTATCAAGTGGTGTAGTCTAAGCGTGAGTTCTTTCTCCCCCTTTTTGCTTCCTTCACTTCATTTTTGCCTAAGTGTTGTATTCGAGCGGAAGCCACCAAGTGTCACTTTTCAAAAGATGGTGTTGGCCAGCTAGCGTCATCCGAGCCCCTTTTCATAACTTTCAAGAAGGCCATGGAATGTACCATGTATCAAATAGTGGCTAAACAAAACACACCACGTGTCAGCATCCGTGTCTCATATCAGCACCCACATTTCATCTACTTTTTGGTGAAAGGGTTTCAATGAGCTAAGTAGTAGGATCAAGTAGAAAGTGCAAAGTGGTGGTCGCAAAAGGCCCTAGACTACTTTTCAAATAAAATTAGAAGCCACCACGTGTCAACATCTGAGAGACAGTCAATTTAACACTGAGTTTCAATGCTTGGTTCAATGTTTTGGTTCAATACCTCGAGTAATGTGTAGATGGCATGCAGTGTTAAACCATTGAACCATTGAACCATATTGGTTCATCGAGTAGTTCAAGGGAGTGTCCCAAAACCAAAGGGGTCATGTACCTTTTTAGAAGGCAAAGAAGAGTCATTCTATTTTGTCTAAGTATCGAAGAGCAGCAGAGGCTACCAAGTGTCACTCTCTGAGCCCCTTTCTACTCCATTCTTGGAAACAGTAGAAGATGCCACATACCCCTAGTAGGAGAAGCAGAAGATGCCACATATCTTCCAAAGAATAGCAGAGGCTATCACGCATAAACTTCTGAGAGACCATCTTCAAGTTTCATTGCCAAATAAAAATTGTGGTGGGTCTCGGGTGTTATTTCAAAGACCTTCACAATGCCAAGTGTCAAAATGCGAGGACTACCGCGTGCATCCATCCCCTTTTAAAAGTTTCTTGGGTAGTTAAAACTGCTAAGTATCAAGGAAGTGGATTACGACAGGTGTCCAAGGTGGAGCATTCCTGAGCAAAACATAGAGAAAGTGGAAAATGTTGCGTGTCTTTCATAAATTAGGCGGAAAGCACCAAGTGTCATTCTCTAGTGCCTTCTAAGTAATAAGGAGAATTTTAGGAATTGACGAAGTGTCCTCTCCCATTTAAATAGAATAGATTGTTTCATGTTTCTATTGTCACAAAGCAAGATGGAGGGAAACTCGGTGGGAGTTATTTCTAGTAGCTGGAATAGTTCACTGAGTAGATTTGTGGAGCCTGCAAACATTAAAAGGGCCGTCTATTTGTCCCCTATAAGTAGAGGTAGAATAGACAGTTGAGTGGCTAAGTAGGTGATGGAATGAGGAAATTCAGGCACAGAAGTAGGTACTAGACATGAATCACCATGCCACAGTTAGGGCAATTCTTGATAAGACCAGGATGCATCCAAGGCATTGAAGGCACCATCTTTTTGTTCCCTGTGAGTTAAGGATGGAGTAAAAGTGCACGAGAAAGGGAATGATGGAAAGAGACATCCGAGGCTATAAAAGGAGAAGAATTGTAAAAATAAAAAGGAGGAATTTTCTATATTTTTAGATTTTCTAGAGTTAGTGACCAATAATATCATTTGCTTTTGTCTCATTTTTTTGAGTTGTAAAGTTGATGTAACTGTGCATGTTTCTGTACCTTTTATGTGGCTGAATGACTTAAGAAGATTGAACTCTATGCCTTGGTTGATGTTATCTATGTCATTTGCAAAATTAGTCTATACTCTAGACTTTTTAGAGTTGTGATTAGGATTGTCATTTACTTTTGTCTAGTTTTCTTGAATCGGAAGTTCTACATAACTATACGTGTTTCTGCGCCTCTTATGTGATTGGAAGATTCTTACAAGAAGATTGAACACTATGCCTTGGTTGACATTTTTTATATCTTAGCAAAATAAGTCCTTGTTGTGAGCCTCTGTTTCTATTATTTCAATCTTTTACATTGATCATGCACCTGTCTGCTCTTAAATGTAATTGAATCCTATATATAGTCTCACTGTGCTCAGGTTAGGCTTAGGATTACACTTAGGTGCATCGCCATAGTTAGGTTTCAATTCTTGCATTTGCATTTCTATTTAATTTCATATCCCTTTTCCCTCAACACTTGATACCAAAGAAGAGACTAGATTCTCTAAAATCTAGAGGTTGTTTCAAGCTGCAATATCCCACAGCTTGAAACTTCCCATTGTTGATTGATTAGAATCAAGCGCAATTTTCATCATCAATAGTTTTTGGCATGCCTAGTGGGACTTGATATTTCAAGGAGTTGAATAATTTTGGTGTGTTCTTTAGCCAACTAGCCTTTGGAGGTTTTTATCTTATCAACACCAGTAGCGACTCTGAGTTGAATCTATCGGTTAAGTAGTCCAGTATCATCAAGAAATCACCATTTGGTATGTATAATTCTGTTACTCATAGCTATGAACCTTATTCTCCTTCATATATTTTTAATCAAGATCAAGTTTCTCTTAGAATCACGTCAAGTAACAAGGATGCATATGGTCATGAGTTTCGCCCTTCACAGGTCCGATATGACCAGCCTCAGCCCTATCATGAGCTATACCAGTTTTATACCCAGTCTCCCCAATATGTCACGTCCCATGCTCAACCTAATCTCATTTCCACCTTCAAAAAAGCATTAATGGGATATAAAAAGTATGTATTGGAGCTTGACAATAGAAGGGGATGTGGCCAAGAAATTCCTAATCCTATCATCCATCAAGTAAGAAATGCATTAGATCTGATTAAAAGTGAATGGGATCCCATTGAAAGAGCAAATTGGCAAAGGCTTACATATGAGATGCTGGATGTGTGTGGATTGATGGCAATTCTAGAAGAGAAGGTGAACATTCATGAGAGATAGCCTTACCAAGTCTATCAAATTACATATCGACCACCACAAATTCCAAATCAGACATACACCACCCCTGTTCATGAGCCAGGTTGAACCTGTCAAGGTCATTTCCCCAATAATGCCAAGTCTATGTTAATAGCAAGGGAAGAGGACTCCAAACCCTCACTTTCCCCTCAAGTCCCTTCCACCCTTCCTTAAGAAGATTCTTGTTTTTCATCACAACCTTCTTATTTATCCCCTTTTAAAGAAGAATATATTGTGGAGGAAGTAAGTATGTAGAGGAGTGCATTCAATTCATGGCTAGTCAAGAATATTTCATAAGTGTAGATAAAGAGGAAATAAATATAGGTACACCCCTTGACGAACCAGAGGATAAGTCACAAACTTTTATCTTAACCTCTGATGATGAAGAGATCATTTTTGACTTTTTTCTCACTTTGTAAGAAGATATGGATCATAGACACTCCCTTAATTAGGTCATTGAGACAGGTGACACCATTCTTCAAGGAGGACATAAACTAGCCAGATGTGGGGAAGATGACATTGAGATTTAGCTAAGTTTTCAGAAGGGATGTCAGCTTTCAGATTTATCCTTTCAAGAGGTTGAAGTCATCAAGGAGCATGATGACACAATAGAACCCAAAAATGAGGTAGAAGGAGATAAGTCAAAAGATGATGGACATCAAAAGACACAGAGTGGAGAACCAATGGCCATAGATTTCTTGATGAGACATGATAGCATGAAGAACCAGTATTCGATAGACTTTCAAAGATGAGAAGAGCGTATGGATGTCGAAAGTGTGTTTGACTAAGACTCACTCAAATGCAGGCAAATCTGTGTGGCCTACACAGAGGACATTTCACCAAAGATATACTCGTTTCAATCACTTATATGCTGACTAAAGTTGGCTTGTCATAAAGAAGACATTATAAATTTTGTTTTTGATCCCAGAGGAAAAATAAGGATGCTTAATTAATGTAGTTAGGTAGTTTCCCATTCCCACATTGTTGTTGTTTTCCCGCTTTCCTTTTAAATAAGTTTTTTAAACACAGAGTCACCACAGCTTAGAAAGTTTTTTTCCTCAAAATTTTTGCCACATTGAATGCTTCCCAAATCTTTTGAAATCTCTAAGGTACCTTGTGCCATAACTTACACAACATGTCCACCTCGCCATTCCTCAAATATTGAGTAGGATCTGCTAATGGTCATCTAAATTTAATGCTATTTGAGACTTGATAGGTCCATAAATATCCCTTAGCAAGATTTAAAGTTTAAAAATTCTCAAGCATTCCTGAACTTGCAAAAATATCCTATTCATTGTGATTGTTAGCACCTAGTAAAATTTGCTTCAGTAAGCATGTTTCTATCTTACACAAGGTTCATACCAAGTATTACATAAAAGGTATAGAGATGGTGGGAACATCATCTTCACAACAAGGAGCTGGGACACCTGGACCTCTTGATATGTTGCTGGCTAGTAAATCATATGCTACAGCTCTTGCACAACCGTCAAGAACCTATCCAAGAACCAGAATCCTGGGAGTTGGTCAATCCAGTGACCCCTTAAGGGTAAAGGATTATGCAAATGAAATCATGGACCCAATATTTCAAAAAACCAGTAGCAAGAGTCTCAGAGAAGGGGCACACCAAAGGTGTCTTCTAAGGGCTAGAGTAGGGAAATATGAGATGTTCAAAATGAGAATATGGACCTCATAATTGGCTTAGTTCATTGTCCCAGCTGGGCATCCATGCCCTGATTTGATCGAATTATGTGCAGACTCACTCCATGCACTATTTTGCACCATTCAACAGGGTCCCTTCATGGTATAGATCACACCACAAGCTATCAAGGACATGCTAGCCCTGCATTATGACAATACTGCCACATTCCCCACTATTGATAGGATGCAAAGAACATGGGAAAATGTCAACACTCAAACAAGGTTTTTGAGGTCTGAGTTACAAATGGCTGATGGTGATTCAACGGTACCCACGCTCCCTGCACCAAGAACTCAGTTCATGCTAGCTAGCCAAGATGCATTGTCAATGATGGTTCTCATCTTTGGCATGAAGGATGACATGGCGGTATATGTAGAATAAATGGCCATCATTTTCAGACTGAAGACAGTCAACAAGATGCAGGAGTATCGACTTGACTTCTCGAAGCACATTGCCTTTTCAATAGTGGAACAGCTAACCCAGTTCAAATCAAAAGGGGTATTTAGGTATTCCTCTTATTTTTTCCATCTCATACTATATCAAAACCCCAACCTTTTAACCTAACATATGAATCTGAACCTGTATGACCTAGATTTTGACCCTGAAAGGACCATTCTTGTGTCTGCATGGACACACATTTTGTCAAAGACTAGTGACCCATATGATTTTTGGGAACTATTCATTACCCTCATTCTTTGTTGCCTTAGCCCTGAACCTATCATAAATAGGTTATTTCCCAGTGTTACAAACCTCCTAGTTAGTTATCCAATCCCGTGTGACTTTTATTTTGGGTCCCATCACATGATCATAAGGGTTCATGGTTTCTGTGGGGAATTAGTGTTGCTACCGAAGACTTTAACTCTTAGGTTGGCATTCTTGGAAGTCACCAGGTAGGTGTCGGTAGTCGACAATGAGTATGGTTCTAGGAAGAAGAAGATAAAAATGTACAATCTCCCATGGATGGTAGGCAACATAAGCCTAGAAGCCAGAGATGCTGAGACAATGTTGTTGAGAAAGCTAGCCTTCCTAGGTTTCATGCTAGTCAAAGACAAATGGGTTTACGACCCAAGTGATTACATAGCTTCCTTAGTAAGGACCAATAATATTGGGGCCAGGATTGCACATGAAGGCTACCCTTTTTGGGAGACCAAAAAAAACCCTACAGAAGATGCTCCTGGTCTCTATGTTGAATTGACAGATTTGCCCCTACCATAGAATCAGCCATGGGAAACCTTCTATGATAAGCAGAGGGAATATGATCCCAAAGTTAGGATGACTTCTAGTTTGAGAAGGACATTGAAGAACAAATATTGGGATGTAAAGAAGATTGAAGCCTATTGGAAATATAGGCAAGAAATTTCTCAAACCACCCATACTTTTGAAAGCATGGATTTAGATGAAAGATGGGAGGAACTCTAGGATGAGTGTCATCCCTCCCCTACATCTAGCATAGAAACAATCCAATTTCTGACAATCAATACAAGGTAGGAATCTAGTGCGGTACCAAGCCAATAACCACAGGCCTCAGAGTAAGCTACAGCTGCAGTCACTACATCAACTTGGCCCTAGCCTCTTAGTACTGTGGAACAACAAAGGAGTGTGGTTTCTTCACCACCAAAGGCTTCCCCATCATTGGGAGTTATTGAAATCCCCAATTCTCCACAAGCACCATCGATAATAGCAGAGGTGGAAGGGAAGCAGATGCAGCTAGAGGTAGGGACATCGAGGAAGACAAAGAGGGTGCAGTTCTAAATGCATTCAGAGGAGGAAGAAGAACCTTCATAGTGCCAAGTGTAGGGCATTATAATTCCCCCTCAGGTAAGTATTGCTCCTCCTCCTCCCTCTCGATCTGTCCCTTTCCCTATTGGCATGATGCCTCCACCAAGCCAAATGACACCTCCTATCACCTCTACCATCCCCATTTTGCAATTCACCCCATCCTCGGCACCTCAAGACCTAACACTACCCCATTTCTCCCCCTCTATTCCAAAAAATATGCCCCTCCAAGTTTCCCCTAGCCAACCACTACCTATCCAATATGGTTTGTCACAGGGATATCTTTTCACGGGAGGATACATTGCATCCCCTTCCACCTTCCAGATGCAGGCTGATGCTTTTAGGAAAGTAAGAGAAACTTGGTTGGAGAAAAAGAGAAATAAAGAGAATAAAGCATCAGATGTCCCACACCTAAAGTCACAATTTGACCCTATTCAGTAGCAACTGATGGTGACCCATTTGTCACCCAACATCATTAAGCCGAGCGAGCAGATGCAACCAAAGGATTATACGATGAACACAGTGGCCATTGATATGTCCCTGTTCAGACCCCAAGATAGAGTTGAGCTACTAATATAATCCGCTTCTGTAGTCACAAATGATTATTTGAAAATATCAAGAAGACTATAGAAGATGGAGGCTGATGTAGCCAAAGAAAAGGCAACCTATATCAGTTTGGCTGAAGAAATAAATAAGAGAGACAATGAAATAGCAAGCTTGAATAAACAGTTGCAAGATATTATTTCCCTTCAAACTCATCAGGCAGTCTAGGCCTAGAATGATTCATTAAAAGTAGAGCTCATGCATGCAAATTATGTAGCAATAGCCCTTAGGCAGGAGAAAGCAGTGTTGCAGGGAAGAGTCGAAGGACTTCAGCTGTAAGTTGCCCAATCACAATAGAAGCTACTGGATGAATAAAACAAGGTTGTGGCTTTTCAAGCCCAGTTCCAAGTGGAGTAACAGAGAGTAGCACAACTGAAAATAGAGCTGGCTAATAGGCCAAGAGGTGTCAGAGTGATACAACTGGTAAAGGAGGTCTATGAGTCAACATGGGAAAGAATCTCTTCAAAGATTATCCAGTTCAGGCCATCTCTCACCTTCCTTCTCAATGCACAATAATTGTGTGAGAAGGTGGATGATTTGGTGCAGAACACTCTGGCTATAGTCTCTAATAGATTCATGGATTCTCAAACCTTATTGAGAAGCTCTATGATGTAATGGATGTGACATTGGTAGCTATAGGAATCCTTGATAGAATGGTCACTACAAAACATGTCAATGAAGTGCTCAGTTGCAATGTCGTGGCCAACAATTGCAAAGAGCGTCTCAAAGTCATGAAAGAAGGCATCAGTGAGATGAGATAGCATATTGAAGATCTGGTGTAACTAGGCCTTCCTTCTCTATTTCTGAATGCCAACACAATGTTGATGGTTGATCAAATTAAACCATTATTGCTGGCCAAACAAAGGGATCAAATAGTTTTCCAAGGCCTGCGAGATGATTCCTCAGTCTCAAAATTCAAAGCTATTTTGGTTCCTATTTCCCAGCTGAAATTCAAGCTGAAAGCTATAGTCTAGATTTTGAAAACTTTTTTACACAAGGATATCATATACCTTGATCTAGCTTTTGTTGAATTGCAGAACAATCAAGGGATATCTGACCATGAATGGTCCATCTACCATACAGCACTTTTGAAGCTATAAAATTTTGAAATTTTGATAGAGCAAGAGTCAAGTTTATTTTTGAGTAGGCTCAAAAGTCCTGGGGGTCGTCAATAACTGTAGAGTAATTTTTTACTCTGTCATATTTAAATTTTTAGTCAAGCACTGCAGTTTTGGTTCCCACATACCTTGGTTGTAGCGGTAGAGTTGTGGAGTAGAGAATGGGTTTTATTTTTACCTAAGTGTCAAAGTGTAATGGAAGCTGCCAAGTGGCATAGTCTGAGCATGATTTCTTTCTCCCCCTTTTTATTTCCTTCACTTCATTTTTGCCTAAGTGTTGTATTCGAGCGAAAGCTGCCAAGTGTCACTTTTCAAAACACGACACTAGCCAACTGGGGTCATCTGAGCCCCTTTTCATAACTTTCAAGAAGGTTATAGAATGTGACACGTATCAAATAGTGGCTAAGTGTAATGCACCATGTGTCAGCATCTATGTCTCATATTGGCACCTGCATTTCATCTACTTTTTAGTGAAAGGGTTTCAATGAGCTAAGTAGCAAGTCAAGCAGAAAGTGCCAAGTGGTGGTTGTGGAAGGCCCTAGGCTACTTTTCAAAGGAAATCAGAAGCCACCATGTGTCAGCATCCAAGAGACAGTTGGTTCAATGTTGAGTTTCAATGCTTGGTTCAACGTTTTGGTTCAATACCTTGAGTAATGCATAGATGGCGCGCAGTGTTGAACTGTTAAACCATTGAACCATTTTGGTTCATCAGGCAGTTCAAGGGAGTGTCCCAAAACCAAAGGAGTCATGTACCTTTTTGGAAGGCAGAGAAGCATCATTCCATTTTGTCTAAGTATCAAAGAGCAGCAGAGGCTGCCAAGTTTCACTCTTTGAGCCCCTTTCTACTCCATTCCCAAAAATAGTAGAAGATGCCACATACCCCTAGTAAGAGAATCAAAATATGCCACATATCTTCCCAAGAACAATGAATCCATCACGCATCAACTTATGAGATACCATCTTCAAGCTTCATTGCCAAATAAAAATTGTGGTAGGTCCCGGGTGTTATTTCAAAGACCTTCACAGTGCCAAGTGTCAACATGTGAGGACTGTCACATGCATTCATCCCCTTTAAAAAATTGCTTGAGCAAAGAATGCAGTGAGTTTTTTTGTTAAAACTGCTAAGTATCGAGGAAGTAGATTGCGACAGGTATCGAAGGTGGAGTGTTCCTGAGCAAAACATAGAGAAAGCGAAAAATGTTGCGTGTCTTCAGTAAATCAAGCAGAAAGTGCCAAGTGTCATTCTCCAATGCCTTCTAAGTAATAAGGAGAATTTTAGGAATTGACTAAGTTTCTTCTCCCATTTCAACAAAATAGATTGTTCCATGTGTCTGTTGCCGCAAAGCAAGATGGAGGGAAACTCAGTGGGAGTTATTTCTAGTAGCTAGAATAGTTCACTGAGTAGATTTGTGGAGCTTGCAAACATTAAAAGGGCCGTCTATTTGTCCCCTGTAAGCAGAGGTAGAATAGATAGTTGAGCAGCTAATCAGGTGATGGAATGAGGAAATTTAGGCACAGAAGTAGGTACTAGACATGAATCGCCATGCCACAGTCAGGGCAGTTCTTGATAAGACCAGGATGCATCCAAGGCATTGAAGGCACCGCCTGTTTGTTCCCTGTGAGTTAAGGATGGAGTAGAATTGCATGGGAAAGGGAATGATGGAAAGAGACATTTGAGGCTATAAAAGGAGAAGAATTGTAAAAAGAAAAAGGAGGACTTTTCTATAGTTTTAGATTTTCTAGAGTTGGTGACCAGTAATATCATTTGCTTTTGTCTCATTTTCTTGAGTTGTAAAGTTGATGTAACTGTGTATGTTTCTGTGCCTTTTATGTGGCTAAACAAATTAATAAGATTGAACTTTATGCCTTAGTTGATGTTATCTGTGTCATTTGCAAAAGTATTCTATATTGTAGACTTTCTAGAGTTGTGATTAGGATTGTCATTTGCTTTTTTCTAGTTTTCTTGAATCGAAAGTTCTACATAATTGTACGTGTTTTTGTGCCTCTTATGTGATTGGAAGATTCTTACAAGAAGATTGAACACTATGCCTTGGTTGACATTTTCTATATCTTAGCAAAAGAAGTCCCTGTTGTGAGCCTTTGTTTCTATTATTTCAATCTTTTACATTGATCATGCACCTGTCTGCTCTTAAATGTAATTGAATCCTATATATAGTCTCACTGTGCTTAGGTTAGGATTAGGATTACACTCAGGTGCATCACCATAGTTAGGTTTCAATTCTTACATCTACATTTTTGTTTAACTTCTTATCCCTTTTCCCCCAACACTTGATACCAAAGAAGAGACCAGCTTCTCTAAAATCTGGAGGTTGTTTCAAGCCACAATATCCCATAGCTTGAAACTTCCCATTGTTGATTGATTAGAATCAAGCACAATTTTTGTCATCAATAGTAATCCTTCCTTGATTTGGGACTGCACATAGGCAAACCAGCAAGTAGGGATTCTCATGTTAGGACCTTATACTAATAACTCATCATTATCCCATGACTATGCATAAGTGTGTTGATAACTAAGACCTATCCTATGTGTTCCCCCTCTACCATCATTTGTTAGCAACAACAGTCTTGTACCTAATCCTAATTGTGTAATCACAATTTGGTGATCAAGGATAACCATACTAGGCCCACAACCATTTAGCACTTCACCCATTATCCAACCATCCATTCTACCTTAAAATAAGTCATTTACTACTATCCAAAAAAATATGTTTGACATTATGGAATAATTACAAAAGACACTAGCACAAATTTCCATTTTAGATTTATTACGTACATCAACCATCCACAAAAACATCTTGATAGAGTTCCTTGGTCAATCTATAGTTCCCAATGATATATCCCTTGACAAATTTCAATTTTTAGTTGGACACCTATCTCCAGACCAATAAGTAACCTTTAACCAAAGTGATATGTCATCACTTAGCCCTCTACACAATAATCCATTATACATAGAATTTTACATAATGAGGTACAAAGTGAAATGTATCCTCATAGACAATGGATCAGGTCTGAACATAGTGTCTCTAAAGCTCATAAATATTCTTAGGTACACAATAGTAGATCTCCAATAAAAAATCATCATCATCAAATCCTATGATAATGAAGAATAAGAATCATAAGGCATCATTAGTTTTCTAGTTATCATTGGGCCCTTGACCCATGATAAACTTTACCATATGTTAGATCTTGATTTATCATACAATATGATTTTGGGTAGACCTTGGTTATAGAAGTTTTATGTAGTCCCATTAGCATTTCACCAATGTATCAAGTTCTCCCATTCAGGGATGGAGGCTAGTATTCCAGGAAATTTGCATCCATATGAGCATTGCAAACATCTAGAGGCTAAGTTCAAGAGCTACAATTACTATTTTGGCATGAATCTAGTCACTAAGTAGGACAAAGGAAAGCAATACTTATTTATTTACCAGAGGCCAACTGTATTGACCCTAATACCCTTGATTCCCTTTCCCACATGACACCTCTTGAAATGTCCAATCATTATACCATCTTGGCTAATGGCCTAGGAGAGTATTTGACCCATGACACCTTTACATTTCAAATCTTCCATAGAACCCTAAGTCCTTTAGAAGACCAAAAGCCAAACCACTCATGCAATGGTAAAGAAAGGGCAAAGGCTATTAGTATAATCCACTACCTTTCACTTTCATACCAAACTTTGGCCAAGTACATGACCCTCTTGAAGGTGATGAATCATGGTTGTACAATGACAAATTGGCCAATTGTTACATGATTTCTAAGTATCCCATGCCTAATTGGATCATGGAAAATCAAGACTATGAAGGGGGAGGTCTCAGGCCAAATCAATAGGGAATACTTAAGCCAATTTCTATGACTAAGTACAAAGGAACCTATAAGATTGGATTTAAACTAATTGAGGGTGGCCCCACATATGTTATTCAAGTTTTATCGCCAATGACTAGTGATGATGATGCTAGTATAAATTAAAGTCTAATAACAGCCATTTTGATGACTTGTCCCAAACCAATTTGTTTGATAATAACACCATTTGTACCCTTTAACTAGTCATTCATCACAACCCACTACCATTATATTATCCCCAACTGATAGATTGGGACCAACAAGAATCCAACATGTTAGTTGATGAGTTCCAAAATGATGATTCCTTTTTCGATTTTCTAGGCCTTAGGGATAATATTATGTTTGTAAATCACAAAAAGGGTTCTCAATCAAATTGGATCCTAAAGCCTATTTTAGAGAGTAGGTGAACACCCTTAGCCAAAAATAAATAAATAAAACATTGAGGTCCTAAAGTAAAAACCTCTTTGAGCTATTTTTTGACTGGGAAAAAAGTAAAGATAAAGGTCAGTCTAGTGGTAAAAACCTATTTCAGGCACCATTAGATGGGGGTGTTCAACTTTCTTCAAATATAGACTAGGATACCACCAATGATGAACTTTTCCATGGGTCTAATTTTAGTCTTAGAGAAGAAAATGCTTTTGATCAAATCATCTAGGATACCAATGATGGCAAACTTGCCTATGCATTTGAATTTAGTCTTGAAGAATAGTAATATTTTGAATGCATCATTCAAGAGTTCTCAAAAACATTTTCTACATGGCCATCCCTCCCATTGGGGGATTCTGATTCATCATGTCTAGGAGAACTTGAATAACCAATCCTAATATAAGAATCTAACATAGATAAATAATTCAAATCTTTGCAAACTATTCTTGAAGATGGTTCAACCCTTTTAGTGGAAGATACTTCAAGGGTAAACATCAGGACTTCACATAACCCAAAATGGATCAAATTAGGTGCATCCCTCACTAAGGAGTGTGAAGTCCTTATTTGTAGATATATTTACATGGACATAGTTTGACATTCTTGGTTTGGACCCCACTTTGGTTGTTCACCACCTTGTGGTACATCCTAATGCCAAACTAGTGAAATAAAACCTATGTAAAATACATCTTTGCATTATTGTATTGGTAAAGAAAGAGTTAGAAAATATCTTGGAATCAAGATATATCAGGCTAATCAATTATTCTGAATGGATTTCCAATGTAGTGCTAATCAGTAAAAAGCAAGAGGGAATCAAAAAATTTACTAATTTTAGGGACATAAATAAATCTTTCCCTAAGGATGAGTTTCTGTTTCCAAACATTGAAATGATTTTAGATTCCACAACAAGTTATGAGATGTTTTCATTGATGGATGAATTTTTAAGATACAATCATATCCAAATAGCACCAAAAGACCAACACAAAATAGCATTCACCACTCCATGGGGAATATTATATTATCAAGTTATGTTATTTGGTCTTAAGAATGCAAGGGCCACCTATCAAAGAGCCATGATAGTCATATTTCATGATATGATGCATGACATTATTGAAGATTATGTTGATGACACACTAGGTAAATCAAAGACCAGGGTCGATCATTTAGCAGCGTTGAGGAGGATATTTAAGTGACTAAATGAATACAAAGTTAGGCTTAACCCTAAGAAATATGTGTTTTTCATTACTTCAGGCAAATTTCTTGGCTTCATTGTGTCTCATAGGGGCATAGAATTCAATCTAGCTAAATTATAAGCTATAACTGAAATGCCACCACCAACCAATTTGAAGCGACTTTATAATTTATATGGAAAATTTCAATTTATTAGATGCTTCATATCTCAATTGGCCAACAAGTGTCATCCTTTTACACATATTTTTAATAAGGGTGTCACATTTATTTGGGATGATTATTATCAGAAAGATTTTCAACAGTTAAAGGAATATCTATAATATACACTAATTTTATTGCCTCCTATGCCATGGAAACAATTCTTTTTATACTTATTAGCCACATATCAATCCCTGGGGGCACTTATATCTCAATACAATGACAATATAAAAGATCATGTCATGTATTATCTAAGTCATACACTGGTTGTGTATGAGCACAATTATACACCCATTGAAAAATCATGTTTAACTATGGTCTTCACAACTTAGAAACTATGACATTACATGTTGAACAATAAAACCATGGCCATTTCAAAAGTAGATCTATTTAATTATCTACTATCTAAAATAGCTTTACAAAGTCATATAGATAAATGGATCATGCTTATCAGTGAGTTTGAGATATAATGTGTGAACTAAAAAGCCATCAAGGGATAATTTCTTACAAATCAACTTATTGAAGCACCCCTTACAGATATAGAACCACTTACATTATAGTTTCCTGATGAATCCATCATAGCCATCATTTAAATACCTCTTGAAGAATAACACTCGAAGCTATATTTTTATGGATCATTCATAACACATGGATCAAGGGCAAGCTTTTTATTTATCACTCCGTAGGAAGATCTAATTCCTAAGTCATTCAAAATTATCTTTCCTTATACCAACAACATGGTTGAATATGAAGCACTCATTGCAAGGCTTTTCCAAGAAGTCTAATGGAACATATCTCATCTAAAGGTTTATGGTGGTTCATAGTTAATCATCAATCAACTTACATACCACTTTTAGACAAAAGATGACAAGTTGGTTCCTTATAAGACCATAGTCGATACTCTCAAATAGTAAATTGCCAATATCTAGTTTGAACATATACCAAGAGCAAGCAATATAATAGTAGATGCAATGGATACCATTTGTTTACTTATTCAACATTTAGACACAAGAAAAGACTACAAATTTCTCATTGAAAATATGCTAGTACTAGATCATAAACCATCTACCATCATAATGATCTATGATATTATTGGGTAGATGCAATGGCTACCATTGGGTCACTCATTCACCATTTAGACATGAAAAAATACTACCAATTTCTCATTAAAATTATACTATTACTAGCTCATGAACCATCCACCATCATAATGATCTATGATATTATTGGTCCCAACTCTACTTGGTATTAAAACCTATACACTTCACTACATGATCATCTTTTACCACCTGACTTTTCCTAAAAATAACCAAATGCCTTCATTGAAAATGCCCAATGTTATACCTTATTCGAACCAACCCTATACCAGTTAAAATTTATACTAGTGTTATGTGAAGTTCATGAAGGGGTATGTGGATCCCACACTAGTGGGGTAGTCTTTTCCAAAAATCTCTTGTGTATTAGGTACTATTAGCCAATAATAGATGAAGATGCAGTTTCATATGTGAAAATATGTGATAAGTGTCAATGGCATGCCAATCTGATTCATGCCC
Source organism: Torreya grandis (assembly GCA_037957365.1). Classification (NCBI taxonomy): domain Eukaryota; kingdom Viridiplantae; phylum Streptophyta; class Pinopsida; order Cupressales; family Taxaceae; genus Torreya; species Torreya grandis. The sequence continues at coordinate 1,388,895 of JARHVA010002617.1, forward strand.
CAACCAAGACTTTGAAACCGATGTTGACACCATATCTATTTGCTACATGGGGACTCAATCTCATTGGGAAGATAAACCCCACCTCATCTGATGGCCATAAACATATCCTTACCACCATAGAATATTTCACTAAGTGGGTTGAATTTATACCCCTCACTTATGTGACTGGAAAGAAAAATTTCAAATTCATCTTTAACCATCTCATTTATCACTATGGTATTTCCTCCAACATTATATCTAATAATGGTGGATCATTCAAAAATAAGGATGTTGAATCTCTATGTGTTGAGTATAAGATTACTCAACATTTTTACATAACATATTATACTCAAGGTAATGGTCAAGTAGAATCATCAAACAAAACCATTGTCAACATCCTTAAAAATATTTTCAATGATGTTAATTGTGATTGACACCTCCAGATATTCTATGCTCCTTGGGCATACCATACCAATCATCACAATCCCATAGGTGCCACTCCATACTCATTTGTTTATGGTATTGAGGCCATTCTTCTCGTTGAGGTTGAGTTACCATCATTACACATCTATTTGAAGCATGTCCTTGATGACAAAGACTGTCGAGTAGATCACCTACAAGAGCTAGAGTTGCTTGATGAGAAAAGCATAGGCATAGTAAATAAACTTCAATCATATCAAAATCGACTCTATGTCCACTAAAATCGATGTATGAAGCATATAATTTTTGAGCTTGTTGATCTTGTCCTCAAAGAGAACCAAAATAATACCATAGTTGAGAAGAAGCATAAAGGCAAGTTCAAACCCAATTGGGTAGTTGCCTTCATCATTATTACAGCTTATAGTGCAGAAGCATACAAGCTTGCCACACCATATGAGGATGAATTTGATGAGCCAATGAACATTATACACCTCAAATGGTACTATACTTGAGTGACTTGGTGTATTGTCTATGAGGATCATTTTGAGTTGTACCATATTATCAATTTTCTTATTTGTCCCATATCATTTTGTCATCTTATAATCCTATCAACCTACCATCCTATCACTTATTTTTTCTACCATAGCACTCTATCAACTTAACATGTTTTGATCACTTCCCACCTATCCCATTTGACTTTTCTTTATCCACTAGTTTCACATTTTTTAGCATGAAGAATCAAATTAGTTTCCATAATTATTTCAAGAATTCCAAACAAAGGTAGTATTTTTGACTAGTATGATAGAAGTTTTGGTAGTTACATCATTCATTTCTTATGTCATTCTAATCATATTTTTTTATGTGAGCCTGATTATATCTACCTACATGGGTAAATCAGTCTATCACTAGTCTTTCTACTAATTATAACTACCTATGGGAAAATTAGTATCATCAATCTAATTCATTGTATTCTAGTTATAACCACTTGTGGGAAAACTAGGGGTAACATTTGTTTATTGTGCTTTGACATACCAACTAGACATTTTTATTTTGTATTATGCCATCATACAAATTGTGCTTGTTTTATTTGAATTAGTTGTTACACTAGTTAGATTCCTCTGCTATAAGGTGTAACTACTATGACTTGAGGCCATTTTGGGACTATGTGGACCATGCTCAATACTTGTTGAGGTTAGCTCAGTCCCCCTTTGCCACCATGCTCTTGCTATTTTATGAGAATCCTTTCAAGTTTTTCATGCTCTCATCATTTTGAAAGTTTGGACCATTTAGTATCTCATCATTCTTGATTGAGTTGAGATACTGAAAAATTATATAAACATTTTAAAAAATGAGTTATAAAAACCAAAAACATTGGCCACTTTTTTTCCTTAAGGATTTTGGGAACCCTCACTAAGTCACAATAAATCACTTATCACTTTGTTTCCCCATCTTTTTTGGCCTTTTAATCCCATGCTCTCACCATTTTTCAAGTTTAGTCCCATATTATTTTATCATATCCATCATGTTTCTTCTATCCCATTTCCTGGGAGAACTACATTTGGCTTAAAGTTTTAGTTTCATATTATGTATATAGAACTATGTAGGCAGCATCCACTTGCCTAGTTCATATGGAGATAACTCAACCACCCCCTTCCTTTTCTTCTATTCCCCCATATTTTTTGTTTGCTAAGTTATCACCTATTTTATAGGGGTAATGTTCACTGTCTTGTTTGTGTCACATCATTTTTACTAACATTGTGACTAACCATCATTTATTCATTTATTTTTCATTGTGTTTTATTTATTTATTTTTTTGTGTGCATGTTTATTTATTTTAAAGTATTTTTTTCCTCTATTCAATATATGTGCATTCATTAGGTGATTTATTGTGGACTTATTCTTGAATCCATCCATATTCATGCGTCAACATTGTCATCATAGTTTTTATCATTGGTGCATTGTTTTCCCTTGAGTATTGGATATCAAGAGTCAGCCCTTATGCATATTTTAGCCAAGTCTTCATGGTGTTATATCATGATGCCTTATGTCACATAATATATCAAAAATTAACTTCAATAAGTCTACACATTAATACAACATCGATATCTCCTCAGTATCATCACCAAAAATAATCTTGATCGACTCCAAATCATATCCCAAATAGAGTAATTAAAAAAGAAAATAATTACAACATTTGTTAGTTTGAATGAGAATATCCCTACTAACAGGTTATCCCAATTCATCTTTATCCTCTATATCAAGTTGTCATCATCATGTTTTCAATCATCAGCTATCAATCTTATTTTCCATAATCTGAGTACAATGCTTATAACCAGCTTTAGGTAAATCATTGTACACCATCTCACCTATATTCTCAATGATTATAACCACCTTTATTAAAATCATTTTGTTATCACCTTTCAAGGTTAATTATTATAACCACCTTTGGATAAATCATTCATTTTCTTTTGCCTAATAGGAGCTTGTTTTCCATAATCAGGGTATAATGCTTATAACCACCTTTGGGCAAACCATTATACATCATCCCACCTACATTCTCAATGATTATAACCACCTTTAGGTAAATCATTGTGTTATCATACCATAGTTTCTACTATTGGGGTACAATTCTTATAACTACCTTTGGGCAAACCATTGTACATCATCCCATTTGCATTCTCAATTATTATAACTACCTTTGGAAAAACCATTGTACAGTATCCCACTTAAATTCTCAATGATTCTAACTGACTTTGGTCAAATCATTATGTTATCACCAATTTGAGGGTTAATGATTATAACTATTTTTGAGTAAATCATTTATTTTCTTCTATCCAACAAGGGCTTGTTTACCATAATCAGGGTACAATGCTTATAACTGACTTTAGGCAAACCATTTTACACCATCCCACCTACATTCTCAATGATTCTAACTACCTTTCGGAAAATCATTGTGTTATCATACCATGTTTTCCACTATTAGGGTACAATACTTATGACCGCCTTTGGGCAAATCATTGTACACCATCCCATTTGTATTCTCAATGATTCTACCCAACTTTGAGCAAATCGATATTTTATCATCTATTTTCATCCACTCATTTCCTTCTTTCAAGGCACCATTGCCACCCATTTTTCTAACCTCTCCCTCGAGGGGGGACCCTATAGTTCATCCATTGTCATTTAATTTGTAAGCACAAAGAACATTTTTATTCTTTGAAAAGATGTTATTGTGCTTACATCTTGCAACACCTTCCCAAACAAGGGAAAACTGTAGACACCTAAAGTGGCCACCAATGAATTTATATGCATCCTTATATCAATTATTACCAAACATTGAACATATATCTTAATAATTTATAAAGATCTTGAATTTGGCTTCATCACATGCAATTAAATCAATTTGGCCCAAAAATTAATTAAATAGAGCAAATTGCCACATCAATTAAATCAAAACTTAGAAAATATTCAAAATTTTAAAAATGATTAATTAACATGTGAATCCTAAATTAAATCCTAATTGAATTCATCCTTGATAAATTAAATGAATTATAAAAAAGGAAAATTCAAAATCAAAGAATATCCTAAGTTTTCATCATTAGCTTTTATGAGTTGTCTAAAATCCAACATATCTCAAAGCACACCTATTTCATGTTAATCATGAGGTTTGGACACCTTTTAACTCTACTAGGATTAACTAATAAAACCTAGGTTAGGATTTAACTCATTCTAAGTTGGTTTCAAAACCTATAAATACAAGTATTTGCCTCTTTATTTAGAGAGCTTGGATAGAGTAATGTTATAATGCAAGATTTAGGGCATGAAGAAAATATAGTGTTATAATTCCAAAATTGATCCAAGACAAGAAATTTCAAACCATATCAAATCCAAATCCAAGCCAACCATGGTGCCAATAGGAGATGGAGATAGCGAAGCCCTATTGATGAAGACTTCTTGAGCACAATCTAAGCAAGACAAATGAAGAGACCTCTTAGAGAATTCAAGGAATTGGTAAGGATGTGTGAGTTATTTCCATTTTTAGTTGTGCTTTGTTCATTTGGTTTTCTTCACCATGCTCCTCCCTTTGATCTAGGGAAGATGGTGTTATGCATGTTAGTGTGTTTATTTTCACCTTGATTACATTTTCATTGTGAAGCTAACATATGATATAACCACCCTTCTTGGATTTATTGATCACACATTTAACTTTGAGCTTTCTTTTTATTTTACTTCATGCATGAGTCACCACCTTTCTCTTTTTTTTTTTTCAAAATATTCTCTTAAATTTTTTTTAATTATATGTACATGCATAATTCACCACTTCACCATTTCATTTTTAAAATCTTAATATGATTTCCATTTAATATCCTAACTTGTGCATCACTTCTTAAGTTATATTAAAATGATGATTTTATATTTCTCCAACTCAAGTAAACTATTTATATAGCTCTTTAATTTAGTATTTAGGATATTTAATTTATTTAATTTAAACATAAAAATATAACTATCTCTTTAAAAGATACTCTAACCAATTAATAATTCAATTATTTCAAGATGACTATTAAATACCACCTGAGTCATATCCAAACAAATTTAATATCTCAAATGTTCTATAGTTAATTTAATTGTTAATACTCTTATACAAAAATGCACCAAACCAAGACAATGATATTTATCGAATATCATTTAAACTTGTCACTATGTTAGACAATCTCGCTTAGTGTAAGCATTGGCAACATTTATCATAAGACAAAATTTTATGATAATATCTATGCACTATAATCATACATGAGATCACACAATCAGATTATTATAAGCATCAACTAAAACATGATCATAATATAAATATATTATCACTTATAAACAACTAACTATCCAAATCAAATAGATATTTTAAATAAGTTATTCTACTATGGTGTGTGTAATGGGTTATTAACCATTCCTCTATCATCTCCCAATCATCTCATTTATGCCATCCTCTCTGATGATGTTAACCCTCCATCATGATCTAAGGGAAGGATCAATCCTACATCCACCTCATAAAAAGTAGGTAGTTAGTTTGATTCATCATATATATATCAACAAATGATGCATAACTAACATAATGTACAAAATTAAGAAAGTAAAACTATCACATAATCAATTCATTATGTAAACTAATTAGCATATCATTGTCCCATAACTAGTATATATCATAAAGCTCAAATCAAATCAATAATAATCTAATGATAACCATAATAATCCATGGATTCAAAGGTTATAAAACTTAGGGTGAAATTATGATGTAACATCCTTCCCCCCTTAAACTTTTCATCATCCCAATGACTCTTATCCAAATAATAGTTCTAAATAAACGATAGAGCTTAAAAAAATAAAAAAACATAGTATCTAGCATCAAATCATGTAAATAAATGTGTAAATAGCCTGTAGAACTCATGATAGTCCTATCAAGTAGCATTATCCTCAGAGTATTAGTCCTGCAAGACCTTGCATTGTAACACTTATCTATTATATAAATAAATTTTATGAGTGTGAAATAATTTGATTAGTTATGTTATAATCCAAAACCTTGATGAAAATTTCATGAAATTCTCCAAAAACACATGATATCATCACAAAATCCAAAAATAAATGGCCAAGGAGAGTTCCACAAAACCTTCTAACCCCTTAGCACATCTCTCTAACCTAAAGAGTGTTTTTCTCATTTTGGAGAAAAGTGTTTAAGGAACCTAGCAAGAATAATGTAGATAAGTTAATATTATCATTGCCCTATATAGCTTCAAATAAGTATAACATGTCAATAATTTCACTACTCCATGGAGCTCCTGGCAAGTATGATGATGAATAGGAATTAGAAATACTACATTTCCAATGTATACAAAATTATGGAATAAATGTACACAATATACATGCATATGGCCATATAACTAAATTTAACAAGTCTATCTATGAAACTCTAGATTCAATAAGTACATCTATTAGATCCAAACTCAGTAACTACCAATTTAATTTGAGGCTAAGTAGAATCCACTCCTATAACTTAGTACTCATGTTCTTAATTCACCACTCCTCATTTAGGCATCCACGACCTAATGATCTCCAAAATGTACACAAGGTTCAATGAATCATAATTATACACTAACATATCATAAAAAGCAATACTATATACTAAATAATTCTAGATGTACCAACATACATAAAATAAAAATTATATAATCATTCTGTAATTGCATTAGGTTACCACTATCCAAACATAACTAGTATCATATTTCAGAACTTAACTTATAATTTTATATTCATAGTTAATAAGAAATAATGTCAAAATTAACATAACATACAAAGGCTAAGGATTGTACCATACTTACAACCTTATAAAAAAATAAGCAAGACAATGTCTCCCTATTTTCTTGGTTAGTACTCAATAAGTTAAAATTTTATCTCAACCCTTTTAGGTTAACAAGATGTTCTTCACATCTTTACCCTACTTGCTTCCAATGAAAGGTATAATAATTAACTCTTCAAAATAGCATGCTTCAACAAGAGAATAATATCAGTCTAAATTAAGGTATATAATAACATAATAATTATAATCAAATATAATTAATATAAATTCAAGGTTTGTCATTCTTCATGGTCAAGTTCACAAGTTAGATAAAGTAGTGACTCTAAAAATTCATAACTAGAAAGTAGATAACTAACATCTCAAAACACAAATGGTGAAGGTGATTCGATTACCAAGAAAGATGTAATTATACTTGAGGTGTTCAATCTAAAAGATCAAGAATATGTTAAGTAACTCTTGTTCATAACTCATGAACTATGATATGCACTTACTTATCTAAACACCTTAAATAACCATCACCAATGAGACACTCGATAAACCAACCCTTTAACAACTCTAAGGGGGTATGAATGTTGTTAGGGTACACACTCAATGTACCACACACATATTCACAATTCTCTTTTTTTATAAATAAAAAGATACAAAAATGCTAATGGACTTATTAGGTCAAAGAGTTCAAGCCACAACTCTGATACCACATGTAGCAACTCCACTGGGTACTAACTAGAAATACATTAAAAAAAATTAAACACATATACTAAAAATAGATTACACCATAAGAATATAAGTATTGATCATACCAAATACTCTAAGAGTGATAACTATAAATAATCATGTATCATTTAACTATCATTGATCATTATCAATATATGAAAATGCATCATACTACAATCACAAAATGTAATTATAAATATCCAACTATTGTTGGTACAATAATATAGCTATTGTTATTGAAGTATAATATAATAATACAATTAAATTTATATTAGACATTTATCCTTAATATGATAAATAGATACTATGCTACACGGAGCTCAAGTCAAATCAACTCATGTATCTCTGATAATCTCAAGGGTAGACTCCAAAGAAGTACTGCAATGGGGAGGGAGAGCATCATCTGAGAAATTTTATACACCAACCACAAACTATCAATACCCTGCACAATCCCCTATTAGGTAATGGACCTCTCTTCATGGATAGGTAGATAAAGATGATGCAAGAATCTAGAGTAACAAGCAAGTACCCATGTGTTGTATGATTTCTAAAACTAGACATGTAGTGTATCATAAAAAACCCATTCTATTGTAAGATATTGCACAAACATGTAAAGTATACTTATGAAATGATAATGTCAGTAAACATATTTTTCATAGTAATAACCAAATACTAACAATTTATATATCACTCAAATTCTTACACCTCACCTGATCAAGATTGCCTTCATCTAGCATCGTGATGTTAGTAAGCCAGTGAAGTCCATCTTACTCCTTACTTAGTATCAACAAAGTGAGATTAGTTAATATAATTCAACCTCAAGATTCATTCATTTTACATCCTACTAGCAATCATAAGAGTAATCACAACATACATTTATTTTATCAACTATATAAATAGATCTTACAGTATTATTTTTCTCATACGAATATTAATGACTATAATTTATTTCACTTGGATAAAATACATATTTAACTACAAATTCTAACTACCACAATTAATTTCAAAACATACTACAGCCCATGATAGCCTATATTAACATAGTCTGGTATTCTAAGACATAACTACTAGTTTTCTATGATTAGTCTTATAAAGTAGTTTTAAATACATAGAAACATAAGCTTCTATTCAAGTAACAAGATATAATAAATTAAGTCATATTTTCCATGAAACACATATTATTCTATCTAGCATTCATTACACTTTCAAAGGTTGTATGCTCACATACCAAATGTCCTATTAACTATCACAAAGCATATTATTCAAAGTAATAACTGACACGCATACATTTACATAGATGTGGGTCTAGACATAACAATTACAGTATGTACCATCCAAGTATAACATATTTTTATACTGTAGAACTCTATGACATCTCATAATATCATATATCATTGTGCATGAGCACCCTACTCAAACACAAATAAATAAACTCATACTTATAAATGATATTGAAGCAAGTACAAGTTTATACTACTCAGGTATACCCTAGATTATATTATAAATTAGTAATCATAAGAAATATAATCTCTAGATACACGTCATGATACATTATTTTATACTATAAATATTTAAAAATCTATACATATTAACATTCTCATAATATGTACCATATCCAAGCATTCAATGTTGAATATTAATAAGCTAATAGTCAACCATAGTCTTTTGTATCTAATTTATGTATGAGTAGATGGTAAATTACTAATTGCTCTATATACTACTCGATAATTTCATCAAGTACATAGATATATGAACCCCTCAATCTATGACAATATACTAGTCAAAACTATGCAATTATCCCACATCCCTATGTAATATATTCATGTGCTTTCTATGTACAGTCCTTGTACATATTATTACACCCATAATACATAGTATACCCAAGTTTACAATAGATCAAACACAATTCACTAATCCAAAATTCTTGAAAGGTATAAGGGAACTATGCTACAGTATATTCAACTTTAACTATATACATGGCCCATAAATATAGTAATCACTAAATGGAATGAGTACATTATTCCCATAAAATAACAATGTTGATAACAAAGTATATATGATAATATAATCAATATTACATGGTTACTTTACATGACAAGATATTTTACACACTACACAACCATCTTTATCAGTGAAGATATATATATATAAACTAAGGTGTATGTCAGTCAAGAAGTATTTTAAAGTCACCATATATAATACTTAATAAGCCACCAAACATTTTATAAATGCATCACCCTAAGGCATCATAATTATCATCATATTTATGATTTAAATCACTACAATTTAACAAATAAGTGGTTACACTTCTAAATAAATTAATTTTCTACAATTAGAGCCATCAATAAATAAAGCATATCAAACCATTTTATTTAGAACCAACACTTTAAAATTAGTGATGCCACAATTACAATGACACCATGATTTTATCTATGCTAAGAGTAAAATACACATTGACCCAAAATTCATTTCACATGAAATAAAAATAATACCTTTTATGTATTATAAGGTTGAAAATAAAAATATATATCAACACACAATAGGCTCAAAAAATATATAAATATAACGACGCCAAAGTGTACTACAATAAACTTGTAAACCTATAAGGTGAGAGTATGAAGTATAAGGTTTTATGTTTCCACATGGCCCTTCAAAAGCACTGAAGTGGAAATTATAAATTAGCCATATGGCTATAGGCGATCACCAATCTAAAATGATGACAATCTAAATTTACAGAATTGTGGTGTATACTATCATGAGTTTACATTATACATGCTCTATAAAAGTAATAATGTTGGGATCAAGACAAGTTTAAAAGTGACCTCATGATATTACGAATGGCTGAATATTATTGTTCAATTTTTTATGATGAGCATAGTTGTTTTTCCATAATTGTATAAGCATTCCCTTAGTTACATCATGATTCCTCACTAAGCTAATTATTTGACTATTTATAAATGGGTATGGTAGATAAACATAATATTGACTATATATATTGATTAAGCTTGATATTATGCTATTTTAGGATATTAGTATGTTGCTTAATTGGATGATAATTCATTATTACTTAGCATGAGCTAGTGTATATATGTGCTTTCATTTTTAAGCATATTAATTAATTATTATTGTTAGATATTATTGATTTTAAATATCATGTGATATAGTATAACTACTTGTATGTATGTGAGGTAAATGCAAGTGAATTCTTCTTTCAAGCATATTAGAGGGAGAGCATCATCGAAGTGGATGATGTAAGTGGTGATATCACTAGTCGATAGAGCGTTAGCAAAACCCTACACACACCATGATAATTAGTCATGTTAGAATGTATCTAAAAATATTTGTTTAAATTACTTATTTCTATGGTTGCTTAAGTATGTATGAAATAGGAATAAGAGTCCCTTGTGTGGTTAGCCTAATAAGTCATTATTATTTTAGAGGCAAAAATTAATTAAAGTAAAATTTAAATTCAAGTTATTATTTATTATTTTTCCTCTAAATTACTAAAATATGATTTAATTCTAAAATGGATAAATATGAAAATAGAATTTCACAATTAAAATAAAAGGGAATTATTTTTCTTTAAAAACATTAAAAATAGAGAAATAAAGGAAAAATAAGAAAAGAATTAAAATAGATTAAAATTAACAAAAAAATAATAAAATAAAAACAGAAGGATGGAGGAAAAAATTAGTATCTTTTGCTCTATTTAAGAAATGACATGAAAGAGATTTGACATGGCTTGGGTATTGAAGAAGAGAGGAGGATCGAAGCATGGAAAGAAGAAGATAGGGGATCAACTAGAGAATTTAACGGTATGTAGTGTATTAAAATTCATTGCTATGTTGATGGTATAACTATGTTAAATAGTATATTCAAAAAGTAGAAAAACCATTGTTGAAAACATAAATTGGGTCAAAAACATTTATCTTTCTAAAATCTAGTTATGGATTTAAAAAAATTAGATCAATGATAGATTAATTCAGGTTGGGATAATATGCTTTTGCCTTGGATTTTTATAGTTTTGGTTTGAGTTCAGGTTGCCAAAACTTGGTTAGTAATCTGACTAGTATAACAATAAACATGGGTTCTGTTATAAGGTAGAGTATTAGTCAAAAATATAAATGTATGGCATTAAGGTTGTAGTAGTATATATAATTTTTGAACCTATTTTCTTTTGCAAATGCACCAAGCTTACAATTTATGAATGACTCAACCTTTTTTGAATTTTTAAGGAATCGAACTCCTTCCTTGAAATTATAGAAAAAATATATAGGTGTCAAACTTTTGAGAACCTATTTCAGTTATAAAGTATCGAATCTTTTTGAAATCCATTTCTAGATTATAAAAGCACTGATTTTATTTAGAACTATTGTAATGCATTGAGTTTTTAAAATGTAAATTGTAAATTCAACTTTTTGAATTTGTATAATCCATAGCTTCAAACCTTTTATGAACCTATATGTGAGTCATAAAAGAGCCAATTTTATAGAAATTTGTATGTTCTTTATAAGGCGTTGAGTTTTCTTGAAATATATAGGTGTCAAATTATTAGATATTTAAATATCTAGCCAATTAAAATGTCAATTCTAAATATCCCAAAGCACTAAACTTACATGTGACCTATTATGGGTAGCATCTTAAAATTTGATTGGCGTAGATATATCATTAACAATGTTGTCATAACAAGTTCTTTTCTTTTCTTAACTCAGCCCAAGATTAATACCGCCACCATGTCTTTTATCTCAGTTGTTTCAACTCAAAAAGAACCATGATCCATTTTAGCCAAAGATTTTAACAAACTCAGAAAGTCCCTCTATGTTTTAAATAGACTACAAATATGCATTTGTCTCCTTGACTGGATAGGACATATATATAATGTATATGTACTGAGGTCATGTACCTTTCTAGGAGTGCAAGTCACTTTACGTCAATTTCCTTCATTTAATATTTATTGTGAAAGTAAATTTCTTTAATTTCAACACCAATATTTTATACATTGGTTAGTGCATAGTTAATTTTACTTTATTTTGAATTGATGGGAAGGGTAGAGGGAGACCAACATTTAGTTGGTTATTTATAATTAAAAATAAACTTAGAATGTCAAAACATGTAGCACCATCTATTTTAGAAGTGAATGATTAAATATTAATATTAAAATAATGTTTGACCCTCAACATTGACTTGATCTCAGAATGAATATGGGCCTTCTATGTATAAGGATATAAATATTAATTTTTAGTGATTTGGTGAGGGAATGTAACACCAATAATAGTATATTATGGTGATATACCAAAAAATTATTTAATAATAATTTAAGTAAAAGAAATCAATATATCTACTTGGGCATCTTAGATTTTTTTGGAAAATATATGAAACCAAAAATAATTCCATATATGTTCAATACTTTGGTTAGCATTTAGTTATGCAATATTATAATATGAAATTAGATATTTAATATTAAACATAGATCTAAAATGGATTAAATATAACAACTAATCTATGGTGATAGCGAATAAGCATAAAAGTGGATATATATCAACCAAGTTATTAATATATGTGATAACATGGGTTAGGTTACGAATAGCTCATTCTGATATATCCACCAAAAAAATTTACCTTAATAAATATTCATCTTTATTGAAAATTATTTTACCATTGGGTTTGGTCATTAATCGAGTACAAAACATGATTCATATGTTTAGATTTATATATTTTGTTAGAATATATATGAAATTTGCTAATATTAAATTGGATATGTATATTTAACTAGACTTTATATATCAGTTAGGATATAAAACAATTATGGAATAGTCTAATTTCTGGAACTTGACTAATTAAATAGTTATTGTCAAACGTAGAGTGACTTAATCTTACGAGTTGAATGGTTGAACTTAGCTACTCTCTATTATGAGTAAAACCTTGTGGAGCCTTTAAATCTTTATTATATATAAAATCATTACCTATAGTTTGAAAATGTATTTAGTTATGTGTTCATGACTACTTATATAATTATAAATTGGGTAGATTACTTAGCTATTATTCTTGAGTAAAATATTATCTAGAAAATTGAAAGGAATGATTAAGTTGTTTAGCGAATGATTGATTATTAACCCCCAAATTTAAATTGATTATGAAACTGAATATCTTGTGTTTTTAATAAAAATAATGTTTGGGGTTATTATTGTAAAGAGTGTGATCTCTATGTTTAAAACCACTTCATAATTGAGTTACTATGCCTAGTAGTTATGATTAGAACACTAAAACATGGTTTAGAAATGGCATAGCATTAGAATACCTTCATGTGGAGCATATTAGAATATGAAAGTACTTGTTTGTGGAGATTTTATCAATAACGCTTTAGATGATTAGATTAAGTCATTAAATTACCTAAGAATCAAGAAGCTATAACCCTTGGATTAGTCTCCTAAAAGAAAATGAATCAATAGGATAATGGGTTTATCTAACTCACTAATAATAATATGAATGATTGTTTTTATAGGTATTTAGTAGGGGATACTTGTGTGCATTACATACTATAAATGTGTTATTATAAATATTTTGTTATACTTATTGTATAGTGGTGCATTGTGATGCATATTGTTGGTATGTAGTATACCTGAGTGGTATAATTATTATTGTATACTTGTTATTATCTGTATGAGTTAGTTGAGTCTTAAAAATCATAAGTTTAGTTTATATGTTGTTTGTAATTGGAAATTTATGATAGTATGAGATATCATAGGGTAATACAGTGGAAAATTATGTTTTACATGGGTGGTACTTATTTTAATGATTATACTCAAACTCAAATTTATATATGACTATTTTATTGTATACCTATTAGTTATTGCTATGGATAGTGTGTGTTATTACAGTTGGAAAGACTTGTATATGTGTGCATACAAACTTGGGAGTTTAGCTAATATTATATTGATATGTTATTATATTCTGTGGAATGATGACTTATGTATTATATATATAGTTACTTGTGTAACGCTTGTGTTTTCATGTATTTGAGACTACTTCATGTGATTGCTTATGTAAATCTGGTAGTTAAGTCTTAGAACACTAGACTATGGTACTGTGGGATGTCATAGGGTGTATATAACTAAAAAACAATTATATTATTGAATTTTATAGTTAAATTATATGTTTACTTAGGTGGTACATTTGTAATTATTATTTCTAGTATGGGATAGAAAATAATGGAAGATTCATGCATATGTTAGATAGACTTAATGTATTTTATTATTACTCCTATGTATAGCATGTCATGTGATGTATTTGCTAGTAGGATGTAAGTTGATGAATCTTATGGTTGAATTGTATTTGATCAATCTGTATTTCTAATGTAGAGTAAGGAGTGACATAGACTTCACTGGCTTACTAGCATTACAATGTTAGATGAAGGCAGTCCAATCAAGAGGTGTGTATGAAATTGATTGATCTAGATCATTCTTATTTATTATTTGTAAAGCTTTTGGCCAAAGTATATTTAGTGAGATATTATAATTTAATGAGTATGGTTCATATAATAATGTGATATCTTGCAATAGAACATATTTCTATGATACACTGCATGTTTAGTTTAAAATCATACAACACACAAGTACTTGCTAGTCTCTCTAGATTCTTGCATCGTCACTATCTATTCATCTATGAAGGGAGGTCCATTATATTATGGGATTAGTGTAATGGATCATTGGTCCATGGTTGGTGTGGTAAAGTATTTATATGATGCTCTCCCTCCTCATAGTAGTACTACTATTGAGATGACACTTGAGATTGCCACATATAGTAGAGAGTCTGGGGAACTCATGCTCTGAGGAGCCAGGTATATAAATTATGTACACTATATTAGATTGAATATTATTATTAAGTATTTTCATGAATAATTATAATTACTTATTATTATATTTTGGTAGTGAAGATTGTAGATTTATATCGGGTATGGCTGAGTTATGGTATTACTTTTTATATTCATTTTATGTAGCATTCTCATGACATGAAGGATCTATGATATATGTTGTAATGTGTACTTACTATTATCACTTGAATATATATGTGATCTCTATAATATCTTTTAGGTGTAATCTATTTGTGGTATATATGTTTAATTTAAAAAAAATCAGATACTTCTATGTCTAACCCAGCGAAGTTGTTACATGTGGTATCAGAGTTATGACTCAAACTCTAGGACCTAATGAGTCCATTAGCTTTTTTATGTTTTTTTGTTCATCAGTGTGAACCTAGTGTTGTGAAGTATTGCACTAGAATTTGGACTTGTGGTGTCTCAGTGTAGAACCATATTACACTATGACTGCAATTTTAAGACTTGATAGATTCTCTAGTATGGCTTGGTGACTATTGTGACATTTGTAAACTATGTGTTGGACATTTAGTGTGTACTTTAAGAGCACTCGTATCCCTTTGAGTTGTCAAGGAGATCAGTTTATAGATTATCCCATTAGTTATGGTTATGTTCAAGGTTTGGGTAGACAAGTTTATAGCATAGTTCATGAGTTATGAACAAAATCTTTCTACCATAGTTTGATCACTTAGATCAAACACCTCGAGAGTGACTATATCTTTTCTTATTTATCAAGTCACTTTTTCATTATGTTTTATGATGTGATTGTTATTAATATTGGGATGCTTCTTATAAATTTATGTTCTTTAATTTTATGTCTATATTTATAAATCTTAGGAGTCAAAAAATTTATAAGACCATTTTTATTTTAGTACCACCTAGGGTGGTGGAAATATTCTTAATAGAGTGTTGATTAATTGCTTGATAATTCCTTTGTGTTAGGAGTTCACTTATGGAATTTACACTCTTAAGATATGTGGTGTCATCCCTATTAGTTGGCTTAGAGATGAGTCAATATTGTCTTAGTCTCTTTCAACATTGTTGTGATTTTGTTAGGAGTCTTTTATGCATGATGTTGATTTAGTATTATCTTAAATGAGAATTGTTTCTAAATGTTGTTTGACTATACCCACTTGGAGATTATGGAATAATGTTTTCTACTCTTGGTGATAGATAAGTTTTAAGATTAGATGGATGAAAACATATTTATGATGGCATATATCTCTCCCAGTTATGAAAGTAGATTGGGATACCATACTTATAATATTGAATAAGTAGGTAGTATTTGGCAACATTGACTTGTGGTATTTTTCCTTTACCCAATGAAGGTATGTAGGAGTTTTTGAGATGATAGTTATTTAATTTTTACTTATAAATCTTTGGAGTAATTACTTGATCTAACTTATGATTTAAGACCATGTGACGTGGAAAACCTTGATTCATATAATTATATACTAAGAATTATAAGTTGATTATAATTAAAATTATTCACCCTTGCATAGATTGATACTGATCTCTTTTGTTGAATGTATGTTGTTTTAAAGAGATATTTTTATACCTTTCATCAGAAGTGAGTAGGGTATATGAGGTTTAGAACATATTGTCAATCTAGAGGTTGGAATAAACTTTTAACTTGTGTACTATTTGAATAAGTAAAGATATATTATTTTGTTTATTCCCCTATAAGGTTAAAATAACGGTGTGATTCTTGGTCGATGTATGTTATGCTATTATAACATTATTTCTTCTTAATCATGAGAATAATAGAATAAGTTAAGCCATGAAATGTGATACCTATTTATGTGTGGTTAGTAGTAGCTTAATATAATTACGGATTGATTGTATGATTTCTTTTGTATGTATGAGAATAAATCTAGAAACATTTAGCATATAGCTTTGATTTCAATGATATGATAGCATAAAATGATGATTCTTTGAAATTTATTGTGCATATTTTAAGATCATTAGGTTATGGAGACCTAAGGAAAGAGTGGTGAACTGGGAAAATGAGTTAGAAGTGATAGGATGGTATTCTACTTAGCCTCACATTAATTCAGATTATTGGTACTGATTTAGAGTCAATAGATGGACTTGTTAAATTTGAGATTTGATAGGCAAAACTTATAAAATTTAGTCATATGGCCATATGCATATATACGGTGGACAAATATTTCATATGGACAAGTATTCCATAAATTTTGTATACTTTATATTTATTTTTGTTATTTATCATCATACTTATCAAGAGATTCATAGAGTAGTGATAGTATTGACATGTTATACTTATCCAAATCTTCATGGAGTAGTGATAATATTAACATATACATATTATTCTTGTCGGATGTCCTAATTATTTTTATCTGAGATAAGAAAAACACTCTCTATGATAAAGAGATGTGTTAAGGGCTGAAATATTTTTATGAAACTATCTTCGATCATTTACTTTGACTTATATGATGATCTTACGTGTTTTGAAGAGTCAGTAAACTTTCACTAAGATATGTGGGACCCTTCAAGGTAATAGAAGTGGTAGATCCTATAGTATATAAGCTTGTCTTGATGATTCTGGACCCCAAGGTGGTCATGATAGAATCAGTTAGAGAAGGTAATACTTGCAAACCTTGTTTGCATAAAAGTAAATATCATTAAGTAGGGTCTTGTGAGACCAATATGCTATAAATAGTGCAATTTAAAAGAACTATAGTGAGTTCTGTAGGTAATTTTTCATTTATTGGCTTAATTTGACATTATATATCATGTTATTGCTATGCTAAGAAATGTTTTTGATTAAGAACTTATCTAGGAATAACTGTCATTGGGGGTGATGATTGAATTTAGGGGGGATGTGACATCTTGATTCCTCGCTAAGATAATTATTTGACTATTTATATATGGATATAGTAGATACACATAATATTGACTATATTTTCTAATTAAGCTTGAGATTATGTTATTTTGGGATATTAGTATGTTGCTTAATTGGATGATAATCTATGATTGATTAACATGAACTAGTGTATGTATGCACTTTTATTTTTAAGTATATTAATGAATTGTTATTGTTACATATTATTGATTTTGAATATCATGTGATATAGCCTAACTACCTATGTGTGTGTGGGGTGGATGCAGGAGAATTATTCCCTTAAGCACACTGGAGAGAGACCATCATCAAAGAAGATGATGTAGATGGTGATATCATTGGTCGACAGAGTGTTAGTGAAACCCTGCACACACCATGATAATTAGTCATGTTAGAATGCATCTAAAAATGATTGTTTAAATTTCTTATTTTCATGGTTGCTTAAGTATGTATGCAATTGAAATAAGAGTCTCTTGTGTGGTTAGCCTAATAAGTCATTATTATTTTATAATAAAAAATTAATTAAAGTGATTTAAATTCTAGTTATTATTTATTAGTTTTCCTCTAAATTACCAAAATATGATTTAATGCTAAAATGGATAAATATGAAAATAGAATTTCATAATTAAAATAAAAGAGAATTATTTTGCTTTGAAAACATTAAAAATATAAAAATAAAAGAAAAATAAGAAAAGAATTAAAATAGCTTAAAATTAACAAAAAAAATAATAAAACAAAAATAAAAGGATGAAAGAGAAAATTTGTATCTTTTGCTTTATTTAATAAATGACATGAAAGAGATTTGGCATAGCTTGGGTATTGGAGAAGAGAGAAGGAGGATCGAAGTATGGAAAAAATAAGACAGAGGATCAACTAGCAAATTTAACAATATATAGTGTATTAAAATTCTTTGCTATGTTGATGGTATAATTGTGTTAAATAGTAGATTCAAAAAGTAAAAAAAACCATTGTTAAAAATATGAATTGCATCAAAAATTTTAATCTTTCTAAAATCTAGTTGTGGATTTAAAAACTTTAAATCAATGATAGATCGATTCCAGTTGGGATAATATGCTTTTTCCTCAGATTTCCATAGATTTGGTTTGAGCTCGGGCTGCCAAACCACTTAACAAAAAAACTTGGTTAATAATTTGACTAGTATAGCAATAAACATGGGTCTATTATAAGGAAGAGTATTAGTCAGAAATATAAGTGTATGGCATCAAGGTTGTAGTAGTATATATAATTTTTTAACATTTTTTCTTTTGAAAATGTGTTGAGCTTATAATTTATGAATGACTAAACCTTTTATGAATTTGTAAGGCATTGAACACCTACCTTGAAATTATAGCATAAATATATAGGCATAAAACTTTTGAGAACCTATTTCAGTTATAAGGTATCAAATCTTTTTGAAATATGTTTTTAGCTTATAAAAGCACTAACTTTATTTAGAACTATCATAATGCATTAAGTTTTCAAACTTATATGTAAATTGTAAAGTCAACTTTTTGAATCTGTATAATCCATAGTGTTGAAATTGTTATGAACATGTATGTGAGTCATAAAAGAACCAAATTTTTATAAATTTGTATGCTCTTTATAAGGTGTTGAGTTTTCTTGAAATATATAGGTGTCAAACTATTAGGTATTTAAATACCTAGCTAATTAAAATTCCAGATCTAAATATCCCAAAGCAATAAACTTTCATGTGACTTACTCTAGGTGACATCTTAACATTTTATTAGTGTAGAGATATCATTAACGTTATTGCCATATCAAGTTATGTTCTTTTCTTTTCTTAACTCATCTCAAGAGCAATATTTCCACTATTTCTTTTATCTCATTTGTATCAACTAAAACAGAATCATGATCCATTTCAACCAAGGATTTCAACAAAGTCAAAAATCCCCTTTGTGTTTTCAACAGACTAAAAATATGTGTTCATCTCTTTGACTGGATAGGATATATATATAATGTATATGTACTAAGGTTGTGTGCCTTTTTGGGAGTGTGATTTGCTTCACATTAGTTTCTTGCATTTAAAAATTATAGTGAAAGTGACTTGCTTCGATTCTGTCACCAGTTTCTTTATACATTGGCCAGTGCATATTTAATTTTACCTTATTGTGAATTGGTGGGAAGGGTAGAGGGAGACCCACATTATTTATAATGAAAAATAAACTTATAGCACCAAAACATGTAGCACCATCTATTTTGGAAGTGAATGATTAAATATTGGCATTAATATAATGTTTCACTCTCAACATTGGCTTGAACTTGGAATGAATCTAGGCGTTCTATGTATAAGGATATAAATATTAATTTTTCATGATTTGGTGAGGGAAAGTAACACCAATAGTAGTATATTCTAGTAATATATCAATGAATAATTTTAATAACAATTTGAGTAAAATAAATCAATAGATCTACTTGGGCATCTTAGATATTTTTTGGAAAATATATGAAACCAAAAAGAATTCAATATATATTCAATACTTTGGTTAGCATTTGGTTATGCAATATTATAATATGAAATTGGATATTTAATATTGAACACAGTATCTAAAATAGATTACATATAACAACTAATCTATGGTGATAGAGGATGAGCATAAAGGTGGATACATATCAACCAAGTTATTAACAAATGTGGTAACATGGATTAGGTTACCAATAACTCATTATGATATATCCACCAAAAGTTTTTACCTTAGTAAATATTGGTCTTTATTGATAATTATTTTATCATTGGGTTTGGTTGTTAACTGACTACAAAACATGGTTTATATGTTCAGATATATATATTCTGTTAGAATATATATGAAATTTGTTAATAGTGAATTGGATATGTATATTTAACTAGACTTTATATATTACTTAGGATATAAAATAATTATGGAATATTTTGATTCCTAGAACTTGACTAATTAAATAGTTATTTTCAAATGTAGAGTGGTTTAATCCTACGAGTTGAACAGTTGAACTTAGCTACTCTCTATTGTGAGTAAAAATGTGTGGAGCCCTTAAATCTTTATTATATAGAAAACTATTACCTAGAGTTTGATGATGTATTGAGTTATGTGTTCATGACTACTTACATAATTAGAAATGGGGTGGATTACTTAGCTATTATTCTCGGGTGAAATATTAGCTAGAAAATTGAAAGGAATAATTAAGTTGTTTAGTGGATGATTATTTATTAACCCCCAAATATAAATTGATTATGAAACTGGATATCTTATGTTTTCAAAAAAAATAATGTTTTGACTTATTATTGTAAAGTGTGTGATCTATGTGTTTAAAACCACTTCATGATTGAATTACTATGCCTAATAGTTATGATTAAAAAACTAAAATGTGGTTTAGAAGTGGCATAGCATTAGAATACCTTCATGTGGAGCACATTAGAATGTGCAAGTATTTGTTTATGGAGATTTTATTAGTAGCTCTTTAGATGATTGGATTAAGTCATTAAATTACCTTAGAATCACGAAGTTATAACCTTTAGATTAGTCTCTTAAAAACAAATGAGTCAATGAGATAATGGGTTTATCTGACTCACTAATAATAATATGAATGATTATTTTTATAGGTATTTATTAGGGGATACTTGTGTGCATTACATACTATAAGTATCATATTATAACTATTTTGTTATACTTAATGTATAGTGGTGCATTATGATGCATATTTCTGGTATGCAGTATACCCAATTGGTATAATAATTATTGTATACTTGTTATTATCTACTTGAGTTTGTTGAATCTTGAAAATCATAAGTTTGATTTATATGTTGTTATGTAGTTTGGAACTTATGATAGTATGAGATATCATAAGATACTACAATGAAAAATTATGTTATACCTAGGTAGTACTTACTGTAGTGATTATACCCAAACTCAAATTTACATCTAACTATTTTATTGTATACCTATTGATTATTGCTATGAATAGTGTGTGTTATTACAGTTGAAAAGTCTTGTATATGTGTGCATATAAACTTGAGAGTTTAGCTAATATTATATTGGTATGCTTTTGCATTCCATGAAATGATGACTTATATATATATATATATATATATATATATATATATATATATATATATATATATATATAAGTCATCATTTCATGGTATATATATATATATATATATATATATATATATATATATATATATATATATATATATATATATAATATAAGTCATCATTTCATGGTATATATATATATATATATATATATATATATATATATATAGTTGTGTAACGCTTGTGTTTTCATGTATTTGAGACTACTTCATGTGATTTCTTGTATAAATCTAGGAGTTAAGTTTTAGAACACTAGACTATGGTAGTATGGGTTGTGATACGGTGTAGATAACTGAAAACTAATTATATTATTAAATTATATAGTTAAATCATATATTTACCCAAGTGGTACATTTGTAATCATTATTTCTAGTGTAAGATAGAAAATAATTAAATATTCATGCATAAATTAGATGGACTTAATGTATGATATTATTAGTTCTATGTATAGCGTGTCATGTGATGTATTTGCTAGTAGGATGTAAGTTGATAAATCATGTGGTTGAATTTTATTTGATCAATATGAATTACTAATACACAGTCAGGAGTGAGACAAATTTCACTAACTTACTGTCATTGAAATGTTAGATGAAGATACTCTGATCAAGTAGTGTGTATGAAATTGATTGATCTAGATCATTATTATTTATTATTTGTAAAGCTTTGGGACAAAGTATGTTTAGTGAGACATTATCATGGTTCACATGTTAGTGTGATATCTTTTAATAAAATGGATTTCTTTGATACACTACATGTTTAGTTTAGAATCATAGAGCATACTGATACTTTTTAGTCTCTCTAAATTTTTGCACTGTCACTATCTATTCATCTATGAAGGGAGGGTCATTCTCTGATGGGATTAGTGCATGGGATGATTGGTCTATATCTGGTGTGGTAAAGCACTCAAATGATGCTTTCCCTCTCCATAGTAGTACTAATATTGATATGACACTTGAGATTACTACAGATATTAGAGAGTCTGGAAAACTCATGCTCTAAGGAGCTAGGTATCTAAATTATGTACATTGTATTGGATTGAATATTATTATTAAGTATTATCATGAAGAATTATAGTTATTATTATATGTTAGTAGTAGAGATTGTAGAGTTGCATTAACCATGGCTAAGTTGTTGTATTACTTTTTATATTCATTTTATGTAGCATTCTCATGGCATTAGGGATATGTGATATGTGTTGTATTGTGTACTTACTGTTATCACTTGAATATATATGTGATATATATAATATATTTGGGGTGTAATATATTTGTGGTATATATATTTAATTTTAAAAAAATCATGTACTTCTATGTCTAACCCAATGAGGTTGTTACACCCCCTCCAAATGATTTCATAGCCTAACGGAATTCCATGTTATTTTTTCACACCTATCAAAATGAAATACAAATACAAGGGTGTTGAGACTAACATTATTGATATTGAAAAAAATTATTTGAATGAGTAACCTCTGTATTAGGGCATAATAACTAATAAATAAGAATATAAATAAGTCATTGTTATATTAATAATTATAAATCATTGCTTTAAATATATATGAATCCTTGCTATTATATGTAGTTCAATCACATTAATTTATACAAAGTTGGGGATGTTGTATATGCCTTATTTTCTTCTATTGTGGCATGGTATAAATATATATTGCAGAGAAAAACTAAATCTTTGTTTACCTATCTAGTTCATTGAATAATATAGGAGCTACAAGAATATATAGCGATCCATAAATACATCGTTGTAATTTAGCAATGATCCAAACACTACTTTACCATAACATCGATGCATCCAGACATACACATGGATAATATTGAATAGTTATAATCTCCTGGTGCATCATTCAACTCATGCTAACTTGGGATAAAGATACTATATCTTGTTCATTCATGGAGGTTGATTCCTATGCTACTAGTTATATAAAAGATATTAAAACATAAACACATATCAAACTCTGATCCAAGGATACATAAATACACCTAATGATATAGCCAATACAAAATTTCTTTAACTCATATTTGAATTGAATTCTACTAAATACCCAGTCACTCTATATGCCAGATTAGTTAAATATAATCAAATTATTTAAGAGCGATTCATTTCTAGCACAATATAAGAAAGAATATCAATTACTAACCAACTTTTCAATGCCTGAAATGAACAAAGTTCTTTTCCTTATTGCCTCTCTCATCGTCCCCCTGTGTCCTCTTCGTTGTATGCTTTTCTTTCACTATAATATTTTTTTTATCTCCCTTCGCTGCATAATTTTATGCCTGCCGACATCATACTTTTTTTATAATCTCCTCTCTGTATTTTCTTTTTCCATGCAAAGATTTGTTTAATTTTCGCATTTAGTAAATATCCATTTCCCTACATTTAACTCTCAGCTTTATTTTTTTTAACTTCATACGTGAGTCACCACTTTTCTCTTTTTTGGTTTTCAAAATCTTCTCTTAAGTTTTATCTAATTCACCGCTTAACCATTTCATTTTTAAAATCTCAATATGAGTTCCATTTAATATCCTAACTTATGCATGTCCGCTTAAGTTATATTAAAATGATGATTTTATATTTATCCTACTCAAGTAAACTATTCATATAGCTCTTTAAGTTAGTATTTAAAATATTAAATTTTCTTAATTTAAACACACAAATATAACTATGTCTTTAAAAGATACTCTAACCAATTAATAATTTAATTATTTCAAGGTGATTATTAAATACCACTCAATTCATAGTCAAACAAATTTAATATCTAAAATGTTTTACAGTTAATGCAATTATTAATACTCTTATACAAAAAGATACCAAAGCAAGACAGTGATATTTACCGAATATCATTTAAACATGTCATTATGTTAGACAATCTCATTTAGTGTAAGTATTCACAACATTTATCATAAGACAACATTGTATGATAATATCTATGCACTATAATCATATATGAGATCACATAATCAAATCATTATAAGCATCAACCAAAACATGATTATAATATAAATATAATAGCACTTAAAAATAACTATCTAAATCAAATGGAGAGTTTAAACAAGTTATTCTACTGTAGTGTGTGTATTGGGTTACTAGCAGTTTCTCGATCATCTCCTAATCATCTGATCCAAAATTTGAAAGCTTTGGTTGAAAGATAATTCAGAAATAAGAACAACACAATTCAAATAATGCTATCTCTGAAAAGAGATGTTTTATTTATCAAAATTGCAGACCCAAACATATGTTTATCTCTGAGAAGAGATGTTTGATTTTATTTTCGGGTTACATCTTCATTTATACATGTTTTGAAGGTGTGGGGAGGATGTGTAAGGTCACCAATCTCGAGGGAGATGAATTGGTTCGAATTCCACAATTTACAACAATACAGAATTCGAGGAATTACTATTTTTAGAAACTTACTGTTTTTAGACTGCACTACTAAAATTGAAATTTGGGACACTTCCATTGGTTTTTATGAGAGTCAAACTTAATCGAGCAAATATCGATGCCATCTCAAGACATTCCCCTCATTATTAGTTTTCCAACGGTTCAAACGGTGAGTCAATTGGAGCTACGGTGCAAAAGTTATGGCTCCCGAAAGTTCTGCCATCAATTGGGATAGACCCATCACCCGAATTCTCATCTGAATTGTTGTCTGGATCATTCCTCCCTCCTTGAGAATAAATGGTCCCCATTGCATCAATATTTTTCATCAAGTGTGGTAGTTGTACTTTGATTTGATTCCCGATGCATACTTGGAAGGGACTGTGATTTATGGAACTGTGCAGGGCCCAATTGTTCGCCATTTCTGTCTGACCATCAATCTATGGATGGAAGGCCATGAACTTCTTCAGCTTGGTATCTATTTGCTTTTGTTGTTGTGTTGTTTGTGTAGTCAGGGCCGTAACATCGGCCCTTTTGGAATCCTATGGCTTGACCACCATGAGAACAAATTTCTTGGCACTAATCAGAGAGACAGATGTAGAAGGTGGTACTTCTAGTACCCTATAGCACTTTATTCCAAGAGTGAGAGTGATCCTTCTAGTTCTTGATTCATATATACCATGTCGATCATACATGAATGGCTGACCAAAGAGTACATCACAAACATTTAGATTGACCACATCACATAAGACCTCATCTTGGAAAGGTTGTATTGCATATGAGAGAAGACATTGGTGGGTGACACGGAGGTTTCTCCGTGGACTCAACCATCCAATACTGTATGGTTTAGGGTGAGGCTTCATAGACAGATTTAGGCTTTTCACAACAATAACAGAGATTAAATTCTTTTGACTTCCACTATTAACAATGAAATGTAGAGGCTTACCTTTCACCCATAACTTAGAGTGAAACAACCTTTCCTTGTCATCTAGCATCTTGTCATGTGTCTGTGATGAAGCAACAATGGATCATCTATAATTTCTTCTTCAACCTCTTCGACTGCAGGGTTTGTATGAGGTAGAGCAAAGGATTGTGACTCAGAAAGTAGTGATTTGATAGCTCGACATTCTTCTTTGGAGTGATTTCCAAATTTGTGATAATCACACCACTTCCCAGTCTTTCCTTCCTTTTGCTTCCAATTTTCGCCTCGTGTTTGACCTTCTTAATCACTTTTTCATTTTGAAGACTGATTCTTTATATTCATTCTTCCATGCTTCTGCTCAATCTTCACTGCGAACTTGTATGCCTCACTGACGGTTTCCAAATTGAAGAGTTCCATTTCTCCACGTATGTACCATTGTAGTCCACCACGATATTTGAGAATCTTATGTTTCTCACTTTCTTAGATGCCCAATCTCACAGATAGAGAATGAAAAATGTCAATGTAATCTTGAACAGATTGTTCCTTACCTTGGCAAAGTTGTTGCCACTCTATATACAGATCGTCATATGCTCCAATGGGGTAGTATTCTTCCTTTATAGCATCTATGAAATCATCTCATGTAGGTTCTGTCTCAAGGCCAATATCATCTGCACTGAATCTCTTTTGTACACATCCCACCAATTTTTGACAGGGAATGATGCTTTCAGAAGAGCAAAAGTAATCTTCTCTTTATCGATGAATTTATTTATAGAAAAATAAGATGACAATTGATTCGACCAATTTTCTACTGCATCAGCACTAATTTTTCTTTCAAATGTAGGGATATCAAAATTCACCTGAACCTTGAAGGGTGTTGGGGCACTGAAAGGATGTGGAGGTGCAGATGAGGAACCAGAATTTTCCATCGAGATTTGTTGGAGAATTTGAGTGAATTGTTGTAGCATCTGCACTTGTTATTGTTGGAGGGCTTCATTCACCATTTCCTTGAAAGGATCAGATGCCTCGGTGTTGTCCGCCATTTGAAGTCATTTAGAGCGAATAGGTGGATATTCTATTGGTTCTATTTTCCACCCAAGCTTCATGTAATCTAACCTCATCCTCAAGATCATACACTCTAAAGACAAACCGCTCTGATACCACTTATCCAAAACTCGAAACCTTTGGTTGAAAGATAATTCAAAAATAAGAACAACACAACTCAAATAATTCTATCTCTGAAAAGAGATATTTTATTTATCAAAATTGCAGACCCAAACATATACTTATCTCTGAGAAGAGATGTATGATTTCCCTTTCAGGTTACATCTTCATTTATACATGTTTTGAAGGTGTGGGGAGGATGTAAAAGGTCACCAATCTCGAGAGAGATGAATTGGTTCGACTTCCACGATTAACAACAATACAAAATTCGAGGAATTACTATTTTTAGAAACTTACTATTTTTAGATTGCACTACTAAAATTGAAATTTAGGACACTTCCATTGAGATTTAGGGGTCAAACTTCATTGAGCAAAGCTCAATGTCATCTCATGATGTTCTCCACATTATTAGCTTTCCAATGGTTCAAACGGTGAGTCAATTGGAGCTACGATGCAAAAGTTATGGCTCCCAAAAGTTCTGCCATCAATTGGGGTAGACCCATCACCCAAATTGTCATCTGAATTGTTGTCTGGATCATTCCTCCCTCCTTGAGAAGCAATGGTCCCCATTTCACCAATATTTTTCATCAAGTGTGGTAGTTGTACTTTGATTTGATTCCCGAAGCATACTTGGAAGGCACTGTGATTTATGGAACTGTGCAAGGCCCAATTGTTCACCATTTCTGTCTGACCATCAGTCTATGGATGGAAGGCTGTGAACTTCTTCAGCTTGGTATCTATTTGCTTTTGTTGTTGTGTTTTTTGTGTAGTCAGGGTTGTAACATCAGCGCTTTTGGATTCTTGTGGCTTGACCACCATGAGAACAAATTTCTTGGCACTAATCAGAGAGACAGATGTAGAAGGTGGTACTTCTGGTACCCTATAGCACCGTGTTCCAAGAGTGAGAGTGATCCTTCTAGTTCTTGATTCATATATACCATGTCGATCATACATGAATGGCTGACCAAAGAGTACATCACAAACATCTAGATTGACCACATCACATAAGACCTCATCTTGGAAAGGTTGTATTGCATATGAGAGAAGACATTGGTGGGTGACACGGAGGTTTCTCCCTTGACTCAACCATCCAATACTATATGGTTTTGGGTGAGGCTTCATAGATAGATTTAGGCTTTTCACAACATTAGCAGAGATTAAATTCTTTTGACTTCCACTATCAAGAATGAAATGTAGAGGCTTACCTTTCACCCATAACTTAGAGTGAAACAACCTTTCCTTTTCATCTAGCATCTTGTCATGTGTCTGTGATGAAGTAATAATGGCTTCAAGATCAGCATCTATAATTTCTTCTTCAACCTCTTTGACTATAGGATCTATATGAGGTAAAGCAGAGGATTGCGACTTAGAAAGTAGTGATTTGATAACTCGACATTCTTATTTGGAGTGAGTTCCATATTTGTGATAATCACACCACTTCCCAGTCTTTCCTTCCTTTTGCTTCCAATTTTGGCCTCGTGTTTGACCTTCTTTGTCACTTTTCTATTTTGAAGACTGATTCTTTATATTCATTCTTCCATGCTTCTGCTCAATCTTTACTCTGAACTTGTATGCCTCACCGATGGTTTCCAAATTGAAGAGTTCCATTTCTCCCCATATGTACCATTGTAGTCCGCCATGATATTTGAGAACCTTAAGTTTCTCACTTTCTTGGATGCCTAATCTCGCAGATAGAGAATGAAAAATGTTAGTGTAATCTTGAACAGATTATTCCTTACCTCGGCAAAGTTGTTGCCACTCTATATACAGATCTTCATATGCTCCAATGGGGTAGTATTCATCCTTTATAGCATCTATGAAATCATCCCATGTAGGTTCTGTCTCAAGGCCAATATCATCTGCATTGAATCTCTTTTTGTACACTTCCCACCAATTTTTGACAGGCAATGATGCTTTCAAAAGAGCAAAAGTAATCTTCTCTTTATCGGTGAATTTATTTATAAAAAAATAAGATGACAATTGATCCAACCAATTTTCTACTGCATCAGCATTGATTTTGCCTTCAAATGTAGGGATATCAAAATTCACCTAAACCTTGAAGGGTGTTGGCGCACTGAAAGGATGTGCAGGTGCAGATGAGGAGCCAGAATTTCACATCGAGATTTGTTAGAGAATTTGAGTGAATTGTTGTAGCATCAACACTTGTTTTTGTTGGAGGGCTTCATTCACCATTTTCTTGAAAGGATCGGATGCCTCAGTGTTGTCTTCCATTTGAAGTCATTTGGAGCGAATAGGTGGATATTCTGCTGGTTTTATTTTCCACCCAAGCTTCCTGTAATCTGACCTCATCCTTGGGATCATACACTCTAAAGACAAACCACTCTAATACCATTGATCCAAAACTTGAAAGCTTTGGTTGAAAGATAATTCAGAAATAAGAACAACACAATTCAAATAATGTTATCTCTAAAAAGATATGTTTTATTTATCAAAATTGCAAACACAAACATATGCTCATCTCTGAGAAGAGATGTCTAATTTCTATTTCAGATTACATCTTCATTTATACATGTTTTGAAGGTGTGGGGAGGATGTGGAAGGTCACTAATCTTGAGGGAGATGAATTGGTTAACCTTCCATGATTTACAACAATACAGAATTCAAGGAATTATTATTTTTAGAAACTTACTATTTTTAGACTGCACTACTAAAATTGAAATTTAGGACATTTATATTGGGTTTTAGGGGGTCAAACTTCATCGATCAGAGATGGATTCCATCTCATGACGTTCCTCTCATTATTAGCTTTCCAATGGTTCAAATGGTGAGTCAATTGGAGCTACGGTGCAAAAGTTATGGCTCCCAAAAGTTCTGCCATCAATTGGGGTAGACCCATCACCCGAATTGTCATCTGAATTGTTGTCTGGATCATTCTTCCCTCCTTGAGAAGCAATGGTCCCCATTGCATCAAGATTTTTCAACAAGTGTGGTAGTTGTACTTTGAGTTGATTCCCGATGCATACTTGGAAGGGACTGTGATTTATGGAACTGTGCAAGGCCTAATTGTTCACCATTTATGTCTGACCATTAGTCTGTGAATGGAATGCCATGAAATTCTTCAGCTTGGTATCTATTTTCTTTTGTTGTTGTGTTGTTTGTGTAGTCAGGGCTATAACATCAACCCTTTTAGATTCATGTGGCTTGACCACCATGAGAACAAATTTCTTGGCACTAATCAGAGAGACAGATGTAGAAGGTGGTACTTCTAGTACCCTGTAGCACCATGTTCCAAGAGTGAGAGTGATCCTTCTAGTTTTTTATTCATATATACCATGTCGATCATACATGAATGGTTGACCAAAGAGTACATCACAAACATCTAGATTGACCACATCACATAAGACCTCATCTTGGAAAGGTTGTATTGCATATGAGAGAAGACATTGGTGGGTGACACGAAGGTTTCTCCCTGGACTCAACCATCCAATACTGTATGGTTTAGGGTGAGGCTTCATAGACAGATTTAGGCTTTTCACAACATTAGCAGAGATTAAATTCTTTTGACTTCCACTATCAAGAATGAAATGTAGAGGCTTACCTTTCACCCATAACTTAGAGTGAAACAACCTTTCCTTGTCATCTAGCATCTTGTCATGTGTCTATGATGAAGCAATAATGGCTTCAGGATCAACATCTATAATTTCTTCTTCAACCTCTTCGATTGCAGGGTCTATATGAGGTAGAGCAGAGGATTGTGACTCAAAAAGTAGTGATTTGATAGCTCGACATTCTTCTTTGGAGTGAGTTCCAGATTTGTGATAATCACACAACTTCCCAGTCTTTCCTTCCTTTTGCTTCTAATTTTGGCCTCGTGTTTGACCTTCTTCGTCACTTTTCCATTTTGAAGACTGATTCTTTATATTCATTCTTCCATGCTTTTGCTCAATCTTCACTGCGAACTTGTATGCCTCACCGATGGTTTCCAAATTGAAGAGTTCCATTTCTCCCCGTATGTACCATTGTAGTCTGCCACGATATTTGAGAACCTTATTTTTCTCACTTTCTTGGATGCCCAATCTTGCAGATAGAGAATGAAAAATGTCAGTGTAATCTTGAACAGATTGTTCCTTACCTTGGTAAAGTTGTTGCCACTCTATATACAGATTGTCATATGCTCCAATGGGGTATTAATCTTCCTTTACAGCATCTATGAAATCATCCCATGTAGGTTCTGTCTCAAGGCCAATATCATCTACATTGAATCTCTTTTTGTACACTTCCCACCAATTTTTGACAAATAATGATGCTTTCAGAAGACCAAAAGTAATCTTCTCTTTATCAATGAATTTATTTACAGAAAAATAATATGACAATTGATCCAACCAATTTTCTACTGCATCAGCATTGATTTTGCCTTCAAATGTAGGGATATCAAAATTCACCTGAACCTTGAAGGGTGTTGGGGCACTGAAAGGATGTGCAGGTGCAGATGAGGAGCCAGAATTTCCCATCGAGATTTGTTGGAGAATTTGAGTGAATTTTTGTAGCATCTGCACTTGTTTTTGTTGGATGGCTTCATTCACCATTTCTTTGAAAGGATCGGATGCCTCAGTGTTGTCCACCATTTGAAGTCGTTTGGAGCGAATAGGTGCATATTCTGCTAGTTCTATTTTCTACCCAAGCTTCTTGTAATCTGACCTCGTCCTCAGGATCATACACTCTAAAGACAAACTGCTCTGATACCACTGATCTAAAACTCAAAATCTTTGGTTGAAAGATAATTCATAAAAATGAACAACACAATTCAAATAATGTTATCTCTGAAAAGAGATGTTTTATTTATCAAAATTGCAAACCCAAACATATGCTTATCTTTGAGAAGAGATGTCTGATTTTCCTTTTAGGTTACATCTTCATTTATACATGTTTTGAAGGTGTGGGGAGGATGTGGAAGGTCACCAATCTCGAGGGAAATTAATTGGTTCGACTTTTACGATTTACAACAATACAAAATTCGAGGAATTACTATTTTTAGAAACTTACTATTTTTAGACTACACTACTAAAATTGAAATTTGGAACACTTCCATTGGGTTTTAGGGGGTAAAACTTCATCAAGCAGAGCTTGATGCCATCTCACAACATTCCCCTCATTATTATCTTACCAACAGTTCAAACAGTGAGTCAATTGGAGCTACGGTGCAAATGTTATGGCTCCCGAAAGTTCTGCCATCAATTGGGGTAGACCCATCACCCGAATTGTCATCTGAATTGTTTTCCGGATCATTCCTCCCTCCTTGAGAAGCAATGTTCCCCATTGCATCAAAAAAATTCTTCAAGTGTGGTAGTTGTACTTTGATTTGATTCCCGATGCATACTTGGAAGGGACTGTGATTTATGGAATTGTGCAG
Source organism: Torreya grandis (assembly GCA_037957365.1). Classification (NCBI taxonomy): domain Eukaryota; kingdom Viridiplantae; phylum Streptophyta; class Pinopsida; order Cupressales; family Taxaceae; genus Torreya; species Torreya grandis. The sequence goes on from JARHVA010002617.1 coordinate 1,422,016, forward strand.
GGCCCGATTGTTCACCATTTATGTCTGACCATCAGTCTGTGGATGGAAGGCCATGAACTTCTTCATCTTGGCATCTATTTGCTTCTATTGTTGTGTTGTTTATGTATTCAGGGCTGTAACATCGGCCCTTTTGGATTCCTATGGCTTGACCACCATGAGAACACATTTCTTGGCACTAATTAGAGAGACAGATGTAGAAGGTGGTACTTCTGGTACCCTATAGCACTGTGTTCCAAGAGTGAGAGTGATCCTTCTAGTTCTTGATTCATATATATCATGTCGATCATACATGAATGGCTGACTAAAGAGTACATCATAAACATATAGATTGACCACATCACATAAGACCTTATCTTGGAAAGGTTGTATTGCATATGAGAGAAGACATTGGTGGGTGACACGGAGGTTTCTCTCTGGACTCAACCATCCAATACTATATGGTTTTGGGTGAGGCTTCATAGACAAATTTAGGCTTTTCACAACATTAGCAGAGATTAAATTCTTTTGACTTCCACTATCAAGAATGAAATGTAGAGGTTTATATTTCACCCATAACTTAGAGTGAAACAACCTTTTCTTGTCATCTAGAATCTTGTCATGTGTCTGTGATGAAGCAACAATGGCTTCAGGATCAGCATCTATAATTTCTTCTTCAACATCTTCGACTGCAGGGTCTGTATGAGGTAGGGCAGAGGATTGTGACTCAAAAAGTAGTGATTTGATAGCTCGACATTCTTCTTTAGAGTGAGTTCTATATTTGTGATAATCACACCACTTTCTAGTCTTTCCTTCTTTTTGCTTCCAATTTTGGCCTCGTGTTTGACCTTCTTTGTCACTTTTCCATTTTGAAGACTGATTCTTTATATTCATTCTTCCATGCTTTTGTTCAATCTTCACTGCGAACTTGTATGCCTCACCGATGGTTTCCAAATTGAAGAGTTCCATTTCTCCCCGTATGTACCATTGTAGTCTGCCACGATATTTGAGAACCTTATTTTTCTCACTTTCTTGGATGCCCAATCTTGCCAATAGAGAATGAAAAATGTCAGTGTAATCTTGAACATATTGTTTCTTACCTTGGCGAAGTTGTTGCCACTCTATATACAGATCATCATATGCTCCAATGGGGTAGTATTCTTCCTTTACAGCATCTATGAAACCATCCCATGTAGGTTCTGTCTCAAGGCCAATATCATCTACACTGAATCTCTTTTTGTCCACTTCCCACCAATTTTGGATAGGCAATGATACTTTCAGAAGAGCAAAAGTAATATTCTCTTTATCGGTGAATTTATTTACAGAAAAATAATATGACAATTGATCCAACCAATTTTTTACTGCATTAGCATTGATTTTACCTTCAAATGTAGGGATATCAAAATTTACCTGAACCTTGAAGGGTGTTGGGGAACTAAAAGGATGTGCAGGTGCGGATGAGGAGGCAAAATTTTCCATCGAGATTTATTGGAGAATTTGAGTGAATTGTTGTAGCATCTGAACTTGTTGTTGTTGGAGGGCTTCATTCACCATTTCCTTGAAAGGACCGGATGCCTCGGTGTTGTCTGCCATTTGAATTCATTTGGAGCAAATAGGTGGATATTCTGTTGGTTCTATTTTCTACCCAAGCTTCCTGTAATCTAACCTCGTCCTCGGGATCATACACTCTAAATACAAACCGCTTTGATACCACTGATCCAAAACTTGAAACCTTTGGTTGAAAGATAATTTAGAAATAAGAACAACACAATTCAAATAATGCTATCTCTGAAAAGAGATATTTTATTTATCAAAATTGCAGACCCAAACATAGGCTTATCTCTGAGAAGAGATGTCTGATTTCCCTTTTGGGTTACATCTTCATTTATACATGTTTTGAAGGTGTGGGGAGGATGTGGAAGGTCACCAATCTCAAGGGAGATGAATTGGTTCGACTTCCACGATTTACAACAATACAAAATTCGAGGCATTACTATTTTTACAAACTTACTATTTTTAGACTGCACTACTAAAATTGAAATTTGGGACACTTCCATTAGGTTTTAGGGGGTCAAACTTCATCGAGCAAAGCTCGATGCCATCTCACGATGTTCCCTCATTATTAGCTTTCCAACGGTTCAAACGGTGAGTCAATTGGAGCTACGGTGCAAACATTATGGCTCCTGAAAGTTCTGCCATCAATTGGGGTAGACCCATCACCCGAATTGTCATCTGAGTTGTTGTCCGGATCATCATTTTATTTATGTCATCCTCTCTAATGATGCTCTCCCTCTGTCATACTCTGAGGGAAGTATCAATCTTGCATCTACTTCATGACAAGTAGGTAGTTAGTTCGAATTATGTATGTATGTATGTATGTATGTATGTATGTATGTATGTATGTATAATGATACATAACTAACACAATGTACATAATTAAAAAAATACAGTTATCACATAACCAATCCATTATGTAAACTAATCAGCATATCGTTATCTCATAACTAGTATATGTCATAAAGCTCAAATCAAAGCAATCACAATCCAATGATAACCATAAAAATGCATAGATTCAAAAGTTATAAAACTTAAGGTGAAATTGGGATGTAACATGTTGGTTATTCTCAAAGCTAGTGGTGGTTATTATTGGTATTTTCGAACTAGTGATGGTTGTTGTTAGTATATCTAATATATATGATAGATGATCACTTAGAGATTTGAGCCCCCAATTATATTTCAAACCAATTCGTAACTTCGATCAAAAATAAATATCTATTAAAAATAAATAAATGTAAATTTACTTCTAAATTTATTTATTTTATAACAATTTTAACAATAATATTTAATAAATAAATATTTTAAATAATTAAAAAATCAATAATTAACCAAACATTGACATCAATAACTATTACAAATACACATTTTTTTTGAGATAATATAAAATAATTGTATTATGTATTAACTTTCACTAAGTCTATAAAATGTTAAAATTTATCCTTCCAATCATCCCCTCTTTACATTATTTATCAAATTATTAACCTCAATAACTCCTTAAATCATTCACATATTTTGGTGAGTCTTTTTTTCTCCCTTTGAAACAAAATATTTATGTTTAGGATGTGTAATACAATATTGTTTTTTTCACACGGATGAACGTTATTTCACTAACCCAAGCATATTGTTTAATGAGATATAAAAATTATGTTTCATGTTTCTTAAATAAATTTTATTTTCACGTTAGTCTTGTATGTCAGCAAGGTTGTGTTTTAACCCTAATAATGTTTCCTTCCTCTAAAATCATGATTCTTTCATTGCTTATATTTGGGAGTTGCATATAGGTATTTGTTTAGAGTTTTGTAAGTATTTAATCTATATGAGTCCCTGTAGCAATTCAGTTATATTAATGCTTAAGATTAAAAAAGAGAAATAAATTTTGGTTGAATGTTATTAATTGATGTATCAATTATGAAAAATAAATAAATTTATATAATATATAGATATGATTTGATAAAATATTATTATGTGGAAATTTCAAAAATTCTTTGAAAATTAAGTTGGTTGACGAAATAAAAGAATGAAGGAAAAAATAAAGTTATAAATAATTTTAAAATGTAGAAATAAATAAATATAACAAAAGATTTTTTTACGATTTTTAGCATCTATACTATTAATGAGCACCTCTACTTTTAGAGGAGATGTTCCCTGTATGCAATTCTATAAAAAAATATTTTTAACTTTCGTTTTCCTTTGAAAATTCCAATTTATAATATTATTTTGTAACTTAATAGTAACTTGTAAATACTAAACATAAGATTCAATAACACTGTAGAATTGTATTTGTAAAAGGGAGGGGAAATCAAATAAAAACAATTAAAAATCAAATTAATATAAATATTATTTAAAAAAATTAGAATTTAATTTCTAATTGAATTGAATTAAAATATTTTTATTTCAAAATAAATAAAGATGTATCTATTTCATTTTTATTTTTTTTTAATTGAAAACCTGTTATATATTTTATTGATATTTTTTTATAAGTAAATTGCATTAGTATTTCATTGTTTGTTAGTTTGTATTATAATTATAAAATTAATTAGAAATAAAATTAGAAGTTAATCTTTATTAAAATTTATAGTGTATTTTTCACACTACATTAAATTATATAATATGATTTTAGGATTCAATTATGTAGTTTCGATTCAATCTATGTTGGCCTATATTTCATGAATAGTGAATCACAAGAACCCGTCCCTAATAAGTATTATTTAGACATCCCATGAATTTTTGGTGCTTCACCCCTATGAATATCATTAGATGCCATATAAATTGAATCCAAAATCATATCATATAACTCTATTAAAATATTTTTTTAATTATATACGACATTTGAATTTTTAACATACAAGTCATCTTAATGTTAAATTTATATTTTCATATTAATCACAACGGTCATAATTAAAAATATTTATGTTTGCACTCATTAACAATGAGAGTCATATTTAACAAGGGCCATGTTTAAGCTAGTCCTGCCATCAAATTCTTTATGTTGAATTGTAGATATTTGAATTATATAAATCTAGTTTGTAAACAGGTAATTTTGATGATAGTTATTTGAAAACTTTTTATTTTTTTTATTATTCGCTTAACATGCCACTTGTCCCTTTCACACATATGTGGTATTTATCTTAGCTAGATTATACGGTTAAGTTGCCCAGTGTTGGTAATATTTATTCATAACTTATAAGTTGTAATTTATAAATTATAATGGCCTCCAAGAAGAAAAGTGTGTAATTAATAAAAATGATTCAAACTCTGTAGATCTTAATTCATACTTCATTACAGTTGTTGTGTCAATTCAAATGAAGTTGATAAATGCTAAACTTTTTGATGATTTAAAAGCTTAAAATTTACATTTTTAACTACTTTCATACACATGTAATGATCCTACTTCTTTGTAATATATCACTATCACATTTTTTTGTGAAGTACGTTTATGGAATAGTTTGCAAAAGTAATGGATTATACACTTCGCCTTTGTCACATTTGTCATTCACACATCATACCTATTTCTATAGCTTTGTGTTTGTCTTCCTGCATAGATGCAATGAATTTATACATTGTGACCTATAATGTGGTGGAATACATGTTTAATGTGTTATAAACACTTAATACAAGGAGCATTTAATAAAATATTAAATAAAATGGCATAAAAGTGAAAAAGGACCCATGATATTAAATCTCAACACAAATAATTCCCTCAATAAATGATGTGATGAATTATTCGACACTAGCATAAAATGTGATGACGCCCACATTAAGGTAGAAGAAAAGGTCCATAAGTTTGCACCCTAACTTCATGAGTGCATAGAACCATGAAAGTGCCTTATTGGCACATACAACCTACTCAACCATGTAGCATATGAGCATGCCACATCACCATTTTCATTTGGTATGTTTAATTAGAGGATAAATTAAAATTTGAACTATTTTACTACAAAATAAGTTGGACCAATAATTTTGAATAGATGACCAATTATTTTGCATCTTATGTGGCATGTTATGATTGGATATTACAAACTATTATTCAGTATAAATTGTACTACAATGTAATGCTTCTATAATAACTACTAGCATACATATCTTAAATAAATCTATATAAAATACTTCGAGATATATCATAAATCTAATATCATATAGGCATCTTCATAATGATATATTTGGGCATTTGGTACATATATTTTTCTAAGATATGTATGTTAATTTTATATTTCAATTTTTTTTAATAGATATATAATTTATAATAATTATTTAAAAAAAATTTAAAAGTAATAATAAATAAATCTAAAAATAAGTTCTTTTAGTTATATTTTTTTTTTAAGAAGATAAGTAATTAGAGATTTTATGTTTTCATAGTCCATAAAATTTAGATCTTAAACCATTTAGATATACTATTTTTATGTTTTTAGCTCAAAGTTTCAGATCACCAATTGTGATCCATTATTAGATGAAAGACATTTATGATGATAGATCATGATTGGTGATCTAAAATGTCAAGTTAAAAATAGGCACACGGTATTTCCAAAAACTTTAAAATCTAGAGATAATTAATTTTTAAGATAAATTTTTATTTAAAAAGGATAAGTAGTTTTTTAAGTTTAGCTCACCTTTGATGCATGAAAGCTTCCTTATACACGAAATGATTTTTATATATAAAAGGGGAAATAAACACGGTGGCTATTTTTTTTAAAAAAAATCATAGTTATTGTATCAATTGTATCAAAAATTATACTAAAACCACATTCTTCTTCATTAATACATTATACTTTTTGTTCTAATATACAACAACATTTACATGTAGGGATATTTTGTTGGGTAGGTTATTTTTTTATTGGTCCCTACCAAGGCAGGGAACTATAGGATTTACTTTTCAAGTACTTTGTTTCCATTCAGCCAATCAAAAAGTTATATATATATATATGGTCTTTGTTAGTGTAGGATATTTTTTTCCTGTCATTTATCGTACTTAGTTATTTTGTATACATTGGGGAAGTTTATTCCATATGTATTAGATATTGGTTCTTTGCCTTTCTTCTCACCTATATGTACATCCCTTTATGAGCTTTATTGGTATGGAATATTTAGAGTCTTATAGATTATAGTGAGCTACTTAGCTAGGATCTATGTAAGTTGTGAGTTATGACAACTTTGAGAGTTATCAGCTTAGTGAGTTATAAGCTTTGATTCTTTACTATACAATCCATCTTCATTTTTTAATAGATCTATTGTAAATTCTAATGATTTTTTTATTTCTAGCTTCAATAGATTTGTGTCTTCAATCCTCTTTTTATCAGTCTCAGGCATCCATTTTTGAGTAAATTGTACATGGTATCAGAGTTCTAGGTGCTATTGGGCATCCATTTTTGAGTAAATTGTACATGGTATCAGAGTTCTAGGTGCTAGTAATGAACACCATTATTTTTTTTATTATTTATTCTGAAAGCTTGAGTTTAACATTTATTAAAAGATACCTATTTTTTATATCTATAATTTCTTCTTACTATTTTTATAAGAAATACTTATTGTTTTCTTCTCTTGTGGTGTCATTATTGCAGCTAAAACTCACTAAACTAGGCCATTAATGATGGGAAAATAAATTTTATAATAACTTTTGATTGGTTACTTGGATTTGAGTGTCATTTTTATCAAAAGTGTATGGTTTTTTGTGCCCATTCATTGGTTCCATTTATTTTTTATCTTTACCAAAATTATAAAGTGATAAATTTGGGAGGGTCATTGTGGATTAGTCTCAGGGGTGTTGGTGTGTACGATTTTCCTACACTTTTCTCCTTGCTTTATTTTCTTGTACATTTGATCTCTTGTTTTACTTAGATTTCATCATCTTACAATGGAGGTAGACATTGTCAAGGTGATGGAACTCATTATCGATAAGAGTTAGTTTTTTATTTTCTCTCTTTTAGGAGGGAGTTTTTCCTATGGGTTTTCTCATTTTCTCCATTTTATGAGAGTTTTTTTGTACTTGGGTACCTCATTCGGTCTCGTTGTCAAGACCCAATTACTTTACCCACTTAAGCTATGATTAAGGGGGTCTTGGTGTAGGATATTTATTTTCCTACTATTTAGCTTGCTTAGTTGTTTTTTGTATATTGGGGAAGTTTATCCCACACCTATTAGGATGTTAGTTCCTTGCCTTTCTTCCACCTATTTTGGAGAAGTTAGTACCACATGCATGGTATGGTTTGGATTCTCCTAATGTATACTTATATGTACATTCCTTTGTGAGCTTTAATGATATGGTATTTTGAATCTTCTAGATTGTAGTGAGCTATTTAGCTAGGAGTTTTATAAGTTATGAGTTGTGACAACTTTGAGAGTTATGAGAAATGTGAGTTTAGTGAGATCTAAGCTTCGAGCCTTTGTTATGCAATCCATCTCCATTATATGGATATATTTATTGTAGATTCTACTCATTTTTTATTTCATGCTTCAACATATTTGTATGTTCAACCTTTTTATCATTAGTTTTAGACGTCCATTCTTAAGTGAATATTAAAGTCTTAATAGTTATAAAGTTTACCATATAAATATTGACATATTTTCAAAAAATTATTTAAAAATATTCCTCTATATTTAATATAATTATAAATATATCTTATTTAAAAATGATAAATTTGGGTGATAAGTAATTACATCTATTAATTATTCATTTAATGAAAAAAAGCTATCAAATTGCAAAATCGTTTGCATCGAGGCACAACATTATGTTGAAATACATTGAAGTAGAGGCGTGCATGGGGTAAAAGGCCTACTGATCTATTACAATTTAATGGCATGTGGTAAATTTAACTCATTTTAAATTTTGGACGAATCCTCAAATGTTTGAAAATATCATAACTTTTCTAGGTAGCAAATTTAGATCTTTCTAAATTTTCGAAGAGTCCCCAATCATAAATAAAAGACAGAAGATGACCTACAACACCCAAAGGCTTTATTATTTTCCATGAAAATTTTGAGCATAAAATTCATGGATAATTCATAATGGTCCAATCCTTGTGGCACCCCACTATAGTTATTTTGCCTTGATTCTATACTTGGCAGATTATTCAAAGAAATTTAAAATAGAAATAAATAAAAATTAATTTGAAATTATGAATTTTAGATAAAGCTAATGAAGTTTGTTAGGGAAAAAAAGAAAAATTCTTCGTTGTTAATTTGAAATCATTTTCAAAATACATTTATTAAAATCTTTCCTTTTAAATTTTGTTCAATCTGTATAGTATTTTAATGTTAAATCATGAAGATAACAATAGGTGCATAGGAATATATGTAATGTTTCCTAAAATGTATTTTTTGTTGTACATGTAATGGATTATTTATTTAATATTTCAATGAATATAAAATTTAAATCGAGGTTGGGAACTTACTAATAGTGCATAAGGTGATTGTGTTATTGGAATTGTTATTTTGATTGTGTAGATAACTCATGCTCTTTTCACTTAATTTTATTATAAAAAATATTCACTTATTATGTCTACACATGCAAGGTGTAACGATCATGATAGTAGCCTATATCTATGCATTTTCTCTTACATACTCACTAGTCTTCAATGGCTCACTTTATATATACCATGAAATAATTTAATCGATGTTAGAATTATATATTATACACCGTATATTAATTAAATGATATTACAATTTACATGAATAACTAATAATTAGGATATAAATATTGTTTATAAACATATATTACTAAAATAATTAAAAAACATATATAACTTATATTATTATTTTTGTCAAGAATTATATTATTATTAATTTTTATTATGTCAATTTGAAAAATGCCTAAATGACGTGTGCATATCTATTTTTCCAAGCAATTAGATATTTTATATGCTACTCATATTTAATATGTTATAGAGTTATAGCAATATTACAATGTAAAACATAACTAGTAATGCATTTAAGTTCACCACTTGTGATTTATCATTTGTAAAAAAACATGTCAATATTATAATTAGTGTGGTTTGTATTTATAATTTTATAATATTATAAATATTAAGGTTCCTGAACATATAATAAAATACTAATATTATGCTCAATTACAATATATATTCCCAGTGTGAGGCAACTTAACCACACGATCTAATTAAGACAACTATTACAATTCATTTATTAGTTATGAATAAATATTATTAAGATCGAATAAATATTATTAATGTTAGACAATTTAACCACATAATACGATTAAGAGAGCTAACACCTATTTAATGCAAATTCACTAACTAAAATTAATCAATATGCAATTATGGTGGTGCCGAGTGGTTGAATAATTTATCATGGCCACTATCAATAATTTGTTGTGCCCATAGTTAAGACCTTAGCACGATAATTTTTATTCTTTTGTGGAGGGATGATTATATCAATGATTGGTGGTTTAGTTTCTCGGGCCATTACAGTAATATATTTTATAAATACATGGTTTTAATAAGTAAGAAGGCTAAATTTAGAACATTAGAGCCAAGAAAGTAGGTGGTCATAACAAAGTAGGTCATGTTTGTGAGCAGGATTAGGAAATGCTTATTCGTTATTTAAAAATGGTTACACTTGGGAGGACTATCTAATAAAGTTAACTATGAAACAATTATTGCCACACGACCACCATTACCATTGCCATCACCATCACCATGAAAGCTTCCTTATGCACTAGAATCTAGTAATGAATTTTATATTATTATATTTCATTTTTATTTACATGTCAGCTCATAAAAAGGTGTACTCCTTTATTTTTTCCATTCTTATTTCATGATGATTTTATTGGGACATGCTAAAATAATATCAATCGAGGTTTTTCTTTTATGAGCAAGACATTTGACCCCTCCCACATTAGTTCTTATTTATTTTTAAAATGATCTTTTTATACACATGTCTTATCATAACTAATGGACCCCTTTAAATTATTGGGCCTTTTCTTATGTTTTTTTTTTTTTTAAGTTATATAAATATTATGAAATACCAAATTTATTTTATAGTGTCGGGCTTAAGCTATTATGTTACTTTGTTTTGTATGGCTACGTAGATGAAATAGAATATTAATTTCAACACAAACTGTGATTGTGTATGTATCTACATGATATTTTCACTTTTATCACTTTTCTTAAGCTTTCTATTGTAGTGGCTTATCAATACATCAATCTCTTCGAGTGCACACATTCAAGGGTGCACCATAAATGGAGTGGGATCAGATCATGGTACTTTACAAGAGATGTTTTCATACGATTTTCTCATACATTCATTATTATTAGTATGATATTCTTAGAGCCTCTTTCTCTTACCTCTTCATCTACTTTTGGTCTATATTTGATAGCTTCCCAATATCCTATTATATTGCCTTAGCCAATATAGTTTATTTTATGTTTGTCTTACTTATATTGTATTGGCTTGACCAATACAGTTCTAAGTTTATCCCCTATCAACTATATTGAATCATCTTGACTGATACAGTACTAGGTCATCGAATATCTTCCAATTGTATCACCCTAACTAATATCATCAAATTAGAGTTCAAGATTAGTTTTGGGTATTGAAGCCATATATATAGGCATCATATTTAATTCCCAAATAGATATACCACATTCATCTACTCTACTTGTGCTCACATTCATTATCCTCAGTAGTATTTGGAGGACTAAGAGGTTTAGAGTCTTATCTTGGAGATATAGTTTTGTAGTGTCTTTGAAGTTCAATAGGGAAAGTCAAACTAGAGAGGTACACCTAGTATTTGGAGTCCAAAACTTAGGATACTTAAGTAATCATCTTTCCATTTGAAGTCTTCAACCTATAACATATCTTACAAATTTCCACTTGAGCCAAAGGGGGAGATTGAAGTGACAATAGGTCGACCCAAAGGTAAGTATATCTATCCCTACTCTCTTTCATCTATTTACTCAATAAATTAGATATTCCATGATTATTTCTATTGTAAATGTATGTGTTCATCCTTGCTTATGCTCTTCCTTATACTGAATAAACTTGTATAGATATAAAGTTGATTAAGCTTGACATTATCACCTTAGGTTGCATAAACCATTTTTTGGTTGACCACTGCATCAATCATCCCCTTTATCATAACATTTACAATCACTTATATATCATTGATCCCTAGTGAGAACTATACCTTGTGTCATAGGCTTAGGCTCAAGAACCCTTTCCTATTGACATTTAAGTGTATATTACCCTTTGCTAGGTCTACTATTATCCTAGGTCCTTACTTATATTGTCCAATTATACATAGGATCTATTTTTATGACTTTATTTGAGTCCTAGTCTATTGAGAGAAAGAAGACATAGGTCACTGTATCATGTGTATACATTTTGGTGAACTCAACGTGAAACTTATCCCACCTTTTGTTTGATAATTTTTAAGTTTTTCTTTATTGTTTTTTAGCATATTATTCACTACTATCATATAATTAAGTGAAGTTTTTAGCCAACATTATTATCCAATGTATTACATTTATGTGTTTTTACCCAATTGTGTTTGAAAACCTGATACAATTTTGTATATTTATCCAACTGTATCATCCAGCTTGATATAGTTCAATTTTTAAGTAAAATTATGTTGAAAATCTAGATATAATATTTTATTTCGCATATCATTCTATATCACATCGATTAGCTCGATACCATCTTACTAATTCTTACATTATCCTTTCTTGGTAATATTATCATCCTAAAATTTTCATCATAATTTCTCCTCTTAGAATCAATCTAACAAGCCTCAATCCATTCAAATTATATACAGGTTGCTCCTTCATTCCCATATTATCCACCATTGATGGTAATTCTTCACAATTTAATTTCTCTTAATTTCAACCTAGATCGACCAAATATAACATGATTCAAATCAGCCAAACTTTAGATCTAGGAGATCTTGATCAACTTATTGAGAATCCTAATGATCTCACCTTTGCCACTTCTCACATGGTCAAAAATCCATACAATAAGTTTACCGTCTATGATGATTCTAGTGGAAACAAAGACACTAACATCATAGTACATATCCCCATTGATGACTCTTATGATATAGATGATTGTTTTTCCATTTCTCACATGATTTTTGATCATATTCCCCCAATGACCTTGATGATCCTTATTATTGGGGCGAAATGACACTTATAGTGTGACCAAATATTATCAAAATGGTCCTACCATTTATGACTATCCCTATGGGGATCCGAATGATCCCACCTTCACCACTTCTCACATGGTTGAAAATCAATACAATATTTTTTCCATCTATCCTGATGATTCTAACAAAGATGAAAAACTTGGCATGATAGTGGATGTCCCTGTTGATGATTATTACTACATGGATGAAATTCCATCTTATGGTTTTCCATTTCTAACATCCCTCACTTTGACTTAGGCAGTAATGAGGATGAATATGCCAATTCAAACCCACCCTTTATCTGACCATTGTAACTTTTTTGATGGATGGATCATCAAACTTCAAATTACATTTAAACTTATCCTATACAACCAATTTTTTTCAACTCATCAGTATATGAATAACATCTAATTCAAATGCCCATGAAAAAACACATTAAAGGTGATTCTAATCTTCAAGCTTATATAAATATTTAGACCTATCCTACCATCCAATTTCAACTTCAACCTCTTTCAAACTACCCAAATCATTACTGCAATTACTTATTTCCAACTATATTGACCAACCTAATATTGTTCAATTATAATCACCTACAGTTAACTACACCGTCCATGACACAAATTGAGTCAATATAGTTTTTCTTATTTCAAGTAATTGCACCATCCATGACACAAATTGTGTCGATATAGTTATTCATGTTTCATTGAAATTTCATTTTCCATTATCCTAAATATGTAAATATAGTTCCTTCTCTTAAAACCAACTACATCACTATGACCTCAAAAGTATCGATATATTTCTAACTTTTCCTCCTTTTATAAACAACTTCACCAAGACCCAAAATGTTTCCATACAACTCTTCCTCTTTTACCTGACTAGACCAACCATGACCCAAAATGTGATAATATATTTCTTCCTCTTTTACTTGAATGCACTTACCACCAATCATTAAAAATTGTTGATATAGTTCCATTTGTTCACCTAATGGTATCAGCTAGACAAAAAAAAATGTCGATACAGTTATCCTATTACACTCATATTCTTCCAACTATACCTCCCATTACTCAAGCATTATTAGTGTCATTTTATTTACATCCCCTAATATTTCTAATGGTACCAACCACATCATTAGAATTGAAGCTATAATATTAATCTCTCTTATTTTTTATCATAAATGTATTGATCATTTCCCTCTATTTCAATAAATAGTATCAATTTGGTCAATATAACTTATTCTAGTATTGTCACACCAGACTATACCAACCTAACTAATATAGTTAATTTTAGTCCCGTTACATTAGACTATGTCGACTTGGCCAATATTATACACCAAAATTTGTTATCACTTCCCAAATATCTTAACATTGCCCTAGATGCCACATTCCTTGTTATAACATAAATTTAAACAAAATTTGACATCATTACCAAGCTTGTCGATCTTGAGGTTAACTTCAATCCACCTAAATTCCATAGGTTAAGACATCTTTCAATGCCTATCCTCTTCTTCTCAAAAATATTGGGACATCTTACAACACCCATCATTTGCTTACTACATATATTGGGGCACCTTATGTTACCCATCCTTTTCTTATTTCAAGTTTTGAGAAATCATGCAATGCCCATCCTTACCTTTATGCATGATTTGGGGGCATCTTATGATGCCAATCCTCATTCTCTTGGATTCTTGATATTTAATCCTTACCATGAGACAACAATCAAGAAACTTTCACATTTTAAAAATAAATAAATTTAGCTTCAAGAAATCTTCCCAAATAAATATGCTTACATTTCACATGTTTTTTATTGATATTATCATTAGCATAGATATTGATTGTTATTTTGTCTCATATTTCTTTAATTTCATGTTTTTTATTTCTTTAGCATCATTTTTATTACATCATTGCTTCCTTTTTAGTTTTTTGGTATATTACAGTCAGCCTTAGTTTCCCTCATGGATCTTTGGTAGCACCTTATGGTTTTATTTTTCAAACATTCTAGTTTCCCCCTCTTTTGGGATGATTTATATTCAGCCTTAGTTTCCTTCATTTATCTTTCATAGTACTTTCAAGTTTTAATTTTTAGATTTTTATTTCCCCTCTCTTTTGGGATGATTTACAGTTAGCCTTCATTTCCCTTTTGGATCTTATGTATCACCTTTGAATCTAAATTTCATATTTATAACATATTTTAGTCAATCTTAGTCTCCTTATGACTCTTTAGTCCTTGTTTGCATTCACCCCCTTTTGGGGTGATATTTATTATCAATGCTTATGTTATACCTCTTATAGTTTTATATGGCTTCTCTAGTGACATACCACCATGCTCTTTATATTAAATATTTCTTGCATGCTTATAATTAGTTTATACTTTGTTGAGCTAACATTGCTTGCATGTTTTACTTTGACTCTCTTATATTTTAGCTTAGCCTTGATTTCTCTACACACCTCTTGATTTCCTTTGCACTAGTCCTAGTACCTATGCTTGGTCTAATGGTATTTTCTCATATTTACAACTCTTGATTTTTTAGTTGTGAATTACATGGTAAGACATGGGGAATCAACTAGGCCCTCCTCATAAATTTCCATCCTCTTTAGTTTTCTTTCTACAATTATTTACCTCCTTCCATTAACCATCATTTCTTTTGTGATTCTTTAGGATTTTTTGTCATTATGTATAGCCTTTGGGTTTTTTTATCCTTTAAATATTTTAAATTTTTATCATGATTCATATTTTTATCTTACTTATGCCTCTTGGTTTTTTTGTCTATGAGTTACATAATAAGACCTAGGGAATTGACCAATCCCTCCTCGTAAACATCCACCATTATTCACTTTTGTTACATAGATTAATTTTGCTTCCAACCTTAGCTAGGTGTCTTCTTATAAAGATAAGACAATGGTCGAGTGTAATGTTTTTCTCACTTAGGGTTAGCCATATTCTCTTGTGGTAAAACTATAACAATCTATCTACATGTCCTCATCCAAATTATGCCTTCGCTTATGATGATGTTTCATACCTACATGTCTTATACCATTTTTACTTACACATTTTTTTGTGAGTGGGGAAACCCAATAATTATATGCTCACTTTCATGATATCTCTATTTTTCACTTTCCTTTTGGGCTCACCATGGGCAGTTTTGAAATCACACTCTTATTTAAGGTGAAATTCTAAGAGTATTTAAGCACCATGGTCTTTAGGATATTATCTCTTATATCTTGGTGTAAGCATTCTTATGATAGTCATATTTAGACCCATTATTGGCTTTTCCAACTCTGTATGGAGGAGGAAAATTGAAAAAAATAAAAAAAAATAAAAGGAAAATCATAATAAAATGCAATTTTAATATAAAAACTATATCTCAAAAGTCAAATCTCACTAAAAGACATGATTGTTTTGGCACATCTCTAATTCTAATCGAAACTCAAACTCCACAGTTTCCTCATGATAAAGACAAGGTCAATTGGGGTGTGGTATGTTAATAGACTAGGGTTGGATGTTTCTTTACATCATTATCTATCTAAATCTTGTTAAATTCTTAGTTATACCTAATTTCTCACACAAGTACCCCCAATATTTAGAGTAGATTGATGACTCTATAAAGGATATTAAGGACTAAGGAACATATTGTGGGAAGCTAAGATCATTTTATTTTTCAGGCATGTTAGCCTTCATAGGATGATATTTATACTTCACTAGTTAGCCCAAGTTTAAATTTGATAGGTATGGTTCTTTGGGCCCATTTATGTGGAACACTCTTTGTCTTTACAACTATGAGTTGATTGTCTTGTTTTTAGTAAAGACCATGTTTTCATCTTGGTGAGGCCATTTTTTCCCTCCTTCCATATTTTTCCCCTTGATAAGAATGTTTGTTTATAAATCTTTCCCATATTATTTATCTCTTATTCTAGATCTCTTTCAAATAGTTCTATCTTTTTCATCTTTATAATATACATTGCATCTTTGAGTTGTTGTGAAATGTTATCTTGGTCATTGCCTTGTCTTTCTAGGATTTATCTTAATTATTTTTAGGACCTTGACTTTTCTATTCACTTTTTTCAGGCCTTATGGTCCCAATTTTCCCTTTCATGCTTTCATATTTCACCTTTTTACAAACAATACCATCCCATTTCTATTTTAGTTTCACTTTTATATGATTTTGGTTTGTTACTTCTCTTACACATATTTTTTCATCATGTGAGAGTTCTTTGTGTCCTTTGTTTGATTTGGATTGTTATAAAACTTACTTTGGATGTATTTTAGATTTTTCAATAACAATTAGCCTTGGAATTTTTGCCTACCAATTTTGCTTCATTTTATTTGTTTCTTTAGATCTTTAATTTCTATCCTAGCCTTATCGATCTTAACTTGCCAATTTTTATAATTGTTTCAATCATTTTTTAGACATTTCTATTTACATCAATTTATGAACCATCATGTGTATGTGCACATTATTTTTATTCTTTTTATCCTTGTATATTTAGGGTTTCTCAAATGCAGCTATCTCACCCTCCATGATCAAGACTATGGTATTTGCATACATCATTTATGTAGAAAGTTAAGGTATGCATATTATTTTATCAAAAATTTGATTAGGGGGTTAATCTAATTAAGGAAAATTATTGATGAAATATGAATACATAATATATAAAATAACCACACATAAACTGATTGCAAATTAATATTTTTTGAAATGCGCTAAAAGGGGAAAGTATTTAGATATAAATGGATTAGCTGGAACTCAAGTCTACACAACTATAATAATAAATTTTAAACTAATTCTGAGACTATGTGAGGTTGTTGTTAATAAAGAACAAGGCTTCACATTATTTTTGGACAAGGCCATGTTGTTTGGATTTCGTTGCCTTATGTTAATGACTATAGGTCATGGTTTATTTTCTTAGGGGTTTTTACCCCTATGTAAATTACAACCAATGCACCTTCACCTATAGGTCTTATGTTTTTGTTCAAATTTATTTGTTTCACTATGAAAGCCATTATGTGCCTTCTTTTGTTGGTTTAATTTTTTTTAAACCATCATATGGTTTTTCCTACATATTTTTAGTTTGCTTGGATTCTACTTAGGTGTATTTTTAAGTCATTAGGGAAAATATGGCTTAACCCTATTTTATAATTTTGAGTTTCTTTTTAATTATCTAAAAATGTACCTTTCTTAAATTTATTTATCTAATGAATATTTTTATTTCCTCATGTTTTATTTTGATTCTACAATAGACTATCTCTTTTTCATATTTTCATTTGTATGTTTTAGATATTTGTGCATTCGTGTCTATCAATTCCTGATCCTTGATTAAAGACCACTCTAACATGGTATCAGAGTGTTTTTATTAGCTGAATGTCATAGATTTTATTGTGAAATCTTGATGTTTTAACTTTCATGTCACATATTTGGCATTCTTTGACCATGCATATTGTAGATTCACAATTTCTTAGATTTTACTTTTATTTTAGGGTCCTATGCTAATCCAGATTCAAAAAATAAAAAGGGAAAGGCATATTTTATATGTTATTGTTGACTTTATAAGTCACCCCTCGATTAATGCATGGCCTCCTACGACCCTATAAAATACTAGCACAACTATGAAGTCTCAAGCACCTCAAGAATAAGATGTATAGATGTTTCTTATATGTGCCCAATCTCAAGATGGAATTATAGGTTTGCATAGCAAGGTAGCAATGATCCATGCTAATTTAAGGAACTTAATGCATGCCCTCACATAGGATTTTGTCATGTGCAAGTTAAAAGGTGCACGAGATTTAGAGTGTAGGTCCCTATATTTTAAAACAAATAAGTGAAAGAAATGGTGTATGAAGTAGCTATATATCACCAAAACATGCCCAAGAGCTTCATCGTCATACAAGCTTAGCTTTAGGGCCTTTTACATTCCCATCTAACTATAGACACCAATATCGTGTCAACCCCCTTTGGTCCCCTTCTAAACATCAACACTCCTAACCCACACTTACACACCTTATTAATTTAAAATAAACTACTTATTTTAAATTAATGAACTCACCTTGGACACCTCACCTAGACACCTCACCTAGACACCTTACCCTAAGACCATTTCTTACCCTATGAGTCACCCTAAGACTAGGTCATCTAAATCCTAACTACCCATGACATATTCTCACTCCCTATAAACTTCCTAACTAACTCTCGTGCCTCATAAGCCCATTTTTTGACCTTTCTCAAACGGCAAAGGCACTTGGCGGGTGGAGAAATGGGCAAAGAGCTAAAAATAGAACTTGTACCCATTCTTCCTCCACTAACATCGATCAACCCTCGACCGACATCGATGGTATCACCAACATCGGTTACATAACCTGAGCTCTAACATTGAGTTATGCCCCACCTCTTTGCACATCAACATGCACACTCTGAGACCAAGCATCAAAATTTGACTATTTCTCTCCTGGCTACAAAAACTCTGCACAAGTCACTCCAGATTGGATTGAAACATTGTATGAGGACCTCGACATCAGCCACAATAAGAATAAGCATTCTGACACCTCTGGTTCTTCATCTAATAGAGCTAAGTATTCTGTCCCATTTCAATATTTTAGAATACATTGGTAATTAGTTTCCATTTTATATTTCTAAGAATTGTTGAGAGAAACCCGACTTCTTCCATGGAGAGGTTGAAAATCCTTCCTCTTATTCTTACCCTCTTTTCACATCTATCCCCACCTTTGCCCTTCCTAAGACGTTATTCACCTTCCTACAATCCTGCACAAACCTTTAAACTTCCAGAGTCCTCTGTCAACCACAAAAATACCTTGAGACCCATCTAAGGCCCACTGCCCCTACCGACATCAGCAACCAAATCGACGTCGACATCATTTCCAAACTGACCTTGACAGAACTACCAATGTCAGTGACTGTGACAGACTGACTGTAGAGAACAGGTGTTTCCTCCACAGCCAAAGAGGAGCTCCCACAAAGCTTGGATACGGTGTGCACTTAATCTAGGTAACATCAAACCCCTAACCTTCAACTTTAGTTTCTTTCTTCTAAATGCAATTAGAAAAAAACTTAGAGAAACATTCTGGCACACCCGGTGGGACCCTTGGAGTCTTCCTTGGGTTCATTCTTCTTCTTCTTTTAAAAAAGCAAATTTTCATATAGATGCATTAGGAAAATATTCTCTTCTTGAATCCCCTCTTCTTTGCTTTTATTTCTTAAGAAATAAAAAACTTAGCTTCTCTTAGCTTCTCTTAGTTTCTCTTAGATTCTCTTATTTGTCTTTTTGTTTCAAAAGGAAACCATTACCAGAAGTTAAAAAGAACATCTCTTTCTCTTCTTGTCACTTCTTACCTGCATCATAGAGTAGTGAAAAACTCATAATCTTAACCTCTTCTCCAATTGTTTGCATTTGAACAACATATTTTGATTTGGGTTAAAAACTACTGCATTTCATTCTTGCTTGAATGCATACTTAGCCCACTTAGTAATTAAAGCATTATGAATAAATCGTAGTGCACAAATGTTACACAACCAAATCACAATCACAATCAAATTAAACATATAAACTTACTTGAGACAAGGCTTGTCTAGGATTTCATCACCTAGCAGATACCTTACCCCACCTGGTGATCCTACTTGGATTTCACCACCAAGAGGAGGACCCACTCTGTTCTATGGTAGAGTATAAACTATAGGCAAAGTATATTTTGGCTAAGTGGCCCAGCTTGGCTCTGGGTTTGTGAAGTGAAGGGAGCAAGCCCTAGCACCACGCCACGTACTAAACCTAACACAGATATTTTGAGCACCATAACACAACCTGAAACCAACCATAGACTTCTTCTCTAGGACGTATTCTACAAGCACAATTCCCAACACATTATTTTAAGGCATAAGCCACCACGACTCTAAAATTTATTCCTAGGAATCTAATGTTTTAGAGGTTGCTTGCCTAATCATCTTTTCTACTTTTCTTATCTGAGTGTTTGAGCTGGTAAGGTCGTATCATTCTGAAGTCCTAAAACAACTCAAAATTTCTTCTTTTTCCAAAAACTATCAATTTTTTGTGTTTCTAGAATTACACAAAAATCGACATCAGTTTCTACACCGACGTCAGTAGATAAACCTCACCGACATCAGTTATTTGACTGACCTTAGCAACATTTCACAACCGATATCAGTTAAGAAACTAACATCGGTCACTGTCATTAAAAAAAATCCAAACAGTAAGCTTAAAATCCAAATTTCTTGCTGTTAAACACAAATTTTGGTTTTCTAAAATTGAAACACATAGTTTTTGAAACTGGAACCCCTTTCACCTTGGATGGTTCTGACACACAGTCAAGACAAATCCCTTGTTGACCACGTGAGTCAATAGCCACTCCCACCTTTGCCCTTTGTACCAAGTCATCTAATGGAGTATACTTCAGACACTGAGCATACTCTTATCCAACCTACCCCTAATCAACCTCCTATTGTTCCCGAAGGGGATCAAGACTTTGAGAGATTCCTTGACCACAACGTCAAGGCTCTCCAACATTATCTTGCTATAAGCCAAATGCGAGATCCTTTAGATAACCCTATTTATGGGATGCCAACTTCTTTGGTTGAAGCGGCAATGATATCAATAGCCTCCACTACCCAACCTATGGTCACTCAAGCCACTACCTCGACCAGTAACCCAACCATGGCTAATGGTCAAGATTTGGCCTCCCCTTTTATCCTTTTTGGCCCTACCTCCATCAGGGTTTTTGTACCCCCTCAACCACAAACAATTCAACCAAGTTCGACACCTTTCCAGAACTTGATTGTCTCTATCCCATCCACTCTTGCACCTATAAACATGAGAGTGACCACCTATCTTGTAACTAGTGTCACCACCATTCAACCACCCTTGTCGACATCTAACAAGTTGTGCCCTCCAACTTCACGGCACAAGCCCCTTTGGACTTGACATTCGCCCCTATGACAAACTATCAGTATGTTTCACCTATACAAATGCAACCAAGTATGTCATATGCCCCTCCCAATGCCTTCCAGGTACCTTATAACTTAGGGGGTGCCCCTCATGCCAATCCATCTACCGATCTAATTAAGATGCTGATGCAGAAGATGTCTAACCTTAAGACATCTATTTCAAGTTCGAAGAATGTTCTTTCATACGAACAAATTTGCAACGAACCCATCCACCCTTCAGTTCCTATTCGACCATACCATAGCCAATGGAAACCCCCAAAATTTACTCTCTTTCAGAGTAAAGAGGACCCACAACAACATCTTCAAGTGTTTAGACAAGCTTGTTACCTCATATCGCACAATGATGTGTTATTACTTCGCACATTTCCTATGTCACTTTCTAGCCCTGCCCTTGACTGGTATAGCTCTATTACCAGTCATTCTCTCTTCACCTTCACTCAACTCACTCAGCTATTCCTTGATCATTTCTCAATAAATATCTCCAAGAAGGTCTCCATCACGGACCTTTATTCCATTAGACAATTTGAGGATGAGTCAATATCTGACTTCATCACCCGTTGGAGAGGTTTGATCAACCAACTCTCCTTCTCACTACCTCAACCTCAGCTCATTGAGCTCTTTTCAAGAGCATGTGCCAAGCACATCTCATCCACTCTGCGGGTTCAAACTTTCCACACATTTGATGAAGCTTTCACTATGGCCCGAATGCTTGAACTCTGTGTAGTCGAAGAAGATAGGGTCAAATTGCGTAGCAAAAATACCAATGCAAAATCCAATGACCCTTCTTCTTTCAAACCTTCTTCTTCTCACCCCAAGTCTAAAGTATCAGTGAATGTTGTGGTCCTTAGGTCACATTCTTCTACCATAACCAACCAATTTGAGCCCTCCACTTTGAAAAGCATCACTAAACAATTCCAACAATGGTATGAATAGTGACGATACACTCTAATTGGAGAATCATATGCTTCCATATTGGATAAACTAGTGAAGCAGGGAGTCCTCAACCTCCCTCAAATCTGACCAATCCAATTTGACCCCTCACGAGCCATCCCTGCATGGTATAGAGAAAATGACTTTTATAACTACCATCGTGTCAAAGGTCATGACACAAACAATTGCAAAACCTTCAAAAACATTGTTCAAGATATGTTAGACAAAGGGGACCTTGTTTTAGATAACCCTAATATGTCGGCCAACCAAAACATGGATGTCTTTAGGCAACCATTTCCTAACCATCCCCCAAGTTAGAAAAATATTCAAACCATGGCCGATGACCCTCAAGAATGCAACATACGCACGGTCAACACGGTCTTTCCTTTCATACCTATCCAACCTCTCCCACAAACTGAACAAGTTGGTCAACCCATTTCTCCCATTTTTCCACCACGAGTAGAAGAGCCTATTTTACCCATACCACCCCCACGCAATGAAGAGCTCACTCTGCCTCACCCTCTTCCTCGCGTGGGTAAACTCATTTCACCTATATCACCCCCATAACATCAAATACCTCATCAATCCATTCTTTTACCTCGTGAGGATCCTGTATTACCTGTTCCTCTTGCCCCCACCTTCCCTCTTTCTCTACCATTGGAAGAAGTTACCATTCATACCCCACACCCTCATGTTGAAGGGGCCATCATCCCTCTACTTCACCCTTTAGAGGATCATTCCTCTCCTATTTGTCCTCCACCGATGGAGGATAGTCCTCCATCAACCCCCCTTTCACAAGTAGGAGAATCTACTTTGACCTCTCCCATATTGGAAGATGCTTTGATGATACCAACGTCGATGGCCCCACCCTTATCCTTCTTATTACCAATGGAGGGTCATACTTTCCCTACTCCTAGACCACATGCAGAAGCCATGATCATCCCTGCACTCTATCCTCTCGAAGAGCCAAATTCTCCAATCCCTTCTCCGTCGAGAGAAGAACTCACCACCTCACCCACTTCGGTTGAGGAAGATTCGGTGATGGTTCTCTCTCACCTTTGGCCCGAGATCTCTACATCCAACACATTTTTTCTCTCACAATCACTCAAATCCTCCAAAAAATTGACTGTAAGACCTCGTGTGACATCATCTAAACCCTTCTCTCTATTGGTAGAAAACTTAGGATTTCTCCATTCTAGGAACCTAAAACATGACATGTTATGGGAGTGACTTAAGGCTCCTTATCTTACATATCTCGCTTCATCTTATAATTCCAACCCTTCCACGAAAAATCACCCCAAAGTCTCTGATGAGAATCAGGCTTCCACTTCTAAATCGTCATAAGCTCAACCTTCCACATCTGAGCCAAAAACCTCGCAGGGGTCCACCATGCCGAAATAGATTAAATCTCTCGGTGTTTGCCCTGTATCAAACCTCACTCACCCACAAGTGAAGTTAGATTTGAACCTCACCCTGCACAATAGTGGTCCTCACACCAAACCAAATAAGGGTGCTAAACCACGTCGATCTACTCCTCCCCCAACCGAAAAGGTGGTACAAAAAACTTCCCCACCTTCACCATTACCCTCTATCTTGGGTCCACATCCTTCCACTTTAACAAGAGTGCTCCTTATTCCAACACCTCACAAAAACAAACTGCCTCCATTACTCCCTCTACCCATCAAACATATATTTCCTCCAAAAAAGGTAACACCCCTCATCAAGAAAATGCCATCTACGTGTGTGGCCACACCACCAACCAAAAAGGTGGTACGAAAAACCCCCCCTACAACTCCTAAATAGAAGTTGTCAACCCCTACTGCAACAATGAGTGCAGACCCATTAGTGGGTTCCTATGCTTCACTGTTACATCGATTATTGCATTCTTCTAGCATCATTCTCCCACCCATTAAGCCATACCAACCTCTCAGATCAAAACCAGTTTGGTTCGACGACACTCAAATCTACCTATATCATTGCACACCTGGGCATGATACTGAGCATTTCTATGCCCTTAAGGTTGTCATTCACCAACACTTGGAAAAAGATACCCTTCCCATTGTGGATCCTCTTAACCACCTTTTTGACAAACCACCGACACCATCCCATGCCTCCCAAACCTCCTCACTTGAATTGGGATCCCAATGCGAGATTATGGTCCCTCTACCACCTTCTCCCCCTTTATTCAAAATTAACACTATTAATGTGGCCACCAGGTCCCAAACCTAAAGGATAAAGGAAAAGAGCAAGTTTATATCCCTTGGACATATCCACTCACCCAGACCTCTCCACCACCAAAGCTCAAAATTTCTATCTTGGGCACATCTCAACCAACGTCTTCGGGGGAAATTCCTCCTGACCACTCTAGTCCACATGATGTTTGGTATAAACAACTTGTCGACTACTTGACTTATTCTATCATTCCTCCTGACCTCTCTAGCAATGGACGGCAGGCTTTTATCAAGATTACTACTCGATACACCATGCTAGGGGGTCTTCTCTACAAATGAGGCTTAAACGGCCTCCTTCTCCGATGCCTAATCACCACTGAGACATCTCATACCATCAAACAAGTCCATGATGGGATTTGTGGAGGACATTTTAGTGGTAACTTGGTTGCAAAGTGCATCCTCTGCCTGGGCTATTATTGGCCCACTCTTCACCAGGACTACAGTGACTATGATTGGCGTTGTATCAAATGCCAGCAACATGCTAACCTACTTCACGTCCAACATCACAAAAAATGTGCCTACAACAAAAATCTGAAAGAGTGAGATTTCAAAATCAGAGATCTCATCCTTAAATAAAACCAACATGTGACCAATATGGAAAGAAGAAAACGAGGCAAGTTTGCTCCTAATTGGCTCAGACCTTATATAATAACGCACAAGTATGGATCAAGGACTTATCGTCTGTCTTCTCTAGAAGGCCAGCCAGAACCTGAGCCCCTTAATGCCTTTCATCTATGACCATTTTACTGTTAACCAAGTAATCATTCACTTGATGTTTAACTTGAGCTCGTCCCTTGAACAACCCCTGTCATCCTCATTCCTATTCCTTTCAACCCTTTTTCCCTACAAACATTAGTTAACCCTTTTTTAAGCATTTATGCTTTGTCCTAATAAAAAGGGAAACCCTTAAACCTCTATAGTCTAGTCCATGACTAAAAGTTTAGTCAAAAACAAAAACACATAAAACTGGGATGCCTAACAAAATATTAAAGGGTCATAAACTATAAATGTAGACTGCTCCCTTGAAGGACAGCTGCATTATTACTGTAATTAGTAGACTACTCCCTTGAAGGACACCTATTTAAAGACATCAAAACATACAAAGCATAATATAGACCACTCCCTCGAAGGATGGCTATGCCCAAATTTTTCTACAAACAATGCTCTCTCAGAAGCTTCCCGCATCGATCAGCTTCACATGACCACAAAACAAAACAAAACATCCCCAAGTAGACTTCCCACATTGATTAGTCTACAAAAAAAAATGACTGACAAACTATTAATTCATGGACTTGCCTATAGTCGTTCTCAGGGTCACCTATAAAAGGGGCAAATTTATCCCTGCTAAAAAGTGTTACGCTATCCTCACATATCACATAATCAAACCTATTACCCCAACATATCCAAGGGATTTTGAGCTCACTTAATGTCAAGTGATTAGAATGCTTCTCTAACACAAACCAATGGTCATCGACGTAATGCATGAAAGGGAATTTTGTTTGCAAAAACCCTATCTATGCTATCATTATGGTCCTTTTCAATGAAAGAGCAACGCGCCTTTCACTTTTTACATATGCAACCAAAACATTTTCTAACCAAACCAAACCAATCCAAACCAAAATATTTTCTAACCACTAACACAACATCATGATTTATTTAATACAAATACCAATTTGTGTTATATAAATTATCATAGCCCATTCACACTAATTTCTATGAAAAACAATACACATGGAAACTATCAACCAAACACAATTTATGTCAAGCATATACCATCACCAATATGGAAACCTGCTGAAGCATAAATAAACTCAATTCATTTTTAGCATACACCATCAACAATATGGAAAATTGCTAAGGATGAAAAACCACATAACCTATGTTATAGCATACACCATCACACAATATGGAAAAGGCTATAACATCATCATACCCTCATCATTTCAAGCATGTACCATCACACATATGGAAGTGCTAAAAACATTAACATAACCAAAACAACTATCAACCTCTTTGACTCTTCTTCCCTTTTTGGGAGAACTACATTAGCCAGAGGCCCTTAAAATAGGGGCTATGTAGGCAGCACTCAGTTGACATGGGGTCTTCTGAGGTTAGCTCAGCCATTCATTCATCCGTCTACCTAATGGACCAACTATCTAAACCAGCCCAAAATCATGACCAAACAACCAGCCCTAACACTTTAGAAGTCACCTTAGATTTCTCATGGGGCACATTGGATACCACATACATCTCCCTTACCATAACAAACAACATTCGAGATCACTTATATCTCAGCTCGACTTGACAAAAGACTATCTCCTCAGACCACGACTATCTCCTCAGACCACGACCACTTTTGAGACAACTTTGCCTTGGTTGTTTTGATTGCATATGCTACCTCACAAATAGTTAGCAAATTGTACACACCCCTCACACCTATTGTCAAATCACGACCAAGTTGATCCCCAATATTTGTGACATTTTTGTGTTTTCCAAGTGCACTTCCTAGCCTGGGATACTTGGAACATGATGACCATTAGAGCTACAACTTTGATCGATCTAACCCAATTAGCTACCATTAATAAGCTAAGGACTAGTTAGTTTGATTTTAGTCCTCCTTGACCAATTGGAGCTACAACTTTGATCATTTAACCCAATCAGCTACCACTAATAAGCTGGGGACCGGTTACTTTGATTTTAGTGCTCCTCAACCTTGCCTGTGACAATTTGACCTGCCTATCAAGTGAAGTGGTATATGTGTAATCTCAACTATTGAAGCATTCACACTCCAACTTCACCATACCCATCCACTGCCTATCAAATCAGTACCCGATCTCAGGTTCCCTTCTCTCGATTCTCACTTTGAGGGGGAATACCTTATCCCATACCTAGGGCAACCTACATCTATTTTTGTCTTGCAGTTTGTCAGGACAAACCACAAGACAAAAAGGGGAAAATGTAGACACCAATATCATGTCAATCCCCCTTGGTCCCCTTCTAAATGTCAACACTCATAACCCACACTTACACACCTTATTAATTTAAAATAAACTACTTATTTTAAATTAATGACCTCACCTTGGACACCTCACCTAGACACCTTATCCTAATACCATTTCTTACCCTATGAGTCACCGTAAGACTAGGTCATCTAAATCCTAACTACCCATGACCTATTCTCACTCCCTATAAACTTCCTAACTAACTCTCATGGCTCATAAGCCCGTGTTTTGACTGTTTTCCAATGTCAAAGGCACTTGGCAGGTGGAGAAACGAGCAAAGAGCTTAAAATAGCCCTTTTACCAATTCTTCCTCCACCGACATCGGTCAACCCTCAGTCGACGCCGGCGATATCGCTGACGTCGGTTACATAACTCGAGCTCTAACATTGAGTTTCACCCCACCTCTTTGCACATTGACATGCACACTCTGAGACCAAGCACCAAAATTTGACTATCACTCTCCTGGCTACAGAAACTCTGCACAAGTCACTCTAGATTGGATTAAACATTATACAAGGACCTCGACATCAGCCATAATAGGAATAAGCATTCTGACACCTCTGGTTCTTCATCTAATAGAGCTAAGTATTATGTCTCATTTTAGTATTTTAGAATACATTGGTAATTAGTTTCCATTTGATATTTCTAAGAACTGTTGAGAGAAACCTGACTTCTTTCGTGGAGAGGCTGAAAAGCCTTCCTCTTAATCTTACCCTCTTTTCACATCTATCCCCACCTTTGCCCTTCCTCAGACGTTATTCACCTTCCTGCAATCCTGCATAAACCTTTAAACTTCTAGAGTCCTCTGTCAATCACAGAAATACCCTAAGACCCGTCCAAGGCCCACTACCCATATCGACATTGACAACCAAACCAACGTCGGCATCATTTCCAAACCGACCTTGGTAGAACTACCGACATCGGTGACTATGACAGACTGACTGTAGAGAACAGGTGTTTCCTCCACAGCCAAAGAGGAGCTCCCACAAAGCTTGGATATGGTGCACACTTAATCTAGGTAACATCAAATCCCTAACCTTCAACTTTAGTTTCTTTCTTCTGAATACAATTAGTGAAAAACCTAGAGAAACACTAACATATTTTTATGCCTTCACATAGGATCCCACACTTGTGGCTTTGAATTACGTAGCGCACAATCTTCCTTTCACCATTTCCACATGATAGCTTAGTGATTGCCCAAATATAAATAGGTTTTCAGTTGCCCAAAATAAGTGACAACTCTTTACTTATTGACCTAGTGCTCATCCAAATCTAGTCCCTTACTAACACAAATATAAGCCATGTTATTAGTTGGTACAAAAGGACAAGGGGACCCACCAAGCATACATAGTAAAGAAGTAACAACCACATGTCACGTCCATGCCACTCCTACCCAAAAACCTAAAGGACTCTCCTAAGAGATCATCAAATTTCCATGTGTCAGGAAGCTACCAAATATAATAAAGGCCATGGGAGGTGGTTAGAAAGAGCTCGATGTACTGTCAAAATAATTAAATGTAGAAGTGGCTATCATATATCAGGATTTAGATTCATACCACCCTATGACCTTATCAGGAAGATCTTTCATTCCTCTTATTCATGTTTATTCATGATAAGATCTTGATATGATATCTAGGTCCTATTTACTAGACAAATTTTAAAAGACATGGCCACAACACTGTAAAGAATTAAATGCTACATATACCACCCAAGTGGTGCATTTATTGTAAAACTAGATTATACACTATGAAATCTTAGTTCTTTCATTGTAAAAAGGGTTAACACATTTTAATAACCTTACATTTCTAAAATTTCCCTCCATGAGCACTTTTATTAGTTATACCTTATAAATCAATGAGAATTAAGTTCACCTTTTTTAATTCTTTAGATGATTTATGTGATATCTTGTTTTTTTTGAATCTTTTCTATGGATAATGTTTTTCCCTCTCATTTTTCATCCATCCCATGTACCTCATTATTGAACTCATAGCCCACTTTTAGGTTGTATCCTATGTGTACTAGGGTCTATGTAGGCTTTGTCTATGGATAATCTTCATCCCTCTCAATGCTTAATTGTGTTCTCATGCCTCTATATGAAGCATCTATGCAAGTAGAATCACTTGGAAAAAATTGTATGACATTGTCCTATTCTCAAGGGTTTATACTATGTTTATGGTGGTAATAGCACTCACTCTATTCTGGGTGCATCACCTTTTCATCTTCAGCATTCTTTTACCTTTTCCCTCCCTTTTGCCTCAAAGTTATTAGGTTTAGACTAGCGTTAGGTTACCTTTATGCTCTTTAGGTCTATGTGCTAGTATTAAACTAGGTACATGTAGAATAAAAGGAATTTGGACTACTCTAGAGACTCATCCTAAGGATCACAAGGGTTCTATGCCCTAAGGACACTTTCATCATTACAGCAAGATAACCCATGCTCATGCGTGTAGATGAGGGACAATAATTTCATGCTTAGTGTTGAATCCTCTTACACCCCATGAAAAACATTTGCACCTAGTGCCCCATGTTAATAACCCCCCATGTTATAGAGCATCCATAGGTGCATGATTTAAATAATAATAGTTTTTGGCATGCCTATTGGGACTTAGTTTAATGATCCTTACATCATCTATTGAAGGATTTTGGTGTATTCTTTAGTGCATCCTGCCATTCAGGGTAGCTTATTCAACACCATGGTGACTCCAAAAGTCAAATCTACTAATTTAAGTATTCTAAGCACTTAAAGAGTATCAAAGATCAAGATTTAGGTAATATTCTTGTCTTTTCCATTCTTTTGAATTAATCTAATCACCTGGTGACTCTGCTAGTGGGCATTTATTATTGAAAAGGTAGACCTAATTATTACTTATTTGAATGCTCTAATATGTCAATATATCATGAAAAATATGCCTTTTCCCCTCACCCTTTTTAGAATTCATTTTATATGCCTTCCTACCATCCATATTAGACCAAAAATTTTGTGGGTTTTATCCCAAATTGCCCTGTCATATCAGGATATCTTCATTTTCATAATAATTACCTCCCTCCCACCTTAGTTCAGCCTTCTTAGAGGTCTAATCTCACCTATTACCATCCTAAATAAGGATACCTTGCTCCCAATATACATTATTACCCTCCTAATTAGCCCTAAAAGAGAATCAATGATATACAACTTGATTTTCAAAGACAACTGATGGAGATTGAAAGAGAGGAGTATAGTAGAAAGTAAGAAGAATTTGCACATCAAGATTACATTTATTAGTAGGAGGTGATGGGATAACATAGATATGAATAATAGTGCTTAGCTAGTTATATCATATCTAAGGAAGATGAGATACATAAGTTACTTACATAGATGTAATAAATTGAATCCCAGCCAACCACCTACACTCCTCCCTTTCCAAGTGTCAATTAAGATAAATCCTCTCACTTTCATGTAAATCCCTTGATTTTAAGGTTCTAAGTTTTATATTCCCCCCTTCCTTGAAAGATACTACCCTCATCCCTCCTAAAAAACCCCAAGTTTAGTCATGGCAGCCTTCTTGGACTATGCACCCAACTTCACAATGCCCAACCTTGTAAAATCCCCTTATTCTATACCAGTTGAAACCTCTTGCCCTCCCACCATCTCCGTTTTCAAAGGAGGACCAGTTGTATGAAATTTAAGTGAAAACCATTTAGATAAGGAAGAGGATATTTCAAGTGAGTACGATGAGGAAACCATCATTAGCAACCCTCTTTGTGCCACTAAATCAAAAAATTTAGAGCTACTGTAGGAAGAAGATGAACAAGGTCTAGCTACACAACAAGATAGTGTGCAAGTGTGGGATAATGAAGCACTCTCTTGGATAAATGAGCTTCCATTCATTATGGAAGAAGATGAGGTTGGTCATGAAGCTATAATGAGGCCTCTCATGCAAAAGAGTGAAGAGCAGCTGGAAGAAGATTTATTTTGGGATGAGATAGAGGAATTTTGTTTAAGCATTAACATTAAACCATGAGCAGAAATAAAAATAGGAGGAAGTAGATGTGTTCCCAACTCAATCACTTGGGTAGGTGCATCCCAATTAGTATAAAAATGGAGAAGCAAAATGCATAAGGGAGGACAATTCTGATTGCTCAAAATTTATCTTGACAAGAGGGTGCCCTATCAAGTATCTGGGTTGGTTAAAATCTAGCTAGAAGGAACCATCACATGTGCTTAATTTAGAGAACAAAATTGAGCATCAAAAAGAGTAGGATCAACTTGCCTATCCACTCCAAAATAGTTTTATGTTTCACCAATCAGATTGGGTAAGTGAATTTATTTATGTTCTTATTTTTGGAGAAGTGTATCACCAATTTGTTAAAAATCCACTCCTCCATATTTGGCAGGTTTCCCTCAAGCATGTGAAGCATATTAGATCAGTAAGAAAGGACATATATTTTGTATATCCAATCAACAGATTTATTTAAATGGCCTTTTCATTGGTTAGTTTAGGGTAGGTTAGATGTTTTTATTCCTTCCAAGTGTCTGTGTGCACATTATAAATAGTTTTAGTAGTTTGTACCCTCCTCTAAGTGCTTATGGCACAGTTCCTATTGTTTTATTTCCTCATTTTATGGAGGTACAATTTTAGTTTTAAAATATTGGCTTAGGCGTAAGGCCAAGTAGGTTGCAATTGCCTTGCATTTTTAGAACATGGGGAGTTTTGGATGCTTCTAAGACTTGTGCCCAAAGGATCGATCAAAGGGTACTGGGTTCCCACTTCAAAGGCAAGTGGCCTACAAAAGTTTCCAAAAGTGTTGGATTTATAAGTCACCCTTGGTTGGTGCAAGGCCTCCTAGGACACTATATAAGAATAGTGCAGCTATAAAGTCCCAGGCACCTTAAAAAGAAGATGTGTAGACACTTCCCATCAGTGCCTAAGCTCAAGATGGAAGCACAAGTCTAGATAATAAGGTAGTATTGATCCATGATAGTGTAAGGAACTTAATGAATGTCATCACATACAATTTTATCACATGCAAGTCAAAAATGTGTATGAGCTTTAGAGTGTAGGTCCTCAAATTTTGAAATAGCTAAGTGAAAGGAATGGTGTACAAAGTAGCTACATATCACCAAAGCATGCCCAGGAGCTTTATCCTACTACATGATCAGCTTTAGGGCCTTCTTTATGCCCATCTAACATAGTTTCATCCTCACACTTAGGATCCCACACTTGCAACTTAGAACTGCATAATATGTAACCTTCCTTTCACCATTACTACATGGTATCCCAATGCTTTCCCAAATACAAGGAGGTTTTTAGTTTCCCATAATAAGTACTATCTATCCATGTGTCAACCTAGTGCTCATCTAAATTTGGTCCCTTAATAACATAAATATAAGCCATGTCATTGGTTGGTTCAAAAGGACAAGGGGACCCACTAAGCATCCATAGTAAATAAGTAATGACCACGTGTTGTGTCTATGTCATTCCTACCTAGTAACCTAAAAGACTCTCTTGAGAGCTCATCAAAGTACCATGTGTCAAGAGGATACCAAATATAATGAAGGCCATTAAAGGTGGTTGGAAAGAGCTTGATGCACTGTCAAAATAATTAAATGTAGAAATGGCTATAATATATCATGATTTGGATTAATGCCATCCTCTGACCTTATCAGTAAGATCTTTCATTCCCATTATGCATGTGTATTTATTATAGGATCCTACTATGATCTCTAGGTCCTATTTATTAGACAAACTTTAAGAGGCATGGTCACAGCACCACAAAGAATTAAATGCTACATCTACCACCCAAGTGGCACATTTATTATAAAACTAGCTTATACACTATAAAAGCCTAGTTCTTTCACTGTAAAAAGGGTCGACACATTTTAACATCCTTACAATGCTAAAATTTCCCTCCATGAGAACTTATATTGGTTAGACCTTATAAATTAATGAGAATTAAGTTCACCTCTTTTCATTCTACAGATGATCCATGTGTTATCTTGTGTTTATTAATTCTTGTATGTGGATAATGTTTGTCCCTCTCATTTTTTATTCATCCCCTACACCTCCTCATTAAACTCATAGCCCACTTTTAGGTCATATCCTATGCACACCAAGGTCGAGATAGGCTTTGTATAGGAATAATATTCATCCCTCTCAACATTGCATTGTGTTCTCATGCCTCTATATGAAGCATCCATACAAGTAGAGTCACTTGATAGAAACTGTGTGATATTGTCTTGTTCTCAAGGGTTTGCATTGTGTTTATGTTAGTAGGAGCGCTCACTCAATTTTGGGCACATTGCCTTTTCATCTTCAATACTCTCTTACCTTTTCCCTCCCTTTTCTCTCAAAGTTATTAGTTTTAGACAATGGTAGGATACCTTTATGCTCTTTAGGTCTATTACCAGTCTTAAACCAGGTGCACATAGAATATAAGGAATCTATCCTACTATGGAGACTCATCCTAATGAGTGCAAGGGTCCCACACTTTGGGGATGTTTCTATAATTATGGTGATACAACCCATGCTCATACATGTAGTTGAGGGATAATACTTCCATGCTCAATGTTGAATCCTCTTACACCCTATGCAGAACCTTTGCACTTAGTGCCCCATGGAAAAAAATCCCATGCATCACAAAGCATCCATGGGTGCATGTTTTGAAAGACAATGGTTATCTCTTTGGTAATATTTTTCCATGAAAAATATCATGTGCCATTGAATTCAAAAGGTTCCCAAACCCTAAGATTGGATATAAACATGACCTAGTTTCATAGCTTAGCCCCTAGTTAAATGGTATTTTATCCCTTAGTCACAATTAGCCCAAGGAGGCTTAACTTTTGAGTGAAAAGATGAGTCAATTTTACACACCCAAAAATTTATGCAAAGTGTAAATTTCATTTGTGAGTAAAAACTTCAAACCCACATAATTTTTCAACCTGCTACTTCTTTTCAAGCATCATTTTTTTGAAAGTGTGAGTTTTTTAGAGCTATACGCATCTGTTTTATTCTCGAGCCTTTTAAAATTGAACCTATGTAAGTTCATTTACGGTTGAATTTACTTGCTTATTTCACAATGTTAACTCAACATATACTATGTTTTTTCACCATGGATCAAAATTTGGTTTCACTTCCTAAATAATTTAGCCATCATGAGTGGAAAACCTAGGTACAAATTCTTTTTATGATTAAAGGTTTACATTGGATTACTATGGGTACTAAAATAGAAACAACACCTAATGTATAGAAGGTGAAGTGGTTTAAAAAATATGACAAAGTCCAAAATCTATTATACATATCAATATCTCCTACTTACCCTTTCACATTGAATCTATAACTACTACTAATTATATTTGGACCATACTGGGAAAACTCTTTGGGAAGCAAGATGTTATGAGGGGTCATGAGTTGGATAATAAACTCATCAGCTTGAGTCTAGCTAACTTTAACACTATATAAGTCTTCTTTACCAAATTCAAATCACTCAAATTACAATTGAAACTATGTGGAATTGAAAAAAAGGATGATCAATTGATTCTTTCCATCCTTTCCAAATTGGGTTCTAACTATTCTATCTTCATCTCTACCTTTTATGCCACCAAGCATGCCTTTGGAGCCATATGGGCCATATCATCCTTGGATGATTTTTATACTAACTTAACTCAAAATCAAGACAAGCTTATTCAATTGGGTATACTAAAGTACTCTATATCACATGCCTTAATTTTGAGTCATGATAGATAGAAGGTTTCCCACAATAAGGAGAAGAAAATAAATAACAAGGATCATGAGCAATAAAAGGGTAAGCAAACTGATGCTAAGTCAAAAGCATCAAATAAGACCTCTTATTCAGGTTAGAAACCCAAGAAATAGAGGCTCACATGTGCCTACTATAATAAAAT
Source organism: Torreya grandis (assembly GCA_037957365.1). Classification (NCBI taxonomy): domain Eukaryota; kingdom Viridiplantae; phylum Streptophyta; class Pinopsida; order Cupressales; family Taxaceae; genus Torreya; species Torreya grandis. The sequence continues at coordinate 1,457,684 of JARHVA010002617.1, forward strand.
TGGGCATGATGAAACTAAATTCATGAAGAAGCACATTGATCAAATAACTAAGATGCTTAAGAAAAATAACATCAACATCCCTGATTTATCCAAACAAATTTCACTAGCAGAGGAGCCTTTTAAGGACAAATATTATAGTAAGGGAAATGGTAAGGGCAAGGAACTTTTTTTAGTTTTATCTTAGCCTTACACATGTGTAATTTATTATGGTGCCTTACACCACATGACTTCATCACAAGATATTTTCTCATCCTTGAAACCTCATTCTATGTTTTTTACATTTTATTGGGTGATGACACTTCCACATAAGTTAGTGGGAGAAGGTATATTGAAGTGAATGATGGGAAATTTCATGATGTTCTATGTGTTCCCTAATTAACCACCAATATCCTATTTTTTATCAAATCACTCGCATAGGTTCAAGAAAGAAAGTTGAGTTCACACCTAATTATTTAGTTATTGGGGAAGTGCATAGTGACTCTATAGTTGTGTTAGGGAAAGCATATCACCAATATCAATTTCTCACATTTTTCTCCTGATCAACCTTTTACTACTCTACTCACTCATACAAATAGGGTGATTAAATTATGGCATGAACAATTCGGCCATCTTAACTATCTCTACTTGGACAAACTTGGTTGAAATAAAATAGTTTCAAGTTTGCCACATTCATTTTTATAATGGTTTTTTCCAAGGTTGCATACTTAGTAAGCATCCTAAAGAGAAGTAATGTAAAGGAAAATCATGAAGAGCTATACATATCTTAGATTTATTTCACTATGGCATTGTTTGTCCATTTCAAAACGTTCATTCAATAGGACCAAATACATGTTTACCTTCGTTGATAGCTTTTATAAGTATACATGGGTGTGATATATTGGGTCAAGGCCATCAACTATGCTTATATATCTAGAATTAGGGTCCTCATAAAGTATTGAATAGAGTCACTCCTTTTGAAGCATGGATCATTGGGAAACCCAGAGTTAAGCACTTTCATGTCTTTTGATCTCCTAAAATGGATCTCATTCCTAATAATAAATGTAAGTGAATGGAAACTCAGAGTCAATATTGCATCTTTAATGGATATCTTAAAATCATTAAGGGACATAGGCTTCTCCATCCCACCACTCATGATTTGTTCATTAAGAGAAGTGTTTATTTTCAAGAGTGTCCTTAATAATCCACACCTAACACTTCTCCCTCTTCCTTCTATTCACTAGGATTTCATGACATTTACTATGTTTTATATTTTCCTAAGTAGTTTCTTGATGATCCAAATTCTTATTCTAGTTTTGATGATGAGAGTAGTGATGGGGACTCACCTCCTTCTCCCAGATTATCTTCAAAGGATGAGGAATCTCTTCCCAAATATCTGACTTATATTCTTCTTTGGGATATATAGACACTACAAAGTGTTGGTCATTGTGTTAGAGATACATCAGACACCAAGTAAACACATTCACAATTTTGAAATGTCACATTCATCGTATATGCTTCTGATCCACAATCTGTTTGTGAGGAATCAATAAATCTTGAGTGGGATACTACTATAGAAGAGGATTATGATTCCTTACTTATGAACAACACTTGGGATTTATTCCCTCTTCCTAAGGGAGTGAAACTTGTTCAAAGTAGATGGATATATCAAACAAAATATGTTATAGATGGGTCAGTAGACAAGTTTAAAGCACATTTGGTAGTAAAGGGTTTCTATTAGGTATCTAGCATTGACTACACTGAGACGTTTACCATAGTTACCAAAATGAACTCAATCCAACTCATTCTTGCCATTGTCATAACACATAACTAGGATATTTATTAGATGAATGTGAAAAGTGATTTTATTCATGGTGACATCAAAGAGGAGATATACATGGAGAAACCATAAGGTTTTATGGAAGATTCTTCCTTAGTTGATAGACTTTGTAAATGTATCTATGGACTCAAATAAGCTCCTTAGGCTTGGTATGCCAAGATGGACCCTTTTCTTCTTTTGATTGGGTTCATTAGGCATTATTCTAATCAAAATATCTACATTTTACAATAATGACTCACATTTTATTCTAGTTATTTATGTGGATGACCTTTTGATCATTAGGAATTCCATCCTGAATCATAGCAATGAAAATTTCTTTATCTAATGGGTTCTTAATGACTAACTTAGAATTATTGCATTACTTACTCAGGATTGAAATTTCTCAATTTAACTCTAGGATCACTATTACACAATATAAGTATGATATCCATTTACTTACATGATTTCATGTGGCTAACTATAAGTTGGTTATAAGTCCCTTTCTATTTGGTCTAAAGCTTAAGGCTGATTGTCCTTCTTATTTGGTTGATGCTACCTTATATCAATAACTTGTTGGAAGTCTCATCTATATTACACACACTAGACCTGACATCTCATATGTAGTGGGCATGGTTTCTAGATTTATGCAAGAACCACATTAGATATAATAGAAATTAGATAAGCAGATTCTCCACTAAATTTAGGGTACTCATAGTTCTGGGATTCACTATGGAGCAAGCATTGACATTGAATTGATTGAGTATATAGATTTAGATTAGGTTGGAAACATTTAGAATCGTAAGTCTACTCTAGGATAAATTTTCTCCCTTATTTTAGGACCAATTAGTTGGTCGAGTAAGAAGAATAATGTTATTACTTTATCTTCTACAAAGTAGAATACATAAGATTTGTTGATGTTGCCACTAAGGCTATTTGGCCTCAAGGGATTCTCACTTAGTTTGGTATCCAATTTAGATGACCAATAATCATCTTCTTTGAAAATCAAATCACCATCCATGTTTGTAATAATCTAGTCCTCCATCAATGGACCAAACATATTGAATTCATATCCATTTCATTTAAGAGCTTATTCATGAACAAGTCATTGAACTTCGCTACTACTAGACTTTGGAGTAAATTGTTGATATATTCACCAAACCTTTAACTAAGAGAAAATATCTTTATTTTCAAACTCTTTTTCAGGTTTAGACATCTCTAAAATCATCTTTTAGAGGCTTTTTAATTCCTTCCTTCTCATCACTTTTAGGCGGCTTCTCTCTATTATTCTGGGGATATTTTATATGTACTTCTATACCTCATCAGGACTTGTTGTTGAGACCTATTTTCCCCAAAATTTCATAGGTTAAATATAAGGGACCCCATTGAAACTTCCTAAAAATTATTGAGAACTATCAAAGAGCATTTTTGAAAAAGGACTTAGTTTATTTTTGAATTTTTCAAGTCAAGGTTCTAAGACTATAATATAGCCTTATACTCAAAATTTGACCCTCATTAATGAAGGCTAAGTCCTAGATGTATGGGGGTATTTTCCCCTAACATTATTTAATATAAATATTTCATATCATTATAAAACACTTAGGCATTTGGATTTTTAACTCTAGAATCATGATTTTCTACTTTGGAAATTGGAGGTTAGAACTATTTGATTTATTCATGATTTTCCAACAAAAAAATAACTAAGGTTTACATTTTTTTTATTTTTGAGGTTTTTTTACCATGAGAAGCACAAATTTCTTTGATTAATCTACAACCCATTTTATTTTTTCGTTTGTATTCCATGCCTCATTGGGTATTTGCTTAAACACTTATAAACTTTTGCTCATTTCCCCTAATTTAGAGTTTTTCACTAGTCATACATTGAGGTCTGATCCCTTATTTATACCCTTCTAACCACCAAAATCAAACCTTTTATCTCTCCCTGCATCAATTTTTTATTCTTGAAGTGCACCCTCAAATCCCCAATGTTGAAATTTCTAGCTCTCCCCACATCAGGGTTTACCAACTATTGTGCACCCTCATACCCCTAATGTCAAAGTTTTTGACTTCCCTTACATTAAGGTTTTTAAGCTATTGTGTACTCCTAAAACCTCGATGTCAGGATTTCCCACTTCCTTCACATTATAAATTCATGACTACACTATTATTTCTTATTTCTTTCTCTCCCATCCCTATTGTAGTTAGCAAATGTCTGAAACTCTAAATAAAAAAGGGAAAGAAAAAGCAAGTGAGATGAAGTCCCAATTCCAAGGGATCACATCTCCTTATAATATAGAATCTAAGGTCAACCAGGTCACTAACACAAACCTAGGGCACATTTATATGGAATACGTTTGGAGAAAAATAAATGCCTCTTTTAAGAATAATTGGATATAAAGTATTTATGATAGTGGACTTCCACAAGTTGTTATGTTCCTAGACTCTGTATGGTGTCTAAAACTTGTCATGAACCTAATAAGTCACTATTATAAATATAGAAGAGAATTTCATGCTCTTTAGGGAGTATTTTTTGAGGTATGTTCCTAGTGTTGGTATTAAAGTATTTGATGTTGTCATTTATGTCAAAGTTAAGTTGAACGTCCTTTATGTCAAAAGTTAGAATGGATGTCATGATTGGTGAAGTAGTGTGTAACAAATTTTTTTTGTCTCTCTAATGAGAGAAAATTTTAAGGCAACATGGTATTCTTTATTTGTTTTGATGACATGTCAATATCATGTTCAACATACAAGGGAAGCATCCCGATTAATCCCTAAGTACTAAGGAGCATACAAGGTATCTTGAGTATCCTGGTCTTGCTCTGTGAAGAAAATGTATGTATGAAGCATGGTAAAGCTTTATTTTATGGATTAATATAGACATGAGTAAGTTTTATACATTTATTTAACATCAAAAATAGGTAGATGAGGTCAAAAGGTCAAGTTTAAAGCTTAGCTCCTGCATGAATAGACCTAGTGAGAAGACACAAGATTAGTGCCTTAGTAAGATAAGCCATATGAGACTTGTTGGAGCAAGATTGGAAATGTATGATTAGGATATGAGGCCATATGTCATGGGATTTAATTTTTTAATACATTTCAATTAGTTTCAAGGCATGACCATAGTCCAAGTATGACTAGTATTATAAGGCCTAGTACACAAAGTGACCTATAATGGCCTAATGAGGGGTCAAGATCTTTTCCAAGGATTATGAATATATTGAGAGAATTTAAAGTGGTGTGATGGATTTTTATAATAATTTTTACCAAATTTATATTCATATCCTAAATAATAAATCAATAAATTTGGTGGTATGGTTGACTGTGTACATAGAATGGGGTGTTGCAAACTCAAGAAGAAGTTTCTTGTGATCATTGGAATGTGAAACCTTTGCATGATATCTTGATCACTTCATGGTAGTTTTTTAAGTTCCATATATTTAATTTCCTATCATTATTTTTGTATTTGAGGGGCAATCCTTTATGAATGATTGTTAAGAAGGTAATGTAGTCAAAACCCTCCTAAAACCCTAATAAAGACCCAATAGGAAAGATCTAATTGGTTATAGATCAAAATGGTATAGTAATCCTTGTTTTATGTTTGTAATATGTTAATTACTCTTAAATTTTTCCACAAATGGTTTTTATTTGTTCTAATAGTGAATACAAGCTACATGAAAACCCTTATTTTCAATATTTGTTATGTTCTAGGCAGGGTTGACCAGATCAAAGCATGCAAATGGATGGAGTCTGATGTGAAATATTTATATTTTATGAACATGAAATTTTATGATAAATTTTGTAACAAAAATTTTGTTAAACTGATCATTGAAGTTAGCCTATCACTAAGCTGACCCAATGAGCAAAATAGTGAGAAAACTAGGCAAGAATGAGAATGAGATTAAGGATTGGTTACAAAAGAATAGGGATGGATCCTAAGGCATGGATCTTTGTTTTATCAGAGTTGTTGCCAGAATCCAGATAACACGAGTGCAATGAAGACGTGATCACACAAGATGAACAAGTGCACACCACATAGATGCTAAAACAATTTGAAAATAACACAATAAGAGAAATTGCACAAGACAAAATGGAGAAAACCAAAATCTGATTAGCATGAGATGGCCAAAGTGAGGAATACAAATAGGAGAGTACAAAATTAACTCTTCCACAAAAGGTGGACAAGGCACCCCAAGAATAGAATGTAACTCCTCCATGAAAGGTAGTGATAAGGTGCTAAGAATAGAGAAGTAACTCCCATCAAGGGAGTTACTTATGACATTCTTATGACACCTATGACACATCTATGACACACACCTCCACATAAGCTAGCCTATGCCACAAATGTAGAAAAAATCCATGTATGCACAAGAAATACAATTTTCCTAATTAATAAATAGGGAAAAATAAAAACCTACACTAATACCCCCCCATAAGCGCAGCTTAGGTGGGAAGTGTGGAAATATAAAATAGGTCCCGGCAACTAGGCCTGATGAGGTACCCATGTACAAATGCAATCTCCCATAAGATAGAGAAAAGGAGAAAATGCGTAGGAAAAAACTCCCCCCAAAAAGAGAGACATGAACGAAAAGAAGAGGCTAGAAGGCCCCCCTGAAGATGATGTTGCTACAGATGTGGACCGCAACCCAAGAAGAGCTTGTAGATGAATGAACTTAATCTCAGTGAAAGGTTTGGTGAAGATGTCTGCAACCTACTTTGAAGACTGGCAAAATATCAAGTCAATGACCTGACTATGAATAAGCTCCTGAATGAAATGCATGTGAATCTCTATGTGCTTGGTTCATTAGTGCTGAACTAGATTCCTCCAAATCTGAATGGTACTCTGGTTGTCATAATAAATGATGGTGGGCTGCCTGATGGGAATGCCAAACTCAGAAAGAATCCCCTGAAGCCAAATAGCCTCATTAGCTACATTAATATCTCCCCTGTACTCTGCCTCTGTGGATGATATAGCAATATCATTTTGCTTCTTGCTAGACCAACTGATAGGACCAGAACCTAGAGATAAACTATAACCAGAAGTGGACTTACGACTATGTGAATCGCCAGCCCAATCTGAATCTGTATATCCAACCAAGTCAACCTCTATGCCAAATTTGTAATGAATCTCGTATCTATGTGAACCCTGTATGTAATGCAAGATCCTCTTAGCTACTTTCCAATGCAACTCATGGAGTTCCTGCATGAATCTAGAGACAAGTCCCACTGTATATGAAATTTCAGGCTTGGTGTGAGTCAAGTATATGAGACTACCAACAAGTTATCGACACCAAGTGGCATCAACCAATGGTGAAGAACAATTAGTCTCAAGCTTGACTCCTAATAGAAAGGGAGTCAGAGATGGCTTGCAATCAACCATGTGAAACTGAGCCAATAGGTCAAAAGCATACTTAGGTTGTGCAAGTGAAATCCCTAAATCTGACTATGAGATCTTGATGCCAAGGAAGTAGTGTAACAAACCCAAGTCTGTCATGTCAAATCTATGCTGAAGAGATGCCTTCACCATTGCAATAGCCGGTGAAGAACTCTCGGTGATCAAAAGGTCATCAACATATAGAACCAAAATCAAGAGCGAATCATCCTACCGCAAGAAGTAGACATTGGGATCAGAATGGCACCTAGTGAAACCCGCTGTGAGAAGGAAGGAATCCATCTTGGCATACCAAGCTCGAGGGGCCTGTTTGAGGCCATAGATAGATTTCTTAAGTCTGCATACTAAGGAATAATCCTGAACAAATCTTGGCAGCTGCTCCATGTAGATCTCCTCCTCTAGGTCTCCATGAAGAAAGGCACTCTTCACATCCATTTGATGCACATCCCAACCATGTGTTGCGGCAATAGCCAAGGTGAGTCAGATAGAAGTCATCTTTGCAACAGGTGCAAAGGTCTCTGAGTAGTCAATGCCTGCCACCTGTGAGAAACCCTTGGCAACCAATTGTGCCTTATACTTATCAACTGACCCATCTACTGCAAACTTGGTTCGATATATCCACCTACATCAAACCATCTTTCTTCCTTTAAGAAGTGATGTCAAGTCCCAAGTGTGATTTTTGATTAAGGAAGAATATTCTTCCTCCATAGCACTATCCCACTCAAGTACCCCCGATGCCTCTTGAAAAGACTGTGGATCCGAAACTGAAGCAAAGAAGGCATGTGGATCTCTCTGAATATCCCCCTAGTATGTCTATCATCTGCAAGATCTCCTGCCCAAGTGCCAGCACTCTCAAGTGTCTATTTGGCCCAAAGTGGCCCAGAAGTGGGCGAGTCAGGTGCTAACTCCTCATCCTCTGACTGACTAGAGATGGATGACTCTGCATCATTGTCTTCACTGTCTGAACTTGAAGAAGAAGAGGATGACTCTAGCTCAAGAACCTATTGTGGTTGATCTGAATCTGATGAGGAATCATCATGAAAAAGTAGATTCGATGAGGGAGAAGAAGTGTCAAGTGTTGAGTCTCTAGGACTCTCCTAAAAATGGACACTTCTCTCGATGAACTCATGAGTGACTGGATCTAGAAGGCGATATCCCTTAATACCATCTGAATATCCTAAAAAGATGCAAGGCTTGGATTGATGTTTCATAGCTTTACGTTTCTTCTTCAGAATGTGGGCCATGGCTAGGGCTCTAAAAATCTTGAGGTGCTCAACATCAAGTTTCCTTTTATGCCAAGCTTCAAAGGGTGTTATCCTTTTCAAAGCTTTATGAGGAAACCTGTTCTGAATGTAGCAAGCACAATTGATGGATTCAACCCAGTACTGTGGTGCTAAGGATTTGGAGTGAATCATACAGCTAGCCATCTCTTTTAAGAACCTATTCTTACATTTTGCAACCCCATTCTGTGAAGGACTGTAGGTGATTGTGTGCTGCAAATCAATCCCCTCTGTGGTGCAAAATTGCTCAAACTTGATGTTGACATACTCCCCTCCTTTATCAATTCGAAAACCTTGATGGATTTCTCACTCTGTTTCTCAACAAGAGCCTTGAAGTCTAAAAATTTTTCAAACACTTCAGAATTTTGTTTGAGAAAATATATCCAAGTGTACCTAGAGAAATCATCAATGAAAGTGAGGATGTACTTGGCCCTTGTGAAAGATGGTTTGGGAAAGGGTCCTGATACATCACTGTGGACTAACTCTAAAGGTTGTGAAGCCCTCCAAGCTTTACCTTTGTCAAATTTTGCTTCAGGATGCTTCCTAAGGGAGCACCCCTCACAAAGTCCTTTTGAGAATTGGACACGAGGCAAGCCAATGACCATGTCATTTTTGCAAAGTTGCTCAAGGTAGCGGTAGTTAAGGTGGCCAAACCACTCATGCCATAATTTGCTAACTCCATCTGAATGAGTCAGCAATGTTGTAGGAGAAGAATCTGATGCAAAATGTGAGAATGTGTATAACCTGGCTTGGTGATCTGCCCTTCCCACTGCCACTGTTGTATCACTGTGCAACTCCCTGATAGACACTGAATCTGGTGAAAACTCAACTCTCATGCCCCGACCAATGTGAGTGATTCGGTACACTGATAGGAGATTGGTTAAAAGAGAAAGAATACTTAGAACATTTTTGAATGTTCCTCCTTCCATTTCAACTGACCCTCTCCCTGCAATGGAAACTGATGTGTCATCACCCAAACTAATTGAAGTCATGCTACAAGGCTCTAAAGATGAAAACTCAACTAGTGAAGAGCCCATGTGGTGAGAAGCACCCGAGTCTATGACCCATGAAGATGTAGAAGCTACAGTTGCTACAAGGGCCTTGCCCTTTTCTTTCTCCTTACCCTTGCCTTTTGCCTTAGTAGAATCTTGGGTAGATGAAACCCGCTTGATGGACTCAGGAACACCTATGTTGTTCTTCTCTAGAAGATGAGTTAGGTGGTCTATTTGTTTCTTCATGAACTTGTGTTCATCATGCCCTATCTTTTTATAATAGGCACACTTAACCTTCTCCTTCTTAGGTTTAACATTGAAGTATGAAGACTCAGTGTTGTTTTTGGCAGGATTGGTGTTTTCTTTCTTCTTCTCTTGGTCTTTGTTCTTTTTCTTCTTCTCCTTTATTAAAGTCTTATCCTTACCATTTCCAGCTATCAAGGCTTGGGGTTGAGTAGACTTCATTGTGCCCATTTGAATTAGCTTATCTTGCTCCCTAGTCAAGTCGGAAATGAATGAATCAAAAGAAGGCATTTTTCATGTAGTGCCAAGGGCACTTTTAGTGGCATGAAAAGTGGAGACAAAGACTGAATAGCTTGGACCTAGCTTTGCAAGAATAAAAAGTATGAGTTGATCATCTTTATTCTCTATCCCACATTATGTCAATTGTAATCTAAGGGCCTTAAACTTAGTGAAGAAGTCCTGTAGGGTGTCAAAGTTGCTAGGACTTAGACTTATGAGTTCGTTTTCGAGCTCATGACCTCTCATCTCATCAAGCTTCCCAAACAACTTTTCTAAGGTGTCCCATATGTCATTAGGAGTTTGAGAGGATTCTAAGTGGAAGAGAAGTTCTGGAGACACAGACAAGCTCAGTAACCCAAAGGCTTCATCACTACGGTTGTACCACTTAACCTTTTCAGCATCTGTGTTGGGTTCTACTTCTATACCTATGGTGATCCTATAAACCCTTTGTTTCTAAGAATGATTGACATTTTAACTTTTCATTCATGATAGTTGAAGGGTGTTAGGGGTTTAAGTTGAAAAGAATCTATTTTTTTAGCTGAATTTAGGTGAAATTGTGTTGATTGCAAGTTGTGATTTTATGCAGAAAGGAGAATGAAAGTGAAAATTTGCAAGTTGTGAAAAAGTAATCACACCCCCCTAAAATATTGAGCCCCATAAATATGCAAGTGCACGCTCAAAATACATCAGACTCAGCTGAAAATGCGTCTTAGAGCAATCAGTGCAAGACTAAAGCAAACAGGACATCGAACTCAGTCGAAAATGCGTCCTGGGAGACCCAAATTTTTGGCACTTTATAAACTAGTGCATTTTTTAAAATTAACAAGTCTAAGCTGTAGATAATTAAATAACAAGCACTTTTGCAAAAAATGGCACCCAAAACTGAGCTACCGTTTGCAAGATTTTAAAGTTACAATTTTCTCGTAAACTAGTGTTTTTGCAAAAAAACACTAAAACATTAAAAAAATGCCTGTTATGGGGAGAGAAAGTGGCCTTCCAACCACTCATTGGATTTGGCACGGAATGAGGAATCTAAATGACATTTTTGTGAGGAAAAATTGGCCTCTTGCCAACCCAGGCCTCACCCTTCGTCTTTGACAGGCGAAGATACAAGTTTTAATTGAAAATCCCCAAAATATAAAACTGTCTAAAAAATTAAATACTTAGTCAAATTGACTGATTTTTGTTTTAACAGGTCAATTTTAACTAAAAATAATGGAGGAAAGATAGTTTTGAAGGAATGACAAGTGTCCTAGGGTGCCACATGGGATGCCAAGTAGGAAGGGGCGTCCAAAAGCAAACAGTCTAGAATTTTGACTCAGAAAAGACACAAAATTAAATGCAGACCTGTATAAACCGTATGGCCTAATGTTTGGTAGAACTGGAGCTCAAAAACTAGGCGCAGAAGCTGGAAGAATAACAGTAGACCAAACAACAAGCAAAAAAAACATGTGGCGTCCAAACAAGGCGCAGTTCTGAAAATTTTGGTAAAAAACAAAAAAAGCAGACCTGCCGTACGGCCTGAGGCACCTAGCTGGAAGGATACAGTTGTTGAAGGTTGGCACAGCTGGAGAAGACTGCTGGAGACAGTGGCGTGGACACCTGAAGGAGTGCAGAAGCTAGGCACAGAACTTAGAAGAGTGTTGCTGACCAGAAGAGGGCGTAGAAGCTGGAAGGATAACAACAGTATGAAGAGGCTTGCAACAAAGTCAGCGCCTCCCTTTGCTGCTCCACACAACAAAAGACACCTAAATGCAAGGATCTCCAAGAAAACTAACCAGAAGTGATATATTTTTTTTAAAATTTTTGATCAAATCTAAAAATAAAAAAACAAACTCCACTCCTCTTGATTTCAAAAAAAACTAAAAGCATAATCACACACAAGATTACCGGGAAAGCTCTGATACCATATCGGAGTTCTTGCCAGAATCTGGATAACGCGAGTGCAATGAAAACGTGATCACACAAAATGAACAAGTGCACACCACATAGATGCTAAAACAATTTGAAAATAACACAATAAGAGAAATTGCACAAGACAAAATGGAGAAAACCAAAATCTGATTAGCATGAGATGGCCAAAGTGAGGAATACAAATAGGAGAGTACAAAAGTAACTCCTCCACAAAAAGTGGACAAGGCACCCCAAGAATAGAATGTAACTTCTCCATGAAAGGTGGTGACAAGGTGCTAAGAATAGAGAAGTAACTCCCATCAAGGGAGTTACTTATGACATTCTTATGACACCAATGACACATCTATGACACACACCTCCACATAAGCTAGCCTATCCCACAAATGTAAGAAAACTCTATGTATGCACAAGAAATACAATTTCCCTAATTAATAAATAGGGAAAAATAAAAACCTACACTAATACAATCTTTTATGAATGATTGTTAAGAAGGTAATGTAGTCAAAACCCTCCTAAAACCCTAATAAAGATCTAATAGGAAAGATCTAATTGGTTATAGATCAAAATGGTATATTAATCCTTGTTTTATGTTTTTAATATGTTAATTACTCTTAAATTTTTCCTCAGATGGTTTTTATTTGTTTTAATAGTGAATACAAGCTACATGAAAACCCTTATTTTCAATATTTTTTAAGTTCTAGGCAAGGTTGACCAGATCAAAGCATGCAAATGGACGGAGTCTGATGTGAAATATTTATATTTTATGACCATGAAATTTTATGATAAATTTTGTAACAAAAAATTTGTTAAACTGATCATGGAAGTTAGCCTATCACTAAGCTGACCTAATGAGCAAAATAGTGAGAAAACTAGGCAAGACTGAGAATGAGATTAGAGATTGGTTACAGAGGAATAGGGATGGATCCTAAGGCATGGGGTCATTATTAAATACTTATCCCTCTTATACCCTTTATTTATAACTTTTGATGATGCCTACACCTATGAAAAAAATTGTCATTAAATTGGTTTATCTAACACAGCAGAATCTATGTAGAGTGACATAGTGAGATTGGTCTGTAAGACCAATATTTTTATATGACCATGCAATATATATTTACAAATATGATATAAGGATGTTAAATGTTCACAAAAATCCATTGTAATATCACATAATTTTTCCCATAGGTGTTTTATAAGTTGATTTTCTTGACTGTGTTTTTGGTATTACATGCAACTTTCTATGTGTGTGTGTGTGTGTGAAAATGTTGTCTTTAAGTCATTTTTCACTAATATAAAGGATCCAATGATTTTTAAGGTGTTATAATGGAATAATAGGATCATTTTACTACATTTTTTATCATTTTAAGTCCTTTTTCAAGTCTAGAGATTCAAATGATTTTGACTATGTGTTGATAGTGTTTGGTGTTTCTAAGTAAGCCATCTACAAGAGTGTTCATGAGGCCTTTTGGCATATGTGATGGAGACAAAATAATTTTAGGAAGTCTTTTAAGTCTTTTATATCATATTAATATTATTTTATGCATGTTTTATGTTGAATGTTTGTGTATATGGTTCAAATTTGCAAGACAAACTTATAGGTAGTGAGAAGGTCTATTAGCAAGGATACCTAATTGGTAGGTCCAAGTAGTGAAATGGGACAAATAGATTTAGGGACCCAAGGTGAAATTATCATATGTATATTGGAGTAATTTATTAATTTTTTAATCCATTTTTTAATACAATAATTATTCCTAAGTGTCAGAATGGTAATGTGTGGATAGGATAAACTTAATTGCATTAGGTCTCCATTAAGCTTAATGGTGGATTTGGTCCTTATAGACTATGACCAACTTATGTATTTTTTATTTCATTTATTAAAATTTTGTAGTGATATATTTAAATAATAATAATTTATCGTCAAGGCCTAATAAACATATTTTGACTGGTTAGAGAATTAAAATATTGAATGAAGGATATAGTGTTATTTGAGAATAGGTTAAGAGATTTAATATAATAAATAGTTTTATAAAAACATTCCATTATTATCTAACTATTTTTATATAGGTTTTGAGGAAGGTCATTTAACCTAATTCTACCAAAGAGAGGGCTAATTGAGCAAGAAGGCCTAAGTGGTTGTTTAAGTGAGATTAAAGGGAAAAAAAGTGAAAAAAAAGGTTGACATATATAGTTGAGTTATTAATAGGTGTTATAAGGTGATCATATATTATAGGTGACTTAGTTGGTGCTAAGTTACCTAGGGGGTTGGATCGTCCTTGCAAAATAGAGCTTGTAGAAGATTAGTTAAGTGGGTGCTTATCTAGATAGGGGTTGGAGATCCTTGTGAAGTTGGTAATTTACTAAATCTTAGATCTTGAAATTATATTAATTTATTAAATTTGCATGGTTTAGTGGTTTTTATTCTCCAATAGGTTTTCCCATATATCTTTTGTGTTCTCTTGTGATATAATTGCATAGTTGTTTTGCTTATGCATTGATCTTTTATGTGAATGAATGCTTCATGGAATGATGAATAGAATTGAATAAATATTGTTAATAAAATAATTCATCCCCCATATCAGTAGATAATTCCAACATTTTTTATTATATTCATTCCTTTGAAGGAGGTTTTACATCTTAAAAGAGATTCTAAACAAGCTGAGATGGCTAGTCAAGCACAAAGTGGCTTCTCTACAAGCAAAGCTCTATTATTCAATGGATCCAATTATGATTTTTAGAGTGTGAGGATGAGGAAATATATAATTTAACAAGTTCATGATGTTTTTCATTCAGTCTTGGATGGGTATATTTCACCCCCTATTCCTCCTACAGATGCAATAGGTAAGAAGACCAATGACAACAACTCAAAATCAATGAATGGCATTATGTGTGGTCTATCTGAAGTAAAACTTGTGAAGTTTATGCACTGTATATTTTCCATATAAATGTGGGATAATTTTAAAAATATTCATGAGGGAGATTTTAAAGTCAAATTGGCCAAGTTGTAAACTCATAGAAGACAATTTGAAAGACTAAAAATGAATGAAGATGACACCATTACAGCCTACTTGTTGAGGATTGATGAGGTGGTCAACATCATAAGAGTTATAAGAGAATAATTAAAATATACTACTATTTTTCAAAATATTTTAAGGTATCTAACTCCTAAATTTTATTCTAAGGTATGTGATGTTGAAGAAATTTAATATCTAGACAAACTTGAGATGCATGGACTTCATAGAACCTGACCAGTCTATGAAATGAGGACAAGTGAAGGAAGACCTGTAAAGAAGGAAGATGAATTAAAGGTAGAAAATAATCCAAAAGAGAATAATTCACAAGGTGAGAAATTCATAAATAATTATTAATCTGATATTGATGATGATGAGTTAATAGTTATGTTTATAATAAATTTGAAGATAGGTTCAAGTAAATACAAAGGCAAGATGCCTTTCAAATGCTTCAATTGTGGAGAGGTTGGACACTTTACCAACAAATTTCCTCAAAAATATAAGATAAAGGATGATGTAAAACATAATGAAGATCATGATGATGATAAAAAGTCTTATAAATATGATAAGAGCAATAAAAACTTCAAAAGATATGACAACAAGAAAAGGTTCTTCCAAAACAAAAGGAGTATTTATACCAAGGGATATTTTAGTTCATCTAATGATAGTGAAAGAAGTGATTTAGAGAGTGATCATGAAGGTGATGGTCCTGATTTCATTGAGGTTCTCTTCATGGCTGAAAAAATAATCTACTCAAATCTATAAGAATCTATATATATTAGAGGTGTTGTTGGTGATTTAGATGAATAAGGAGATGAGGTGTATCTTGAAGCTAAGTTTATGAAGACTCTAAAATATCTAAATATGGTCAATAAAAAAATAGGGTGATAAGGTCCCTTATTAAAGACTATGAGGAGCAAATCAACTTATTTGAAACTAGACTAATCAACAACTCCAAGGAGTAAGAGGAAATAGTTAAATAGGTGGAGGGTCAACTTGAAATTGTGATTGTAGGCTTAAAATAAAAATAGGAAGAATTTGCAAGATATTTAGCTGAAGTGAAATCTTTAAGAGATGAATTGAAACAAGAATCAAAAAAGGTTAAGTCCTTTGTAAGGTTTGAAAAGATCACCAATGATCTAGACAACCTTTTGATTAGTTAAAAGACTGTTAATTAAAAAATAGGTCTTGGATTCATTGGAGATGAAGAGAAGGACACTAATGTGAAAAAAGGGGTTAAAGTTTAATCAAATAATGAGGGAGCTAACAGAACATAGGTCAATACCATCAGGAAATCTAATAACATAAAGTATGTTAATCATTTCAATGGCTATTATTATTCATGCAACCAATTTGGTCATAGAGCAAGGCATTACAAAAGGCCCTTCAAGAATTAATTTTCATGGAACTATGATGAGAACCATTAGTCAATAGGTATGGGTCATGGCATGTTTCCATATAGAGGGACAACATGTTTCAATTGTCATAAGGTTGGTCACATTGCAAATTATTATAATCATGACTTCTCAAGACAAGACAAGAAATTTGAGGCTTATAGAATACAAGAAAGAAACAACAAGTGGAAACCTAAGATAACTAAGGTTGATAACTAGTATTCAAGTCCAAATGGACTATTTGCCATGGTAGAGGAAAATCAAGATGCAAAAGAGTGCCAATAATTTTTTCTATCAGTTTAATTTATTGGAGTCAAGACTAATATATCAAGCCAAAATGATACCTAAATTTTTTTGAGGAGATCAAGCCATAAGGGTAAATAAATCATAAGAAGATCATCAAGGAATTTTAGTCCTACAAAGATATGGATATTTGGGAATCTCCTGAATTTATGTTGTTCTAGATCTCTAAAATAGAAGTGACTCCATTAGGCTTCATAGAGGAACTCAGCTAACAAGCAAGAATAATAAAGGACACATGGTTATAGGGGGAGATTTTTTGGTCTTAAGAGACCTTCAGATTCAAGTCTTAGTCAAATAAGTAAGCTACATGTGTGATCACAAGAGACAAGTCACAAAAATTTGTATGATGACTTGATCAAACCAAGTCACAATTTTGAAAATGCCTTGAATTTTCATGGAGACAAAGGGATTAAATAATGTCTCATAAGTAGGTATGTGAGCCTAGTCTATGCTAAAATTTTTGATAAAAAGGATTGATGAGTTTATTTCAAATAAAATTTATGTTTCCCTAGGTCCAAGGATCAAAGATGTCAAGAAGATGAACATTTGCCATTAATGTCAAAGGGGGAGAAAGTTCATATTTCAAGATCAAGTATTGGAGAATGATTTGATATGATTAAGAGTGTTTTATATCAATTAAAAGGGGGATATTTTTGAGGTATGTTCCTAGTTTTGGTATTAAGGCATTTGATGTTATCATTGATGTCAAATTTAAGTTGAATGTCCTTCATGTCAAAAGTCAGAATTGATGTCATGATTGGTGAAGTAGTGTGTAACAAAGAAGTTTTGTATCTCTGATGAGATAAATTTAAAGGAAACTTGGTATTATTTATATTTTTTATTTACATTTCAATATCATATTCAAGATACAATGGAAGCATCCTGATTAAGCCCTAAGTACTAAGGAGCATACAAGGTATCTTGAGTAGCCTGGTCTAGCTTTATGAAGAAGATGTATGCATGAATCATGGTAAATATTTGTGTTGTTGGTTATTACACACATGATTAAGTGTTATAATTTTATTTAACATGGGAAATAGGCATATGAGGTCAAAAGGTCAATTTTGAATCTTAGTTCCTGCATGAGGAGACCTAGTGAGAAGACACAAACTTGGTGCCTTAGTAAGATAAGCCATATGAGACCTTTGTGAGAAATATTTGAAATGTATGATTAGGATATGATGCCATATTTCATTATTTTTAAGTGTATAAGATATTTTAATTGGTTTCAAGGCATGACCATAGTCCAAGTATGACTAGTAGTACAAGGCCTAGTACATAAAGTGACCTATAAAGTCTTAATGAGGGGTCAAGATATTTCCAAAGGATGTTAGAGCTCCTGATAGCATTTAAATTGGTGTGAGGTATTTTTATAATCATTTTGACCAATTTTGAATTCATAGCATATAAGACAAATCAATAAATTTAGTGGTAAGGTTGATTGTGTGCACAGAATGGGGTGTTGCAGACTTGAGAAGTTTCTCATGATCATTGGCACATGCAACATTTGCATGAGATCCTGAGCACTTCATGGTATTTTTTTAAGGCCCTATATTTAATTTCCTAGCATTGGTTTTGGATTTGAGGGGCAATCCTTTATGAATGATTGCTAAGAAGGTAAGGTGGTCAAAACCCTCTTAAAACCCTGACAAAGACCCAATAAAAAATATCTAATTGCTTACGAAATAGAATGGTCTAGTTGAAATTTTTTGGTGTTTGGAACATGTAAATGACTCTTCAAGGTTTCTCAGGTGTTTTTTGTTTATTTTGACAGTGATTAAAAGCTACAAGGGAAAACCCTTATTTTCAAGATTTTTGATGTTACAAGTAGGTTTGACTAGGTCAAAACATGTAAATGGATGGAGGATGATGTGAAATATTTATATATTATGACCATTAAATTTTTTGAGTAGGTTTATAACCAAAAATTTGCTAAACTAGTCATGGAAGTTAGCATATCTTCAAACTGGTCTATTGAGTAGAATAGTGAGAAAACTAGGTGAGAATGAGAATGAGATTAGGGACTGATTATAGAGGAATATGGATGGATAATAATGCATGGGGTGATTATTAAATACCTATCCCTCCTATACAATTTCTAAGTGTTTATGATGCCTACAACTATGTAAAAAGTTATCATCAAACTGGTTTATCTAACACAGTGACGTCTATGTAGAGTGACATAGTGAGATTGGTCTGTAAGACTAATATTGATATATGAACATGAAATATATATTTATATATATGATATAAGGATAATAAATTTTCACAAAAATCTATTTTAATATAACATAAGTATTCCCATAGATGTTTTATAAGTTGATTTTCTTGATTGTGTTTTTGGTGTTGCAGGCAACTTTTTGTGTGTGTGAAAATGTTGTCTCTAAGTCATTTTTCACTAAGATTAAGGATAAAATTATTTTTAATGTTCTATAAATTAATAATAGGATCATTTTAATTCATGATTAAATTTTGGAGAGTTAAATTATTTTGATTGTGTGTTGACAGTGTTTGGTGTTTCTAAGTAAGCCATTTACAAGAGTGTTCCTAAAGCCTTGTATCCTATGTGATGGAGACCAAATAACTTTTTGAAGTTTTTTAAGTCTTTAATATCCTATTAATATTATTTGATTCATGTTTTATGTGGAAAATTTGTGTAAATGGTTCAAATTTTCAAGATAGACTTACAGGTAGTGAGAAGGTCTATTGGCGAGGAGACCTAATTGGTAGGTCCAAGTAGTGAAATGGGCCAAATGGAGTTGGAAACCCAATTTTAAATTATCAAGGGTATATTTTAATAATTTATTAATTTTTTTCATGCATTTTTTAATAAAAAAAGTGTTATTAATGGTCAGAATGGTAATGTGTGGATAGGACAAACCTAATTACATTAGGTCTCCATTAGGCCTAATGGTGGATTTGGTCCTTATGGATTATGATAAACTTATGTATTATTTATTTAAATTATTAAACATGTTTAATTATATATTTAAATAATAATACAAGTATGGTGAGGTCCTTATCTGACCAAGATAGGTATGACAAAGAATCAAGTATAAAGTCAAGGTCTAATAAGCCTAGTTTGACTAGTTAGATAATTGAGATATTGAGCTAAGGATATAGTGTTATTTGAGAATATTTTAATATATTTCATATCATAAATAATAAAATTAAATCATTATTTTATTATATAACTATTTTTATTTAGGTGTTGAGGAAGGTTATTTGACCCAATTCTGCAAAAGAGAGGGTGAATAGAGCAAGAAGGTCTAAGTGGTTGTTTGAGTGAGATTAAAGGGAAAAGAGTGAAAATTTTGGTATTAATATATAGTTTAGTTATAAATAAGTTTTATAAGGTTATCATATATTATATTTTACTTAGTTGGTGCTAATTTATCTATGGGGTTGGAGCCTCCTTGCAAGATAGAGCTTGCAGAAGACTAGTTAAGTGGTTGTTTATCTATCTAGGGGTTGGATCTCCTTGTGAAATTGGTGCTTCAATAAAAATTATATATTTAAATTATATAAATATATTCAATGTACATTTTTTAGTGTTTTTTATTCCCTAATAGGTTTTCCCACATATCTTTTGTGTTCTCTTTTGATATACTTGTATAATTGTTTTATATATGTATTGATCTTTTATGTGAATGAATGCTTCATGGAATGATGAATGGAATTGAATATATATTTTTAAGAAAATTATTCACCCCCCCCCATTATCTACTTCTAATATATTTTTCTTAAGGCTCAGCCTTCAATATATTTAATAAATGTTGAAGATTCTTGATCATGAAGCTTTCATAGAAATCATTCCAAATTAGCCAAAAAGTTTCATGATAATCATAAGTACGATTATCTTAAATATTATAGTATGCACTAGATTTACAATACCAAACCCTCAATATATAGGTTCCTGAAGGTGATTTATCAATAGGATTTCAAGCTTGAGATCAATGACATTGTTACTTTCTTAAACAAGGTGGTGGGAAATCCTATGACAAAAGATTAAAATGAGTGGATGCTATAGTATATCCAGACTATTCATGTTAATAATAAATATATAAATTGGATAAAATTTATCAATGACTCAATTCAAAGATAGATGTGATAATTAATTACCACTCATAAGTTTTACATGATGTCATATCTCATCTATGTTGTCGCACGAAGGAGATTCTATAGTGATTTGTCTAAAATGGGTCTGATGTTAGCTTCTTAAATATATGAATATTATCCTTATTTGATAGAAAGTGAAAGTGATAAACATTTTCATCACATCAATGATGATTTCATATAATTTTTCATTCAAATGTTTGAGGAAGAAACTTACAACATGTGCTTCTTCACCACTACCTCTACAGAGATTTCAAGATGGGGAGGGTGGTTCATAGAATTCCCTACCTTTTCCTACATAGGGTATGTATAAATGATTATGTTACTTATATAATCCCGATAGGTGTAGATGGTAAATTCTCACTCATGTATTTAGTGCAATAATTGATGGTGTTATAGAAGCTTTTGGTTTCTAAACATAAATCTATCAGCATTCATTTTCAAATGACTATTGGTAGGTACACATGTGCCAAATTATATAAGGCCAAATTAGTTGAAATAGACATGGCATGGGTTGCATTCCAATAATTTCATAACCACCCCTAATTTTATATAAGGGTAATAACAAATCATGTTTTGAGTGGTTCCTTTAAGCACATTCCTTACTATGAGGATTCTCGGATGGATTATGATGATGAAATGGAAGTTAGAATTCTTGACTATACCCACTTCATGTTAGATCAAGTAATCAAGTTCAAAATTCTAGATATCCCTGATGATATAAATATTGAAGATGATGGTGAAGTGGTAGGTGACAACTACTCCTTGCAATGTATCAAAAATGCACCTATCTCCAGGGTTGATTGGAGTCAAATAAAGAATACATCTTTAAAGACTCAAACTCATGGATTTTTTACAAGGAAATTGAGTGGCTCATTAGAAGGGAGTTGATGTACAAAATGATTAACTCCTTCCAATGTTCAAGGTTTCATGTTGACCCTAATTAACATACACTCTTAATTAGGGAATTAATTAGTGTAGACACTAATTAACATACACTTCCATACACATTTTTTTATTTTGGTTTTAATCAATCTTTCATTATAAGCATTTTTTTATGTGTTAAAAGGTTGTGTATGTTATTCCCTTGACATCACATTATATAAGGTTGTGTATGTTCTTCCCTTAGCATCACCAATGTGATGCCAAGGGAAGAACATACATAACCTTATAACACATAATGGTGAAGATACTTTCAAACAAAAAACAACTTTACAATTTTGTTTTACCCAAGGCAATACTTGTGTGTATGCTCTTATCTCAACATCACATTAGTGGTAATACTTAAGAATCAGAATCAAGTGTTACCCTTTTTTATTTTTATAGGGGCTCTATCAATCATGGATTTCATCACCACATGATAGGCCAAACTTTGTGTACAATTGAATTATAAATACCAGGATTAGTTATCATTAGGCCAAATGGGAAAACCCATATAGGATCCCATGAAGGTGAAGATTAACTCTCTGATCCAAGAATTAGACATCACCTTATATGGATTTGAGCCTCATGATAGCAAAAGGTATCTCAAGGACTCCCCTAGATAAACTTGAATGTACCTTAAACTTAGGTAATCCATTCCATCCATTTAATATATAGTGTATCGATTATCGGTTAGTGTTGAGAAGTTATTTCCCCTATACCCTTGAAATTGAGCTTAGTGGGAAATGTGAATGATAGGATACTCCATGGTTAGTGCCTTGAAATATTAGGTTGTATCAAACACAATAGACAAGTGACACAGGAATCCCATGGGTTACTTAAGTCCTTTTTACCTAGATTTTTCACCTTTTTGTGTAATTCCATGTGTGTTTAGAGTAGGATTTATTTTTTTCTTTCCTTATACTCTACCATGTGATGAAAACCTTGAGTTATATTACTCACAAAATCATTAAAATCAAACATTTAAAGCAAAACCTTAAAATCATCTAGTTGTCAATCAAATTTTTAGACATTTTCGTCTTTTTATAGTCTAGCATCAAGTGTTTATTTTATCCTTTTTTGAGTCAAAAATTTTATTGTAATAAATATTACCTATCACCAGACAAATGGCTTTATTGAGAAATCACTTTCTTAACCTGGTCACAAATCTAAATACAAGAAATCTTAGTCTTAACCTAGGGTTCAATCCAGTCAATTTTGATTCAAATGTAAATTTAAATCAAAATCAAATCAATCATCCAATAAATCCAAATCTAAGTTTGAATGTGCATTAAACCTCACCCATTGATCAATTAAATATAAATTTGACTACTTATTCAAGTTTACTCATATACCAATTGAATCTAAATTTGAATATGTATTCAAGTTTACCCATCTACCAATTTAATCCAAAATTGAATATTTATTCAAGTTTACCCATCAATCATATCCAAACATCAACCAATTAAATCTAAACTTGAATAATTATTCAAGTTTAACAATCAATCATATTCTAACATCAACCAATTAAATCCAAACTTGAATAGTTATTCAAGTTTACCAATCAATCATCTAATAAATCCAAATCCAAGTTTGAATGTGCATTCAACCTCACCCATCGATCAGTCAAATCCAATTTGAATACTTATTCAAGTTTACTCATCTACCAATCAAATCCAAAATTTAATGCTTATTCAAGTTTACCCATCTACCAATTAAATCCAAACTTGAATAGTTATTCAAGTTTACACATCAATCAATCATATCCAAACATGGACTAATCAAATCCAAAATTGAATAGTTATTCAATTTTACCAATTAGTCAATCTAATTCAAACATAAATAAATAAATCAAATTCAAACTTGAATCCTCATTAAAGTTTACCCATCAATCAACATCCAAAATTTATTTTTGGGATAATAGCCTATCAAATTTTAGGCTTTGCCAATCAATTTTTAGGCTTTACCAATCAAAATTATTCAAATTATTTTACAAGTTCTAATCCATCCACAAATCAAGAGTCACAAACCATAATTCAAACTACAATATTCAATTCCTTAAGTTTCAACCTTAGTATCAATCAAAATCAACTCTTTGGTTTAATTTTATAACCACTTTCAAATTTATGCCTGAACTAAACCCCAATAACAAGTCAATCCCCAATCCAATCAAATCCAAACATAGCCTTCAATTCAAATCCAACCTTTAATCTCAACACCCATCAAAACCAACCACTTAGCATCCATCAAAACCAACCATTTAGCATCCATTAAAATCAATTATTTGGCTCTACATCTAGTTCATTCCCAAACTTGAACCAAACTACATCAAATCCACATTTGTCCACACATCCATCTAACTTCACAAGTCCACCTTATCTGGATACTTACACCTTCAGCACAAATTCATCAAACCCATTCTTCAATCCAATAAATCTATCAAATTCATCCTTTAACACAAATCAATTTATCAACTCTCCACCCCATATCCCACATTCCCAAATCACTAAATACATCTGAGAGAACAAAAATGAGGTCTTACTACAAGATTTAAGTCTAAGATCCAAGCTTCCTCCTAATTTTTAAACCCAAACCATTCCACATCACCCTACCATTAGTAACCCTATTTTTCAAAATAAACTATGTCTCCCATCCACTATTTATATCCTTGATTCTGACATTTCTTATCACACTAGAAAATGGAATCTAATTCTCGTATCCCAACCATATAATGTCACTTGACCTCTAGATCCACACCAAATCCAAAGCACCTAACCTCCTAACAATATTACCATACTAGTGGCCAGCCTATTCAAGAAAATCACAAACACAAAATCACTCCTTTATAATAACTCTATGATGTGTCTTGTTGAAAATTTGTCACTGCAAACTTAATCATATTTCCAAGCATAGAAAAAATAATGAAAACCTCCCAAAACTTGAGTGGTATATAGATAATAAATATTATGACTATCACAAAATAAAAGGTTATTCCACAAATAATTGTATGAGACTAAAGTATTATATCTAATATTTGAATGATAAAGGGTACATTGTAATAGATCCAAGTATATCCACATCTAAAAATCATATCTTGAGAGTGTGCTAACATTTATTTCCTGAGCCTAATCATGCCACTCCTTTCATTAACACCACCAATCCTTCTTCCCATATTACAAGTCCATCTCCCACACCCATTGATTGTGAATAATAGTATTAATTACAATTAGTTTCCTCCCACAATGACAATCAAATAAGCATAAATTTTCTAGCTATCCTTTGATTAGAAGATCATTATGAAACATCTACATATTTTGAGGAACAATAAGCGTTCCTTGATCAAGATTAATCCCACCATCCAAATCTAAAATCATTATCCCTTAGTGAAAACCTCTTTGAGGCACTATTAGATAATCCAAATCCAAATTATAATCCCAATCCAAATAAAAATCTATAAAATTAAAAATATGAATCCCTTAGTGAGAACCTCTTTTAAGGCATTATTGAACAATCCAAATCTACATTCCAATCAAAACAATAAATAAGAATGCCTTGGTGAAAACCTTTCTAAGGCACCAGTGGATGAAAATTTTAATTTTCCCCTAAATTATCATAGTTTTAAGATGGATCTCTATCACATATTAAAGACACCATTGATCTAAAAGTGAATCCCCAAATCATCCAACTTGTAGTTACTCCCAGTCTTGTTGATTGTGATATTGATGGTACCAATCACATTTCACATCATGAAACTTATATTTATCGCCACTATAATTTCATCCCTCCAAATATTTTATGCACTCAACACACATCCTTCATCCAACACACCTTCTACTTCATCTTATTTAGCAGTACCCTTTATCGTAGGGACTATGATGATATCATATTAAATTTGGAAGAATCTAACTTAGAATTCAAAAAACGTTACTGAAGACTTTTTGGAGTACATACTTGAAATATCTATAGGAGTCAGTATCATGCATTTCTAACCCTTTTATAATTAAGATGCCAAAAATTTAAAAAAACACAAAAACAACAAAAATCACAATAAAAAAGATAAAAAGATAAAAATAAAAATAGAAAAATAGAAGTAAATTCATCCAAAGATGAAAACCATATTAATGGTTCCTTGGATAAGTACCATGATAATAACTAATTTAAAATGTCATGTAAAATAATCAATTGTCTATGAGTACCTTAAACTTAGGGGAAAACTCATTCCATTTCAATCCTATGTATTTTAAATCATCCCTCCATCCTTATCTATCCTAAACTATCCTTACCCATCATACATCCATCAAAACCCATCCTTATCCATTTTATTCCAAACCCATCCTTAATTATATTTACCTATACAAACCCATACTTATCTATCTAATACCAAATCCATCCTTAACAATCCTAAATCTATACCATTAAGGATTACATGCTTGTTTTACCTACATAAGTATTCCCTATCTAATTTAATCCCACTACCATCAAAACCCATCCTTATCAATCCAATATTTGTCATCATAAAACCATCTTTATTCTCAGTTTGACCTTGATAAGAAAGTGGAAACATATTGAGACATGTTATTGGAAATACATTGGTGTATCCTTGTAATGATACTTTGATGACTATACACTTGGTTATTATATCATATTGTTTGAAATTTATCATCTTCATTCCTATCCATTACCACTCCCTTACCCATTGATTGAATATTTTCAAAATTGAGCCTATCAGTTATGTACTTTGGAGGGAAAAGAGTTTGGTGAACCTATGAAATATTTTCACCATAAAAATTTCTAAATGTATTCATTACATTTCACATTCCCTTCATTGTATTGCATTTTCCATCACTCACATTTTGTCTTGCATATGAGATGTCATGTTTGGTGATTATTTAGTTGTCAGTTCACATAACACAAACATTCAAAATGCAACTTATCAATCATTTCATTTTTCATATCACTCTATTATCCCATGGAAAATATTTTTAAAATTAACATTACATTGTTTCTTATCTTAGTTCTTATGATCATAGTACATATCTTTTCTCTACATCTTCGTGCAAAACTTAGTAAAACTAACCTACAACCTAGTCTAGAATTGTGTCCATGACAGAGTCTCCTCTTACAATTCCCTCTAAGATAAAAATATTGACATGTTAAAAAAAATAAGGGGGGGTAACTTTACTCACTTATCTTGGTCTTTAGTGATGACCCTTTGCATATTACTATTTGTATAGGGCTAAGACTTGGGGGTAAAATCATTATAAATAAAAAGATTCCCCTATCAAAATCTTATGCAACATCAAGGTAAAATTACACATCTCTCTCCCTTCACTAATATTCAATGTTGAGCCCTCTCATCTCACTATTTGCATGGGATTAGAATTAGGGAGAGATGCTCGTACTTGCCTATATATATCTTTTGGTGATAAGCCCATGTGATTTTGTAGTCATATGAAACTAACTGTACAAGGTCACAAAGAAAATTATTAAATATTAAATCAAAATGGGTCCAAGGAGAACTTTCTTCAAAAAAATTGTTTATATGTCTATGTTGAAAAGGGTAACTCTATCCATTTATTTATTCTCTCAGGTCTAGTTATCTCTAGATGAATCCAATAAAGTTAGTATTTTGTGAGTTTAACAAAAAGTAAATTTCCCTCGTGCTCATAAGGATTAGGTCACCTTCCTTTTCCATGCAAAAATTTTATTTGTGGTTTCCATTTTCACCATTTCATACATATCATTCTCCCCTTTTATTCCTTTACTATAAATTTAAAGTCATATTTTGTGTAAAAAAATATCTAGGTTATCACATTTAAAACACATGTTAGCATGTTCACAAAGTTTCATGCATTTTTTGTTCTCACATATATAATAATTTTACATAGAATTATCATAAAAACATTGAGATACATGATATATCATCAATTCTTGGTCTTCTAAAGTGCATAAACTAAAAAACATACATGGAAATTAAACCCATAACACATGAATGGCATTTCACTTAAATACACTAGAACATCTCTATATCTCATAATAAGTGTCAATTTTGTACAATAATTATCTAATAAAATCCACCTCTATAGAAGTCATGTGAGTCAAACTTCTCAAAAAATATTAAAAAAATCAAAACAATAAAAAAAAATCAAAAAATCAACAAAAAATAAAAGAGAAAAATAGTTCATCCATGAGTGAAAACTAGTTTACTATCACTTTTGGAAAGTGCCATGGTGAAAACCAAATTTGTTGCACCATTCATCCCATAATTACCTCTCTCTTCCATCCATCCATATTAAATTCATGTTGTGATAAATCATCATTAATCCATATCATCAATTAACTTATTTGTTTATGCTCGCACATCAATCTTCCACAATCATTTATTACACTTTCCACTCAATATCCCAAATGTATTGATTTTAATCAACTACATCATAGTATACATTATTTATCCATCGATTACTCACTCACTCAATTAGTCATTAAATTAGTCAATCGATCTAAGCTCATAGCTTTTCAACATGATATATCATTCACACATCCACTCTATGAACCTTGATTTATGAGGCACCTCAAAGTGTGTAACCTATCTTGGGATATATCATTCCTAGTTCACTCCTTACATATATCGTTGATTGGGGGCAAATGAATCCATTATCATAACCATTAAAAATGTGCAAGCACTGGCTTAAGTGGGTTAATAACATCCATGGGTTAGTCTTAACACTTTATCAATCAACCCATTTTCTCATTACTTCCCATATTAGTTGAACTACATTGACCTGATGTCCATGAACTATGTAGGCATTGTTTAATTTATTAGGGTAGTTTAGCCAATAAAAAATAATTACCATCCCCATTATTCATATTTTATTCTCATTTATTGTCTATTTATAATAGTTCCATCTTGCTTAGAGCATCCTACATCAGGGAAGATTTGTTATTTTCTTAACATCCTTATATTTTAACATCATCTAATCCTTCTTCATTTTTACTCCCATTTTTGGGAGAACTACATTGGCCTACGGTCTTTTTGGACTATGTAGGTATCACTCCATTACTGAGTTTAGTTCAACTACCCCCTTCCTTTGTCTTCTTTTCCACTCCTCTTCCTCCCCTTTCTCTACTATCACTTCATCACCTCATCCCCTTTAGCTTATCAATCTCTTTCAACTAGTTTTCAATATTGTCAATCTCTTTTAAAAATAATATTGACAACCTTCCTCATCCACCTCTCTTATCTCCTATGAAGCCACCATCTACTCCACTTCGTTGGTCACCCCATCATCTTTCATTAAATTTATTTTGCATGATAAGTTAATCACTCCATCACCCACTTATTTATATTTTTGTCCCTCTCCACTTATTCCCAACCTTTCCCTATATCTCCTTCATCTTCTTTCACCATTCTCATCATTTCCCCTTGCCCTTCACAATTTGTCATACCTCTTCATAACTTTCCTTTCCTCACTAATTCTACATCATATCATTCCCCTACATAATGGTGGAATTATTTTTCCTTCCCATTTTTAAGTATTGCATATTTCTCTTATTCATTAACACCTTATTACTTATATTCCACTGCTCCTAAGCCATTTTCATTCTAATTCTCAGTTTTTTCCATCTTTCCCATATTTCACATCTTGCATGCTTTATGTTTATTCTAATCCTTCTAGCCCCCATCTATGCACATCTTCTTCTTATTCTATCATATTTCCCCTTATCTTATACATCCCTCTTTTATTCTTCCTTGTTATAGCATTTTTTTCTTTTCCATTCTTCCCACCTTTTCCATTTTCCATTTTTATTTTCTGGTTTATTTTCATCCTTTCCACCTTTTCCATCCTTTTTCCCTCCATAACTAGCTTTTGACTAGGTCTTTATCCTTTGAGAAACCTTCCATAATTTCCCTTTTCTTATTATTTATGAAATCCTTTGCACATTAAATTCCCATTTTCATCTTTCCATCTTTGTATGCACTTATGTTTTGTGTCTGTGTGAGCATTCGTGCTTTATATCCTTGTAAAACCTCTTACTTAGTCATTTTTTTCTTATCATCCTTTATCTTCATCTCTTATTTTCATCTCCATCCCCTTCATCATATTTATTTGAAACTTTTATTCTTCACTCTCCTATCATCTATTTTCCATTTTCTTCCCATTATTTCTTCACGACCTTACTCACCCCTTTTCAACTTGTCTATATCTTCTAACCACCCATTCAACCTATCAATATCTTCTAAAAAGATGATTAACACGCACCCTATCTCTTCACCTTCTTGTTTAAAAATCTTCCACTTTCCCCCATTTTTGTTAACCCATTTCACATCTTCCTTTTGATTATCATCTCCAACATCACCATCTGATTTTCTTTGTTATTCATCTCCTTGTTTGTTATCATTTCTCCTATCCATGATTATTTTCTTATGATACCACTTTCTTATTCATTCTCATATCATCCTTTTTGTGTCCTTCCACTCCTTTTCCTTCCCATTACCATTTCTTCCATGTGTTTCCTTTTTTTTTTTTCATAACCAAACTATTTTCTCCTTAGTCTCTTTTAGATTTATTTTCACTCCTTTCACTACCTACCACATTTTTAATCATCCCGTTCCCCTACATGCTTGCTAACCTTCTCTCATATTCCTTTTAAATTCCTCAATGTACTATTTTTTAACACATTCCACTTCCCGCCATCTTCTACATTTTGTTTTACTTCTCATTTCTCCATTTCATTTACTTCCCCCCATATTATAAGTAAAGTAACCTTATATAATCGCACTGCAACATTAAGCACTAAGTCTATGTAAAATATACAAAATGGAATCACATAAAATATTTATTCCATATTTATGTACTAACATTTATAACATGTAAACTCTAATGTTTAATTGCAATTAAATTTTAAAATGAACTAACTCTAACAATTAAAACACATAATGTATATAAAATATAAAATCAAATGTGGTATGTGAATGGGTTTAGCAGTTCCTCTATCATCCTTCACCATCTCCATATACATCACTATCTATAATGATGCTCTCCCTCCGTCATACTCTGAGGGATGAACTCTCCTCCATCCAACTCATAATAAGAATCTAGTTAGTCCAAAACATCATGATATATATCATAAAATAATGTTATAATATCAACTATAACATAATCATTATGTACAAAATTTATAATTATCCAATTCATAATAATGAAATAATGAAATCTAAGTAACATACATCTATCCCATAAAAACATATGACTTAATTAAAAAGTAACAAATCAATTTAACAACCATAATAATCTATGGATAAATAGGTAAATCAGCTTAATGAGAAATCAATATGTAACACCTCAATCTTCCAATAAACCCAAAAAGGGTTCTCATATTGTTTTAGATTATCAAGGTAAGATATATGTTAAAATTTTGATGCCTCCTAAGAAGTCAAAGCAAAAGATCACATCTATGGATTACTAGGTTTTACATGTTCACCTAGGA
This sequence comes from Torreya grandis, assembly GCA_037957365.1. Lineage (NCBI taxonomy): Eukaryota > Viridiplantae > Streptophyta > Pinopsida > Cupressales > Taxaceae > Torreya > Torreya grandis. Next base: position 1,488,804 of record JARHVA010002617.1, read on the forward strand.
AAACCTACTCATGAAGGATTAAAGGAGGATGTGCATACTACCATTGGCTCATTTATCAAAATATTTGATCAGGATAAAGCTGTAGACATCTAATTCTATCCACAACTAGATTTTAATCAAACTTCAGACCAATTCCTACCAAATATTGCAAATTAAGCCTAAGAATCATTAAACATCCCAAATTTACTTGTGTATCATTCATTAAATCTCATAATCATGTTGAGATATTCCTATTTGGAGTATTTTATCATATGTAATAATAACCTCTCATGGATTCATCCCCAATCACCTTGCAACATCACAACTATTAAATGGGGCACTTGATCTATTATCAAATGTTGAGAGAGAAAAAATGTTAATAAGAATCAATTCACTAATTAAACAAGATCAAATGCCTAGTTGAATTATCCATTTATAATTAATTAATATCTAAAAATGAAAATTCCAAAAAACCATATATCAAGCCTTTCATCATTGCCTTTATGACTTGTCAAACTCTTTAAAAATATCTTAAAATATCTAATTTGAGATTCATGTCTATTAATTAAAAATTATAATTGCATGACAACTATTAACTCAACTACAATTAGTTTTAGCTCACCTCGGGTTGGTTTGAACCCATTCAATGTTTAAACTCAACCTTAATTCACCTTGGGTGAGAGTTAAATTCTAAGGCTATAAATGCAAGGCCATACCTCTTCATTTCTAAGCTTGGATATTATAGATTTATTATGTAGTATTTTCTCCATAAGACTCATACAAATAATGTTACCATGCCCAAATTTTGAAACAAGAAATCACAAGCCAAGGTTCTAAGGAGAGAAGGATCCAAAAAACCTCCATTATCAAAGAATTATTGATGAAAAAGTTTATTAAGCCAATAAACAAGCCATTTGGAGCTCTCAACTAAGGTAAAAGAGTTATTTCTTTTATGTTTTTGTTATGCTTCCATTTAGTTTTATTACCTAAGCTCTCCCTAGTGTCTAGGCTAGATGTGCTAGGATTTTAGTGTGTTTATTTTTTTTGTTTTATGATACAAACATAATACTAACCTCCCCTCTATGTTAAATCTTTTTTCACAAAATCCAAAAAATATCAATTAAAAGAGAAGGTGGACCAGCTTACCTTTGTGATACAAAGACTAGTTAGCCTAACTAAACTACAACTTTAAAATTACACCACAGATACCAAGACTTCCCAAACAACTAAGAGGGTAGGGAACAAGTGGAGAGATACTTAGGAATGGTCTAAAAAGTTACTTGAACATGAGAATAAAATTATAGCCTCGACCATCGAAGTTTACTTTATGATGAAAGAAGAAAGACAATATACTTATAAAAAAAGACTAAGTATAGAGATGAATTAGGGAAACTAAATAATTGGATACTATAATTACAAGCCCTAGCTAGGGTGGATAAGGATTTTTTGGTTGGTTAATAATTTCTCATAACATATGACTTAGGATAATAAGTTGAGTTTCTAGGGTTTATAAAATTCAAGATCAAGATTATAGAAGAATCCTTTCACAAATTTGAGTCAAGGATATTATCATGTAAACCCATTTATAACATTAGAAAGGATATTATAAAATCCCGTGATCATTATATGGGTATGAAGGAAAAATAGTTCATGTGGGAGACATGCAAGGCTTTTTTAAACAATTGCTTGAACAAGAAACCAACCTTATTGCTTCGTTCAATTATGGATCAATTCATAAATTTATGCACTTTTAGAACACTTTTGAAATTTTGGATTAAAACTTGAAGAATTTCAAGAGAATTCCTCAAAAAAATATAAATATGTATGTAGATGCCAAAGTTCTATATCAGCATTTTGAAGGCCCAAACCATGATAAGTTAGAAAATATATCACAAAAATATGAAGTATATGAAGAGAAACAATAGTGAGCTATGAAAGAAGTTGTTACCATTGATGTTGAAGAAATAAATGAGGAATAGGTGCTAGAGAATACCCCCTAAATTTAAGTTTGGGGCTAAATTTTGACATAATCTTCCCCACAAGTTGCGAGTTGTGTTTTGGTTTCAAGGTTTTTATAGTTTTGTGTGCAACTTGAACAAGTCAACATGCACCTTGAATTATGCAATCAAATTTTATTTTTAGAATTATTTTATTAAAATATAGGTTTAATATTTCCTATAAGTATAAGGCTTCCATGCCTCTAAATGGATCTATCAATCTATTTTAATCTTTTTCAAGAATAGAAATTTTAAGGAAGGAGATGAAAAGAACTTTGTGCTTTTTCTAAGAGATCAATAAAGATAAACTATTTTAAGAATTTGAGTTTGTATTTAGTTTTGGGTGAATGTTCTTATGTTCATTTATTTATATAATTATTTTATTTACTCTTTATTAATAAATATTTAATTTTATAGTGATTTAATTTCAAGTTAATGAATGTAATATATAATTGAAATTTGCATTTGCTCACTTATTTAAATTCCTTCTTTTCTCTTGTCTTAGGTAATACTTTCTCTTCTATTAAACTTAATTTATTACTCATATTTAATTTTTCATATATGAAAACCCCAAAATTAACTTAGTATGTACATTTTTTGATATGTTAGGTTTATGTTTTTCATTTTGAATAAAGGTAACTCTACCTATAAATAGAATAGGGACTTTATCCCACAATATTATTGACTAAGATGCATGCATTAAAAGTGGCATACAATTTTTATAGATAACAAGACCCAATTATTATACCCACCTAAGCTACACTTAGGGGGGTGTTGGTGTATTTTTTTTATACCATCATATGGTTTTTCCTAAACATGTTTAGCTTGATTAGGTGTCACTTAGGTATCTTTTTAGGTCATTACAAAAAATATGGCTTAACCTTATTTTTTAATTTTGAGTTGATTTTTATATATAAATTTAACTTTCCTAAACCTATTTTTCTAATGGAGCTTTTTATTTTATCATGTTTGATTTCATTTATGTAACAAACTATCTCTTTTACATATTTCCATTTGCATGTTTCATAGATTTGTGCATTCCTATCTATCCAGTCCCAATCCTTAATTATGGCCCACTCCAATATCTTCTTCACTCAAATCCTAGCTCAATAAAAATATAGGAAATATTATAAAATGGGTGAAATGGGAAATAATTTGGGGTTGTTTTTGACCTCAACACCTCATGTGTTGAGTTCTACCTACATACCAATACTCTGAATAGAGATAAAACTCCATGTAGTTATCTAATGATATGGTGATATGTGGATAATACTAATGAAATGTTATATGTTTATGTAATCTTAGTTTGATTATGTTCTTGAATAAATGACTTTTGACCTTGTTGTTATATGCATACCTAGCTTAGGATTTCTTAGGTTATAGGGAACTAGAATTGGAAAAAATAGGTACTTTTTACTACTTGTATAGTTAGATATTTTGTTAATTATAATGATATAAGTCTCTTATCATATATAGTGAAAAAATGGGTAGAAAATGTGCTTACATAGTGTAAATTTTAGGATTTACTTTATTTTGGATTGCATAACGTGTGGAATGACCCATTAGGATGAATTTTCAATTGGTAAACTAGTTGTTAATTGGAAGGAGGATGAAATTAATAGATTTAATCATGACTAACCTACAGAATTGTCTTAAAGGAATGACCTCAGTTGAGGAACAAAGATATTAAAATTATAAGTATGAAATAATAAATCAATGAGTTTAGGTTACTTAGAATGAGGAATAGAAATAGTTAGTGTCATATTTTCCTTAAGAGAGAGGCTCATCCATATAAAATTAGAGAAATGGCAATTTGAAATTATGGAATTGAGCATAGGCTAAATGTGCATAAAGGGTGGTCACAAGTGCATTATTTTATCATTAATTTTTAATTTTAGTGTCTAAATGTGCCCCATTTTATTTTAGTAATGCAACAAAGTGAAATTACTAGAGTAAAAGGAAGATTTTTATACTTCATCTTACTTATGAAGAATTATCCTAAATATAGATCACATGCCAAACTTTTCTTCATATAAACATAAAATTAAATATATATAAATTGGTCCTTACTTAGGTTAAAAATATGAAAGTAAATACAAGAAACTTATATATCAAATAACAAGCAATGAAACACCTTTTCATGTACACAAACTGTTGTGTTTGTTGGTGAAAAATAAGTGACTATAGATGGTGAAAACCTTTGATAATTATTCGTTGAAACACTTAGATTGTACTATGCATGCCCCAATTCTCATTAGTATGATATTGTGATTAAAAACTCAAGATTCACTTTAATTCATCATTGCATAACTGAAGGTAGTAAAATAGTATAGGTTCCTTGTATGAATCCTAATAGAACATTCTTGTGTAATACTCATGAAAAATGTTGAATCAACAGTTGTAGATGGAATAAGATTCACTCTAGTGAATTTTTTTGAAATACCTTTAAAAAAATGGTGTAAAACTATTTAAATATAATATGAACAAATTTTGGTGTATATACCATATTGAATGACATGAATTGCCATTCTTTCTGCGAAAATAGGTGAAAATTGTGAACAAGAAAGTGATCATGTGCCATGCAAATGACCCCAATATGATATCTAAGTTTTTTTTTAAATAATTGAAAAATAACAACAAACTTAGAATAAACTTGTATAAATTTTTGTAACACATGTTGTGCATGATTCCCCTAATCTAAGCAAAATATGTAATAACCTATGTATAAATATGAAATTATTTATAGCTAACCACTAAAAATTATTCTGTAGACTAAATATGATTCTATGAATTTTTGAAAATATTGTTTTCAATTTTTGGGATGAAATTGCACTACTTTGGATAATCTCAACATGTGTCATTGTCCTTGGGGTGTGGTATTATTTGAATATACTTTATAGGTAAAAACTTAGTATGAATTATAATCAACTGACCAAATATTATTATTTTATGTCTACATAGATGACTATTGTAGCTTAGCCTCTAAGATAATCCACTATGCATGCCCCCTTTTTGAGATGAGTTATGAATCTTTCACAATAAATTAGCTAAAAATAAAAGTTATCCAAATGATGCTGCATAAATATGTAAATCTAAAATAATAATGATAACATTAGGAATCATGACATCATATTTATAATCAGAGTAATACAATAATGTTTGATACATGTGAAACCAAACATACATAGTGTCATGTATATATCGATGTTAGAAATTTGGCATGCAATGAACAATGATCATATATTGAATACTTGAAAATAACATATAACCACTCAAGTAAGATGCATGATATCCTTCATATCATCATAAAACTAGGGAGATGCATAATAGACATCATGGCATCAAAAAATTGAGCAAAATATAGCAAGCCACAATCATGGTGATGAAACCCACCCAAAGAGTACACATAAAGTCACATAAACATGCAAGAAAGCTAAGGGGACACATACAAAAAACATATTCAAATGCCACTCACATGCATAGAAACACACAATAAGGCTTACATCCACAATCAATCAAGGACATGCTTAAATTTCAACAATATATAGAATTAAAATACACATAAATCATGAATAAATAAGCAAAAATTATAAGCATGCATGAATAATTGAAATTGATATACTTAATTAATTTGTAACATCATCATATACAACATCTCTAGTATTTAATGAGATGAAAATAGTAAATTAAGTGAGTAAATAATGAAATGTTTGTGAAATGTAATGTACTATAGTAGGAACAATAGGGATAGTCATAAAATGATAAAACATGTGTAAAATATGACCCTAATTAACTTGTTGTGATGTAAATAGGTTTTAGAAGGCTTTTGATTGTTTTAATTTGATAACTTGGAGCATATATTCTCTTGGATAAGTCTGATGGAATGGGACAAGATGATATGCCCTTAACCTATAGTGTGTCTAGGGATATGTGTGGTTGACTTGTGGCATACACACCTTCATATTAGCTTATTACATTTCTCGATAACTTAGTATGGGAAGTTTATGGAATAACCATGGATAAGTAGAGTATATATAGGAGGTATTGGTTAGCCTTTTATGATCATAATGTGAATTATATTCTTATTGCATTATTGTGGATGTTTCCCATTGAATTGGCTCAGTCATAATATTCAAGTATTCTAATTTTTTTCCAATTGTTGTTGTAGATCTGCTTATTTTTCTCTTAATTCTACCATATATAATTCTATTTTTTTTAAATTTCCTTACAAGTGGTATCAGAGCTTTGATTTGGGCAAGTTTATACGGTGCAATTTTTTTTTAGATTTAGTGTCCTGACATTAGAAGGCCAAAAAACATAACTTGTGATCTAGGAAGAATTAATTTTTTTTTTCACCATAGTTTTGTTCATGAGATCTTTTACAAAAAAATTTAAAAAAAAATTATGGGTTTAAAAAAATTTATGGAATTTTTTTTACCTTGTGCAAATTATCAGTCATTAGATTTGTCTCTATGAGATGATCACAATGGTATATTCTATTGGTACACTTTTTTAGGTCAAAAATTTTCACCCTTGTTCACAATAATATTAGTTGGATTCATCTCAGTGAGAAATCACAATGGTGTATTCCACCAATACATTTTTTTGGGTTAAAACCCTCTTAGGGTTTATGAACGGTTGGTACAAACAATCATAAATGCAATAAAGTGAAATAAACTCCAAAAACTCCTCATAAGGATGACATGGAATCTGAAATTTTTGATCCATCTATTCCAGAGGTAGCTCAAAAACTTAAGTTAGAGTTACAGGGCATGGTGAAAAAATGTTATTTTGATATTGTTCAAGGGGATATTATAGGTTTGAGAGGGGATTTGGATAGCGTGATGGATTAATTATAACAAATATTTGGGCAATTGGCCAACTTGTCATCTTAGCCACTATAAAATAATCTTCCACCACTTTAGTTTGGTTCTCCTCTTCCAAAAAATACCAACACCAATTCTAGCCCTAAGTTAATGTTTCCAAAATTGGACCTGCACAAGTTTGATGATAATGATCTACTCACTTAACTCACTCAAATTGAAAATGTATTTTATCTACATCAAACTCTATGATCATAAAAATTGGTTATGGCCTCTCTATATCTAGAACCTGAGCCATTTATGTGGTATCATTGGTTATGTACTCAAAAGAAAAATAAAGGTGTCCCAGTTTCATGGTTGGTATTTTCTAAGTAGTTGTAGCTCCACTATCACATTAATGTCTCTAAAAAATACTTTAGTTAACTATCCAAGTTTTTCGAAACTAGGACTGTCATGGACTACATTCAATTTCAAAATCTCTCCTTAGATGTGATAGACATCACTAAGAAAAATATGACCAACCTATTTTTAGATGGACTCAAAGATAAAATCTAATTGGAGGTTTACTTGTTTCATCCCAGTAATGTATTTGAAGCCATACCAAGGGCATGCATGGTTAAGGAAAAAGATTTGATTAGATGAATACCTTTCAACAATGTTCATGAATACACCTTCCCAACACCATAATTTCATCAACCCACCATATTAACACCTCATCAAGTGGAATAAAATTGTGCAAAAGGTTTGTGTTTTGGCTGCAATATCAAATGGAACAAAGGGCATTGATGTTTCAAAAATAAGTTATTTTACATTGATGGTGCTAATGAGGAGGAAGAAGATGATGAGGAAGGGTTAGAAGAACCTAAGGGTGAATATAAAGATTCTCTCATTACTATTTTCTATCATGCACTTTCAAGAATTAGTAATCTTAAAACTCTTAAGATGGTGGGTTTCCTAAAGAAATAGAAGGTGGCTATGTTAATTGACTCTGGGAGTACACATAACTTCATCAATAGTAAGTTGGTTTCTCATTTGAATTATTTCATTTATCTAGCTCCAAACTTTCAATTCATGATTACATATGGTGGTATGATCAACTATTCTAAAAAATTCCATAGTATTAAGCTTGTTATGGGAGACTATTTGTTAGATTCCCCTATGTTTGTTATTCCCATGAGAGGAGATGACATTATTTTGGGAGTGAAGTGGATCACCACTTTGGGCACTATTGAGATTAATTTTTTAGTAATTATTCATGAGGTTCCATTCATATGGAAAGAATTTTGAACTACATATATTATGCATTAAATTTCCATAATTGGTTAGTTCCCACCAGATGATGAAGATTATTAGAAAAGGTGTAGAAGGTTTTGTGGCATGCTTAATTTCCATGGAAGTTCAACCAACCAAGGATTCTACACATCCTAGTGTTCAAAAGGTATTGGATGACCATTCTATTATTTTTAGTGACATACCAAAAGGACTTCCTCCAAGTTGTAATCATGATCATGCCATCAGACTCATTATAGAAATTACACCACCTAATATCAGACCTTGCAGGTATCCCTATGCCCAAAAGAGTGAAATTGAAAATATGGTACAAGAGATGTTAGAGACAAGAATCATTTGACACAGTCAAAGTGAATATTTCTCCCTGGTGGTCATGGTGCAAAAGAAGGGTGATAGTTTGAGGATGTGCCTAAACTATAGACAAGTCAATAAATACACCATTAAAGATAAGTTTTTTATTTCAGTAATTGATTATTTATTGATAAATTGTATGGTTCTATTTATTTTACCAAGTTAGATCTTCCTTTGCATATACTGATATTCACATCCACAATGAGGACATACCTAAAATAACTTTCAAAACTCATGAAGGCCATTATGAATTTATGGTCATTCCTTTGTCCTCACAAATACACCATATAAATTTTAAAGTTTGATGAATATTATTTTTAGGCCATTATTGAGAAAGTTTGTATTAGTGTTTTTTGATGATATCCTCATCTACAGAAAAAAAATTGGGAAGACCATTTGAATCATGTGAAACAAATGATTTCAATTCTAGAACAACATCAAATTTATGCCAAACCTTCTGAATGTGCTTTTGGTGTCCAAGAGGTGGAGTACTTGGGTCATATTTTTTCAAATAAAGGATTGAAATTTTATCCTAATAAAATCTAAGTGATGATGGAGTGGTAGGTTCCCAAGACCCTCAAGAACCTCCACATATTTATGGGGCTAATTGGTTACTATCTTAGGTTTGTCAAAAATTATGATAGCATTACAACCCCACTCACCTTTTTATTGAAGAAAGACTCCTTCCAGTGGACTAATTCAACTACCAAGGCATTTGAATAGTTTAAAATGGCTATATTCACAACTCAATTTTTGGCTACTCCTAATTTTTCAAAAACTTTTATTATGGAGTATGGTGCATCAAGATATGGCATGAGAGTTGTACTCATGAAATAAGGAAGACCGCTGGCATTTTAAAGTCATCAAATAAAGGAAAAAAATAGGTTAAAACCAATATATTAGAAAGATATGATGGCTATTCTACATGAAGTGAAGTAATGGAGACCTTATCTGATAGGTCATCACTTTCAGGTAAAGAGTGATCATGATAGCCTCAAATATTTTTTGGACTAATGATTGTCATATGAAGAACAAGAAAATGGGTGACTAAAATTTTAGGCTGTGATTTTTAAAGTGTATAAGAAAGGAAAAGAGAATGTGGTGGCATATGCCTTCTCTTGATGGGATTAATTAATTGAGGCATTTATATGTGTCATGACCATGTGGTCGGTAGATTGGCTTGAGGAAGTAATATCATAATGGGAGAATAACAATGATACCAAAGATTTGATTTATAATCTTCAATAGGGTTATAATGAATTTAAAAAATTTACATGGAAGGGGAACACATTATGGTATAAATATAGATATACCTTTATAAGCATTCTCTCCTTAAACATAATTTTTTTTAGGAACTTCATGCCTCTCCACTAGAGACCACTCAAGATTTTTGAAAACATATCATAGAATCAAGCAAGATTTTTTGTGGGAAGGACTCAAGGGGGATGTTCAAAAATATATGGTTGATTGCATGGTATGCCAACAAAATAAAGGTTAAACCATTAAGACCCCAAGTCTTTTTCAACCTTTATCCATCCATAGCCAGTGTTGGAAATAGGTTTCCTTAGATTTCATTATGGGGTTACCATGGTCTGAGGGTAAACATGTTATCATGATATTATGGATTGACTCACCAATTATTCTCATTTTTTATCCTTATCATAGTCATTTGTTACTAGTATAGTAGCATCTAATTTTTTCTATACAGTTTAAAAATTACATGACACTACAAAATCATTATAAGGGACCAAGATCCCATATTTACTAGTAATTTTTGGACTAAATTATTTGCATGTTTGGTACCTAGTTGGCTCATAGCTCATCCTATCATCCTCAATCTAATGGATAAAAAAATGTAGTCAAAAAATATTTTTAAAGTTATATTCATTGATTTGTTTCTAGCAAATAAGACAAATTGGTTCATTAGCTGCCACTTGTTGAATGGTGATATAACACTTCTTTTCACACTTTTTCTACTATGTCTCCTTTTATGGCATTGTATGGGTATCACCCCCATCCATCACTTTAATTTTTCTAGTGCATCCTAAGGCTTGATATGTTGAGGAACAAATTCACCATCAATAAGAGGTGTTAGTCAGTTTGCAAGAGAATTTAACAATGACACAAAATCGAATGAAGTAATAATTAGATCAAAACCACAATGAGTGGCATTTTGACATAGATTGAGAAATAATTACAAATATCAACACATTAAAATGGCTGAGCTTAATTACACAGTGATAGAGAAATAATTTATTTCCATAATCTATGCCATCAAAAAATTTAGACATTACATTATAGGTTATCCAATTTTAATCCATATTGATCACATAAAAATCAAGTATTTATGAATGAACTAGTAGTCAATATAAGGACAATTATATGGTTGCCTCTAATGCAAGAGTTTGATGTTAATATTATAGATAGGCTAGGGAAGGATAATGTTGTTGTGAACTTTCTATCATGTTTAACATGTGATGAACAAAGTCATATAATAGATAAATCCTTTCCTATTGAACATACTTTTTCATTGTCCACTAACACTCCTTAGTATACAAACATTTTTAATTAATTATCCAAATGATTACTTCCACAACACTTATCTCCAAAACATAAACATAACTTGGTGGAGAAAAGCAATGGAGAAAATCAGTCCATATCCATGGATCTCTGGGTGCCTCTTTTTCACTAGTCCTTATTCAATCATGTATTGGTGTATAAGATAAGATGAGGTTGTTAACATCCTTTGATCATGTCATGACGAACCCTAAAATGGTCATTTTGATACAAATATAACTACCATTAATATCCTAATTATAGGTTACTATTGGCCTACTTACATAAAGATGCAGTTATCTATACTTGGTAATGCGATTAATGCCAATGTATAGGGAAACACACATGTTTTGATGAAAAACCACTTCAGCCTCAAATGGTTTTAGAATCATTTGAAAAATGGGGAATTTTTTTAGACCAATATATCCTAAATCCAACAACAAGGAGTACATGCTAGTTTGCATAGATTATGTGACCAAATGGGTAAAGGTGAAAGATTTCACACATGCATGAGAACAAAAAGTGTACAATTTTTGTATGAGGAAATATTCACTAGATGTGGAATCCACACGAGATTTTTACAAATAAAGAGCCTAAATTCACATTTAATATAAAAACTTCCCTTGTTCATCAATATGAAATTAGGCACAAGAAGTCCACCCTGTATCATCCTCAGTCAAATGGATAGGTAGAGGTTAAAAATAGAGAATTGGAGAAAATTCTCATAAAAATAGCAAATGTGCACTATAATGATTAGGAAGCACATTTTCAAAAAATAAGTATGGAAATACCAAATCACATAGAAGACTACAACTAGATTTACCCCATATGAATTGGTCTATGGGAAGGAACTTATTTTCCCCCTATAATTTGATCATAAAACCTTGTAGGCAGCTTTAGAACTTGACCTAGATTTGTCACATGCATAGAAAGATAGGATCATGTAAATGAATTATTTGGATAAAGTTTGAAGATAATAATTACACCATATATAGGTGGTATAATAATAGTGGATCAAATGGCATGATAATCATATCAAGATGAGAAAATTCCATCTGAGAGATTGGGTTTTACTTTTTGATACTAAATATAAGGACCACAAAGGGAAGCTAAGAACTAGATGTCTTAGTCCTTATGATATAGAGGAAGTGTTTGACGATGGATCTATCAAGTTACACATAATTTACCCTGTATGGTTTTGTTTATTAGTCAATTATCATCAGTTGAAATTATACAAAAATCCACTTTCCAAATCAATCTGCACATGGTTTCTTCTAGATGAACATACCCTTCCTTCCACTTAGTCTATATTGAAACTTGTTCAAACATCTAAAGGATATTTTATCCTATTTTTCCTCTCTATGGAGAAAGGGTAAGGATTTTATCACAATCTAGTCCAATTGCACATCTAATAGGCTGGCCATGAACTAAATAAACATTATGCCTGATCAACTACTATGTTGATCAGTCAGGATAAAATAAAATAAAAAATAAAAAATAAAAAATAAAAAAAATCAATAATGAAAACCTTTGATCATTGTTGATGAACTTAGTTAGAAAACTAGTCACTGCCTGACCAATGTCCATATCAAAATCCTTGATGGAGAATCATCTTTTTTGTCATCTAAGGGATTAGAGAGAGCAAAATAATAATAATGATGTGCTTTCCATTATCCTCTTTGTTCACCACCTCTTCCTATGTGTTTATCATCTCCTACATCTCCCCACATATAGCTATAACTTTCATATTACTTGTTATAATTTTAAATTTTAGTTGTTACGAGCTAGAAACAATCACTATAGGCTAAGTAGATAATGCTACATAATTATTAGATGTTATAGAAAGCTAGGAAATGATGCAAAAAGGTTATAATTACAACAAAATGACTAATAGATGATATAAGATGGAAAGTATACAAGATATAAAGAGTATAAAAGTTATAAGATAGACACTAATGGCATAAGGATATGAGGAAGTTACTCCAAGATTAATCATAGTGGAGTCCTTTGATACAGTGATAGATTAAGTTGCTATAGAATGATGATATTACCATATGAAGCATTAGATATTTGATGTAAGTTTATCTGTATAGTTATATGTACTATTTTTTCTCCTAGTTACTTGAAACTACTACAAGTCATCTCTCAACATTTCAATAATTCCTTGAAATCCTCTTCCTACAAACACTTACCTATCCAAGTAACTAGCACTCCTACTAGAAATCAGAAGCCACATAGATCATTACATCAACACTTTTATCAACCTACCTACAACACTAATAGACACAAGACCTCTCTATAATTAGCACCATCACATTTCCATACACTCTCCACCTCGTCATTACGTTGTCAGCTTCTTGCACTTCCTACTCTTACCATAACTCACTTGAAGTGATTGTATAGATCCATATAATTGGTAACCAACTTGGTAAAGGTAATAATTTCTTCTTCAAAAATAATCATACTTTATTTCATATGGGTATTTATGAAAATGTCATCATATGATTATGAGTGTTATTTAATTACTATATTTTTAGCCTGTGGCAATTCATTTCCCTTTTTGGTAACTTATCCCATCATACTCAATACATGGTCATCATAAATCCTTTGCAATGACCTACCTTTTTGTCACATATTTGACATATCTTGTCCTCCACTTGTGGCTAAGTGACATGGTAGTTGGAGGGTAAATTTTATTGCATTGATATAATATATGATTTGAGGCACACAGTAAAATAAATAATTAATACAACTATGAATAGGTAAATCCAAGGTAATAATGGTTGCTAAACAAGCATAATGCATTGGCACTCTAATAAACCCTAAAAAAACCCTCTTATTTTTTTTGTTATAATCACAGAGTAAGCATGGGAGGAGACTTTGTTTGGAGATAACCTACAAACCTCACACCATTGTGGGACAATTATAATGTTGCCAATATCTTCCATAATAAAGGATGGATGACATTTTTTGAAAGATTAACTAGGCACAATGACCAAATTATAGAATAATTCACTAGCACCTTTGTCAATTAGGTAGTTATTGTCAAGGGGTTGAAGATAAGAGGCACTAAAGACTTGATAATTTAGTTAACTATTATTCCAAGTATAGGGGAGCTATGGGAGATAAAATCTAGTGTTATAAAAATAAGGGATATATTCTATGTAGGAGATGAGCAATTGGTATCTTCAAAGAAAGGCACACTTTGTACATATTTACCCTAGGTATGGGAAAAAATTTCTCTATTTACTTTCAAATATTTAACATTTGAGGGTAGACATTCCATGCTCTATGAAACTCATTTCAAATTTATTAATCATCTAAGGTATGATATAAGGTTGAATGTGCTAAATTTTTTGCTAAATTTATCTATAAAGATGGTAGAATAATATCAAAAGGCAAACCCAAATCTTTGTCTTGCCACTAATTAATTTAATTAATTCTCCAATGATGTGTAAGAGATAGTAGATCCAATTCAGCTTGGGATGATTTTATAAAAATGCGATCAGAAGAGGAGGTAGAGGAAGGGAGTGAAGAAGAGGAAGCAAAGGAAGAATTTAAAGAAGAGGAAGTAAAGGAAGCATTTGAAGAAGAATTAGAAGATGAGAATGAAGAAGAAGTAGTAGAAGATGAGAATGAAGAAGAAGAGGAAGTAGAGATAGTTACAAAAGAGGAAGTTACATTAAGAAGACAAGAGGCAGTTTTTGATCCAGCAATAAAACCTGTAGTAAAAGAAAGTATGGTGCAACCAAGGAGAAGAAAAATAAAATTGATTATTCCACCGTTTCCATCAAAATAACAAGAAGAGAGGGTACCAGAACAAGGAAACTAAAATGTTCCCTCAACTTAGAAACCTAAAAAAAGACAAAAATATAAATCCTTGTAGGTTTATAGAAGAATATCACACTGGTTAAGGGGGAAGTTAACTTCAAACATACTTTAGGAACCCCATCCCTAATTCAAATTAGTGAAGATTCATCTAAATAAGAGAGAAGGGATAGAAAATAATTAATTCCAATCATCGGTAGAAATGAAGAGTAGTATACCACTTCACATATCCCTGGATCTTTAGGTTATAAAGAATTGGAGAATGAATCCACTTCTTCACAATCAATAGAAGGAGATGTGAGTGAATAAGACAAGAAAATGAGGAGAGTTTTGATAAACTTGATAATACAGGGGAGCATGTATACCAATAGAACATTAAAATGCCACACCAAATATAAATTCAAACCCTAGAGTAAGATCTTATGTAAATTGAATTCCTTAGGGGCTGGGTAAGATAATTATAAGAACATAATGGATTAGACACACTAGCAAAAGTGGTATAATTAGAAAGTGTACAATTATAGGTTATTATATCATAGCCCATAGCATATTTTGTGGAACCATTTATGATACAACATAAAGCATCCCCTATAGTAGAATAATACCCTACCACTTCCAAAATTGTTAAGAAATTTGTTGCATTTGTTTCAACCCAAAAAAGTAACCCTGATCAAACACTATTTTTATTGAAATCTATTTGAAAGGAGATGAAAAAATTTAGGATGTAAAAATTTAATTATATATAAATTATATCCACTTAAAGGAAGGAAATAAGGTATTGAAAAAGAAAATTCAAGAGGATGAGGAAAATCTGTGACTAAAATAAAAAGTGGAAGGTATGGTAAAATTGACTAAGTAACTTTTGAATTATAGGTCACCTATTTGAGTTTACTCTATTTATCTTGAGGAGAAATGGTTAAATTTTAAATGCATGAGGGTGTACTATGATTTTTCCCACTCGATAATTAATTCCACATCATTATTTGAGTTGTATTGTAGTTATAGCCCTAAATCTTGTAATCAATTATGAGAGCTTTATATACGTAACTATGTTGTTCATCATGATGTAGAGTGGAACCCAAACCTATATGTGGGTGATGTTATAATTAATAAATTTTACTCATATTTGGTGAATGAAAAGAGAGAGGTCAGTAACTAATGGTATACCAATGAAAAAAATAAATTGTGTTGATGATTAAAGGCGAGGCCACTAGGGTTGATTTGATAGATAAAGATTGTGTTTCACTGGTGAGAAGGAGAGAAGTATATAAATAGTTTTTAAAATAATTGAGTCCCAAAATTAGTACCTTATATTATTGAATAAAATAGGTTAAGAAGCATTTAATGCTTGTATATCTAGATTTCAAGAGTTAACACTTGAATTAATAAATAAGGAGCCATTTTCTCGATATAATTTTAAAGCAGCCCTCAAAAGAGTTTACACATACATAAAAATTACAAGGAGGGAGGAATAAAATTGGATATCCAACCCAAATTATTTTGGTTCCCTATTCTTGAATAAATAATAAAAATATAGGTTGATAGAAATGCAAAATATAAGATATGGAAGAAGTTGGGGGTTGGTTATGGATTTTATGAAAAGCATGGTTCTTGATCATCAAAACCTTTTGACGTCAAGTTTATATATGCCCATGAGATGCATAAATTATTCATTAATTAAGGATAAGAAAATAATTAAGTTGGGGTATGTGATGTTAGTATAAATGGTCTAATCTGATCCCCTAATACCTTTCCTTGGAACCTCCTATGGACAACCTCTTAGGCATTAAAGCTATGTTTTATGTATTCCACCTATAAATAACACTAATGAATATGATGCATATGTTATTTATATATATATATATGGATAAAATGGTTTATTTTTTGATTTAGATGAATTATGTACTATCTTTATTGTGTTGGTTGAATTCTAATATCTTATGTTTAAGATCAAGCAAATATGACTAAGTATCATCCCATAGCAATTGGGCAATACCAGCCCGTGGCAACTAGGTAGTGCCATTTTTTAGCAATTGGGAAAGCTAATTCCTAGTGAATTGAGTAATATAACCCATAGTAACTAGCCTATAATAACATATAGGTTTCCATGAATACCCTGTATCAATTATTGAATAGTTTTTATATCTTGTATCAGTTATAACAACATGTTTGGTTGTTGCTAAGCGATTGAGGTAATTAAGGAATGGATCTCACAAGCTAGGATCATGAACAATGCATGACTAAAGGTGTTAAAAATGGTTCCTCCTTATTAGATCATATCTCTTTATCATCACAACCACACAACAAAACATCATTCATTTTATTTTCTTCTCACAGTCATTATTGGTAGCATTCTCATAGATAGGATGTACCAATGGCTTTCCTAAAATATGTTTGAATTCCTAGCTTGGGTATTTTAAGTTTAAAATAATAAGATGTTTTCACCTATATTTAAGATAGTAGGGTATAGGCCAATTGTAATAGTAAATTAAGGAGTGTATAGCATCTAAAGTATATCAAGTTATTTTCTATAATCTTTGTTGTATCAATCTTTAATTGCTATAGGATTCTTAATACAAACAAGTAATTTGAATAAAAAACATTTACTATACAAGGGAAGGATTAGAAATAAAATCCAACTAAGGAGGGGACCATATTAAGGATTTGTAGTGATAATCCTGATCCATTAGATTAGTTATTGGTTTATGTGTAAGTTTTCATTTTTTACTTCTAAATTTTGTAAATGTGAGTTGATTTATGTATAATAGAGATTGGCATGAATGTTATTAAATTTATTAAGGGAAGTTTACACATAATTATTTCAAGTAATTTTTGTTATTAAAGTATTGAAAAGTGTGATTTAATTTCCTTTACTTTCAATTTATGCAATTTATTTTTATGCAATAGTGTGTTACCTATCTGCAATTGATAAATCTCAACATATGAACAAGTGTTGCACATACAATATTGACATATTGTTGAGCTTAACACACCCTAGGTTGACATTAATAAAGGAAGTGGAGTTAATAAACCAAGTGTCTATCTTATTAATTGATATGGTTATACATATAAATATTGGTCTGTATTAGTTTAATTGGTGGTTAAATGTTTCTCGTCACTTAGTTGGCAAACACTACTAGGAATGCGAGCCTAAGATAGAGTGTCTTGATCATACCACATCTTATTTTCTTAAAAATTTGGCACTAACCCTTGATTAGTTTAGATAAAATGGTGGGGGGGGGAATTTTTATAGACAATTATGATTTCAACATCACCCCACATTAATTTAGTTGTCCATCCTTGAACCTACTCATCCTCCTTTCTATGCAACCAAAGTTAGTCAAATATTTTTTCCCTAAGAGAGTTAAATATTTTTTCCCTAAGAGGATTAAGAATAAAAGAATGAGGAAGGGAAATAAATTCACAAACCACAACTCTAAGTTTTCAAGATAAATAATTATGTAATGTTCTTCATCAATTCTCCTCTAAATTTAGCCCACCTATGGATTGTGAGATAAATAGTTTATGTGATGGCAATTGTTTCAGCACCCAGTACCTCTAAAATTTGAATTTGATCTAGAAGCAAACCCACCTATTATTTTATATTGTTTATCCTCTTAGTATCTTCCCTTATAATTTCCTTGGGGATGCCTCCCTCATATAATGTCTTCATATGGAGCTCTGATAAGCATTGTTCTAGATCTTTCTTCTTGTTGCCTATTATGAAAGTTAATTCATACACCTCTAGTAGAATATTTGTGCACTCTTCCTTATTATTTTTGGTATATACTAGGGAATTTATCAACATTAATTATTTCTCATCCTTAGAGAGATTAATTTTGATTACTATTAACTATTGGGATAAGTTCACAAACACACCTTTTGTCATATTTGCAATCTCTGATAACTCCTTCAGGGCCTCATCATAGTGGTGCAATTTTTTGGTGAATCTACATTCGGATTCCCTAAGCTCTTATTGTGTGTCTTTGATGCCATTCCTCTTTTTAGGATATCTTGATAAAGGACCTCTAATGTCTCTACAAGATTATCCTTGGTAGCACCAACTACATCTAGGAGCCTTGGCTATGTTTTCATAATCTAATCATAAAACTGTAAGGCTTTGACTCTTAGGGTACCCAATTAGATTTTTATTATCTCACACCCCTTGAGTTATATTGTGATCACTCTTTCCACCTTAGCCTATCACTCTTTCCTTAATTAATCTTTGTATGTGCCTATTGTGCTGGTCTAGGTGACGGTGGTTTTGCTTGCTCATTTTATCACTTCTTCTTCCTTTCCAAGAGGACCTCCTCTAATATGGTGTCTTATAATCCCTCAAGTGTAGGATTTTTTGGTTCATTCTCTTACTTTAACTACATCTTCTTTGGTCCCTTTTTATTTGGGAGTTATTCTTTAGACCTCATTTCCTCTGATATATCTCACATCGAGGAAGGAGGTTGAACCTCCTTCCTTTTGATTTCTCCTTATTATAGGTAGAGGCACGTGGATCTACCAATTCTTGATTCCTTTGGGTCTTATCATCTATTTATATCTCTTTAGACCCATCCTACATGAAAGAGGATGATTCTAATCACCTCTTTTTATTCTCCTTCTAGGGAATGGGGATGTACAAACTGCTCAACCTATCCTCTAGTGGTGGGTTTATCTCTTGCCCATGTGCCTCTATGTTAGCAAGTTACTTCTTTAGCTTTAGATATTATTATAACTTGTATGATATTTCTTTGATGGTAATAATTTAAATCAGTCCAAGGGCACACTCACTATTATTTGCTTCATCATATTCCTTTAGTATAAGATCCCCTAGGTGAACTCAAGTTGCATGTAGGGTGTGGATGTCAACATTAATCCTCTACACATCTATTCTTATTTTCTTCAAATTTTTGACAACATCAATAAATTCAAGCATTTTAAACCCATAGTGTAGCTTCAGCCATGAAGTCATGTTACCAATGTCCAGTCTAATTTTTTCTATGGAGTAGTGTTGCATGATGGTGAATTATGCATAACCCTTTATCAAATCTGAAAACATCTTTGGTATGTACTATTATTATCTTATGACCTCTCTTAGGCATACAAACTAATGGTTAACTCTAGCCTTCTAATTGGGGGTGACCATTACATGTTAGGTATATGTATGGTACCTGACTATTAGGGGTTATCATGCATGGTCTATGACCAACCACCTCCTTGAGCATTCTTAGGTACATAATCTCATAAAATAATAGTAAAATGAGGATTGTGAAAAATATAAACTTATCCCCAACCTTATGCACCTTTAATGATCAAGTTTGATAAGAAATTGGAGATATTAAACAAGGTTTCATTTTCCATCTCATGCATGATGTAGAGAAATATCTTATTAATATCTCCCTAGTGCTTTAATCTAGATAGTTTGGTACTCACTAGTCATGTTGAAATCCTAGTGGATCTATCCTCTATGTTGGTGATTGGAAAAGTAAAACATCCCTTCTTTTACTTAATCTCTTGGTCCACATGATCGATATCATTTAAATTTTCCAATGCTCCTTAATATCCCTACCTAACTGAGGTAAACCAGTCACCTTATGAATCTAGGCCATTATAATATTCATTATTTATCCTAAAAAGTAGAATCTATACTCATGGACATGGGAGATTATAAAGTGGACCAATAATTTGACCTTGAAAAAATATGGGAGCTTGTAGAGTTGAAAAACTCTAACCCTTTCCAACTGCATTCTGACATAATCATCAAAAATGAGGTTTCCTTTAGAAGTCTTTTTTCCTATACTGATTAGGTAATCATCTCATAATTTAACCTCATTTCTTATAATGTAGTGGTTATAATATTTCACTCTACATTTATCCACCATATATTCCCATTCCTCACCATGCTCTACAGTGTCAATATATTACATCACTAAAAAACTCATTTTTATTGTTCTTGACCAATCTCTTATTTGTGGCATGGTTGGGGTGTTTTCTCTTTTTCTAGGATTGGGCATGATTTTCCTTGGTTGTACCTATTTTTCCTTCTTGTAACTAGTATATGCCTCTCATTCCTTTACATTTGGTAGTTCTATCACCCCTTCTTCTCTAATAATGATTGATGGCCCTTTAAACTGTGTTGTCTGGTGTTGTTTGTTCCTCTTCCATTATGGGTGTTCTAAACTATGTACTTGGAATGTGGTTCTTATTTCATGATGCCTTGGCCTTCAGTCTAATACTTATCCTTAAACCTCTCTAATTCAACCTTGCCTTCCCTATTTAGTTGAATCCTTGAATCTTGGCTATTATGCCCTTACACTAGCAATGGCATTGTTAGACTTGGATTTGAGCTTCATAAACTTTAATGGTAGTTAAAAAACTTTGTAACCTTCATCTAATCAAATTTATTGTTTTTAATTTCTATAATACTTTAAAATAGATAATTTTAGAGTTTAAAATCCTTGGAGATCTTGATTGTATTTATTAACGGTGTCTTTCAGTTGTTCTAGTCTCAAATGCATAATTATATTATCACTCTGGGTCACTCAAGCTTTTGGTGTTGCTTAAATATTTTAAATTAAAAATGATGAATTAACATGAATTTTCCCATTTTCATCCTCCTTGGGGATTTTCCCAAGGTCCACTTTAATGTGATGGTCCCTGATGTGACATATTTTTTTCTTCCCACATTTAATGTTGTCATCTTTTACATTAATCACTAGTGTATACCAGTTTTCCAACACATCTTCTTTCCAATTTTTAAATATTTAAGTGATGTCATCATACTTTGTACACTCTTTTTACATTTTTGTTCTTGGGCATTGTACTTCCCTCTATCTTGTGTTTTTTTTGCCTCATTGTTTCATTTTCTAATTCACCAAACTTTGTGCTTCCACTTGCTAATTCCTTTACTTTTTATGTTGCACTTCTCCATTCCTACCAATTTTTGATACTTTTTAATCTACCCCTACCTGACACTAAATTCTACACTTAGTCCTTTGACATGACAAGTCTTTTATCTAGGGATTTATTAAAGGGTTGGGCTGATTCAAGAGATATTTGACCCATTAGTAAACACCCAAGCCTTTTTTTTAAATGGACCATTACAAGGATTACCAAGATAGTGTTAAACATTCAAGTTGTTGTAGATTTCCAAACTGATCCTAATAGAAACACTCCCCCAATAACTTATATGTCTAATGGTGATGACCTTTAAGGAATGCCCCCAATCGACTTGCCCATCTGGACTTATGAGGTGCATGCACATTATTACCTAGATGGTGTATAACTATTTTTCTAAAAGTTGACCTAAGCTACTCTACATTATAAATCAAAAGAAAATACATAAAATAAATGGAATATGTTTTATTACAAGCATCACCCTATTAAGTATGATACAACCTTAGTTAGTTCCCATTGAAATTCCCATGTACCATTTTATCACTTAGTATGTGTTGTTTGCATGCACTAGTATCTAAAATGTTGTGAATAATATAAGCCTTGAGCCACTAGATCTAAAGTTTGCTAGGGTGTTTTAGGTACTTTAAATAATAAAGAATGATATGAGTGTCCTTAATTAGTATCTTTCCCTTGATATTATTATCATGCCAAGCATTTTTTTTAGCCTTCTTTACAGTCTAGATCTATTGAGCAATGGCATGTTGTTCATCCATTTCATTAATTCTTCTAGGTGCATTGCTAAGGACTTGGTGTTATCAAGCTAAGTGATGTGGGAGATGTGTACAAAAAGCACCAGGAACTCCATGGGTATGATAGCCTCAATCCAAATTGCCATTTTAAATGGTGTATACTTGTTCATACACTTATATGTGGTTTGGTAGGCCCATAAAACTATTAAAACTCAATAATCTTAGTCCATGTATCCTACATCAAAAATCTTAGAGAGGAAATTTAATAATGTATTATTGAAAGATTCAGTGATTTCTTTTCCTACATATGAAAGGGTGGTTTATTATGATGTGTGATCATGAATTAATAAATTAGAATCCACATAGTTTCATTAATGAAGTGTGTGCCCTAGTCACTAGTCAAGCTAAGTAGGCATCCCTAACAACTAATGAAATTTTCCCAAAGGAAACATTTATCCATGGTTGTATTAATGTTTTTTGTGGGCATGACCTTGCCCCATTTGGTTAAATAGTTTGTTTTAGTGATTGTATATCGTGCATTTCTACTATGTTCAATAGGATCAATAGGACCCACAAAGTCAATGGCCCATTTCTCAAAAACAAATTACATGAAAATGGGGATAAAAGGCATCTCAACCATGTGATTATGATTCCTAATCCTCTCTAATACCTCACATTTAATTTCATATTCTATTTAATCCATGAACAAGGTTGGCCACCAAATATAAGATAGTATAATTTTTTAGGCAGTGTCATCACTAGAAAAATGACCACCAACTATACCTTCATGTGTCTCATAAATCACACCATAATGCTCATGCTCTATAATATAGGGATGTAATATCTCATCACAACCTAATTTATATAGCTCCCCTATAATCAATTAATAGGGGGTGGAATGAATAGATATATATTTCTTCTCTTTTGTAGAAAGGTTCTTGGGCATGATTGTAGAAGTGAGGAAGGCAAGAAAAATGACAAGTTCCTCTGGGAAACATTGTAATTTATATAAATAGGAATCTTACATATAATATTTTATTTGTAATGTATCCTTCCTAGTGTTGATCCAAGATAAATGATAGGGTCCAAAATTTTACTTGCTTGGTTTTACAGCCACTAAAAATTAAAATTCTTGAAGAGTATGATCTAGTAGTAAATGTGCCCATGGAGAATGGGCTTATTGACTAAGTACTTAAAATCCTCTTGATTAGTGAAAAACATAGAGGGGGTGGCCAAAAATTATTTTCAAAACTTTTAAAGTTCATAAATAATTGATACAACCTTGTGCTCAATGGTGGTGTAATTCTACTTGATTGGCATGAGCTTTCGGCTTGTAAAGCAGATCAAGGGATCAATCTTATTTTCACATAATTAGGATAAGAAACACCAATAAATATCCCTTTAAATTATTATTTTCACATTATAAAATTTCTAATTCAATATCTTGAACACTTTTTCTCCCGAATTGAATAGTTCATACTTCAAAAAGAGCTCCTCTAACAATGCAACAATTTTGATGTAGTGTCAGATGAATTTTTGGTAGTAGTATGTATGTCCTAAGAAATCACACACATACTAATAATTTTTTGGGACATATAGTTGAATAGTTTTATTTGCCTTATCAGGAAGAATACTTCCTTTACAAATGACATGATCAAGCAATTTGCAAAAAAAAGTGGTGAAAATGAACTTCTTCAAATTTAGATAAATATGCAGTTAGAAGAAACACTCAAATTTGAGACTTAGGTTGTTTTATTAGTATTTATACTATATAATCATAAAATACACTTGGAAAAAGTGGTGGATAAAGTCTTTGAAGGTAGTAATGACTATCTGTGAGAAGACTCTAGGAGCATTCTTCAAACCAATGGGTATTACATTATAGGTGAAAGTGTTCCACTTTGTTGTGAAGGTGGAATTTGGTTTATATTCATCTTAATATAAACTTGGTTATATCCATAGAAACCATCAGTGAATGTATACACCTCACAACCTACCACCTCTTGAATAATTTTCTTAGTGAAGGTAGTGGGAAATGGGTTTGATACATAAACCAAATTAAGGAGGTGGTATTAAACACAAATCCTAATGTACCCATCCTTATTAATGTTTATCACCATAGGGATCACCCATTTAGACTCCTCCACTGAGTATATTACACCTAGAACTAGGATGTTGTCAATTTCAATCTTTACTTTGGCATGAAGGTTGGGATTCATTTAGTATGGCCACCTCTTCATTGACATAACACATTTGACCAAATATATCTTAATTTTTCCCAAATATTAATGTACACCTTTCATTTCTTGATAAATTTTTAGTAATATATCTTAAAACATGCATAAGAGCTCAATAATGCATTCCAACTCCATGTTTTAACAATAGTCTCCTATGGTAGCAATCTTTGGTTCTACCTCCAAGCCTATGTTCACTTTGGTCATATTTAAAGGTTTGTGGTGGCATTGGTTTAATTACCCCTTTTCTTCGACCACTTATCACTATCCTTACAAATTTTTAATGTACAAGTTGTCAGGCTCACCCTCTTGAGGTTCTTCCTCCACATTACAAACCAACATATATTTTTTTGTTATGTTTTTCTAGTTGCACATTTTCCAAATGGTCTTGTCCTCTTTGTTGGAATCATTATTTACAGTATGTTCTACAAATAACTTTAGCATGTCTAGCCCTTTCTTACTATATATCTATATGACTTTTTCCTCCATGATGGAATCATTGTCAAATCTAAAATAAAACATGCCTTATAAATGTTCGACCAACTCCTTGTTAGAGGAAAAAATGGAAATGGTGTGGATAAACCTTTTATTCAATGCACTTAATTCTATTGATTCCTGACACATTTCATTCACAACATACCAGGAATAGACCTAAGTGATTAGTGACCAATATAAGGTAAAATATTTATTAGTAGGCAAGGAAGACTTCTCAATCAAGTGTCTTCATAGACCTGAATATGTGCCCAAGGGTTTGAGTTACCATTATAAATTGGCAAATTCTATTTGTGGTTACTTCATTCAAATTGGGAATGCATAGAATCCTTAATTTTGGTCTAGGTAGGTAGGTTGGGCTTGTGGGTAGCCCACAAATATGTGACAATGAATTTCAAAATTTAAACCAAGGTGCCTATATGATCATGCTCTTTGGGTACACAAACCTCCAAGTATTGTACATGTCGATAAATAATAATGGAACCATTGAGTTAGGCCAGCTTAGCAAGCATACCCCTACTTATATGAAATACCTACTTAACCTTTGTCATGGCATGAAGTATCTAGACCTTTTGGTTATGTTGGCATAAAAGGCTTGTAGTGAATGTTGAGATTGGGATCTTGACTAAATTATGTTGTACTTCCACCTGATTTCCTCATAAGACTCATATACTCATCATTAATAGGTGATTTTTGAAGTGCCTTAGACTAATTGTGTCTCATCCTAGTCTATGATTCCTTTTACACTTGAATCCAAACTATATGTTCCTTACATAATTTGTTATAAATACTATTAATCTCATCCTCTTAATCAACAATTTCCATGTACGAGGTCCCTTGGTCAATGGGTAATGGTATTACCATGCACTCATTCCCATTATTGAAGCTCATAAAACATTGCTTGAACCACATATCTATGTTATTGACATAGCACTAGGGTCTTCCAAGTAATGTTATGTATTTATAAGCTTTTGAAATCTCAATTACCTTAAATTTTGCCCAAAACTTTGTGTTAAATATCTCAAGGTTGGGGTTGGGAAGAGTACATATAGGCTGGGCCTTGGTTTTATTTTCCATGAATAACACATTGGGGGACAGTCATAGGGGAAGACTACCCATTTTGTGCCAAACATCCCCCATTAATATGTTTATCTCTACATCATTATCTACTAAAATGTCTTAGAATATCTAACCATTTATATCTGTATCCATTAGTAACTCCCTATCATATCCTAAATTTAGGGTGATCCTCAAGTCCCATCCTTTTGACATTCTAGGGCTGAATACATCAATGCATTTTTTTCCATTTTATTTAGCCAGTAGTTTTTTTTAGCATTGATACCATACCATAAAGGTGCAAAAGGGATAATATCTTTGTGAGATCATCTCTTTACTTATTAGTGAGTATCTAGGATCAGAGATATTTTCTTAAATTTTATTCTAAGTCACATGCATGTTATAATTCACCTTAGCTAGTTTATATTATGTCCATAGCTTCTTTAAGTACTAATTTCTGACACACTCCATCTAGGTATGGTACTCTTTTGGGGTTAGAGTATGCCATGTGATCTTTAGACCTTCTTGTCTCATAACTTGGCTTGACTTTCTAAATGGGAACAACTATTGACTATATGGTTATGCCACTCTTAATTGTCACCTACACCTTAGGGTTGGTATTACCCTTAACCTAGGCCTTCAGGACCCATTAATTTAGGTTACATATGCATCATATCATTATTTTACCCTTCTAAGCCTTCCCTTGTGTGTGACCTTTTCATACATATCTAGTCATTCCTCTACTTTGTGGTTACTTATGCAATACACAAAAGTAGGGTGTATAGTGTAGTCACACTGATAATGAGTGAGTTGTATACACTTGTAATAGCTACATGTTTTTAAATATCCTTCAGTTCATGCTCCACCTTTATGACCTATTTGTGCACACTATTATATGTACCCATCATAAACCTAATCAAATGGTGTCACTACCACTTGCCTCATGATCTAATCCATCAATTCATTAACTACCCTACAATCCTCAGTATTATGAGTAGTGGTGTCTCATATCTTATATTAGACAGAAACCATTGCTTGAGTTGTGCATGGAATCATGGGTATTTATGTATGTAATGTCCCTCTATATATAGCTCATAGGATGCCAATAGGGTGCGTACATTAAGTATTGGGTAATTATTCTTATTGTGCCCCTTTACTTCATAGTCTATGTGCTAAAGTCCATTACAAATGTTGTGTGTGTTATTAACTATTACCTTTTATAATAGCACACTAATTGAAATAATTTATACCTCAATGGTCGGATTGACTCCATAATTTATGCCTCCCATAGCCTCAACTTTCAACACTATTTATAAGGCCTTCCATGGCTCAACGAGAGTCCTCATTGATAAAGCACACCAATAGGAATCAATAAATCCCCCAACAAACCACTATGCATGTTGTAATGGGTGGATTACATAGGAGAGCTTGGATAATATAGTCTTAAAATGGGCATAATAGGCATGATCACTCTCAATCTCTTCCTACTTGATCTTATTCAATGCAATAATGATCTATTGTTCAAACTCATGGATGTCAAACTCCTTTAGGAAGTTTGATTTTAAGAGGTTGTAGTCTCAAAAATATTAACTTAGATCATGCTTCCTATACTAGATGTGGGTATGATCTTACAATGTCATGGCAAATTAACTCACCTTGTGGTCAAATAGTGTAATTCCATTTGCGCATCATATGAACTTGCATTTATAGATGTGTTTTGTAATATTCTCAACCCCTCGATACTATAGTAGAGTTAAGGACATCTCTTATATGACATGAGGGGTAGTTACATTTTTTTTGGGTGCCTATGGTACCTACTACACTAGGGAACTATGAAAAGGTACTCATGAACTATGATTGACTACAACAGTCCCTTGTGTTGGTGGCACAACCATACCACCTCCTGTAATGGGTGATACTACTACTCCTTCAGCTACTTGAAGGACTTGTTGAGATATCAGTATCCCTCCATCCCTAGCTTTTGTACTTTATGTTAAACCACTCATTTGAGGGTTTGGACCCCATCCCATTGGTGGTACTCTAATCTGCATTATAAAATTTTCAAATACATGTAGTCCACACAACTACCAATCTGATCAATTGATAAAGGCCAATGTTTATCAACACACTAATTTCTCTCTCTTCATGCTTTGAACCCTTATGTTTATAATGTTAGATATATGACTACTACTTATTTGTGTTTCTACTAAAATTGGGTGAGGCACTTAAGTAGGTGATTCTAGTAAATTTGAATCCGACATCTTCATGATGATATTCCACTCAACTTATTGTTGTGGTACCTTAGCTTCTCTTCCCAATACTTGCTCTTGCTACTTGTTGCCTAATTTTTTTAGACTAGATCACAACTCTTTTGCATGAGATCTCTCCTCAAGCCATTCTTATCCTACGTGGGTCCTCATGACATATCCTTAGTTGAGGTCCCTTTCTATCTAGGGTCCTTCTTAATTACTTTCTCTATATGAATTTTAGTGTGTATATGCCTTCATGGCCCATGTCCACTTAGTATTTCCATGTTGATGTCTCCTCTTTCTCACAATTTTTCATTCGTCATGCCTTCTTCAACCTCTACCTTTCATGTCACCCATGTGTGGAAGGACTTAGATAATCATTGGTAGGTCTTCAATCACCTTATTTACCATCAACTTTTTGATCTCCAATGGTAGTTTATTTAGGTATGAGCCACTTGGCTCATGAAATAATTGGTACTCAACTTATTCAAGACAAGAATATGTGTATAAGGTAAATTTTAACATGTATTTTTTTAACACACCTCACCACAAAACATCAATAGCTCTAGTCTAGATTGTGTCCAAGTTCTATATTTTCTCCACACATTGCTTAGTTAAAGGATACTTCAGTCCTAAATTTATTATTTTCTGAAATGTATATGCCATAATCCATGCATGTAGAATATTTTGTAATTCCCATAAAAATTTCTCATATATAAGGTCATATGAATTATCTTCAACCCATTTCTTTGGATTCTAACTACCACAACTAGCGTGACTCTTTGAAAACTTATGTTGTATTTTCTCTAACCAATGCTTAATATTTTCCAAGGAGATTTGGTACATAATTTTTATCAGCATTACATCAACAAAATATGACAAGTCCCAACAATAAAAATAAACTATTATGCTAGTTTAGGGTAACTAGCACTCTAGTCCTTCTATGCACTCCAACATTTAACCTACCCACCTTCTATGCTAGCACATCATGTGAGTTTGGGAACATGTGCTCAGTTTAGGTGAAAAAAATATATAAGTTGGCAATGGCTTCATTTAAAAGGGTACATTGACCTATCATCTCCCTATACTACATACTTAGGACCCACAATTTAACACAATGAACCACACGAATACTAGCATACCTAACCTTTATACACTTTATATTAGAGGATTGCTAAGTTACTTAAAAGGGGTAAATTATTCCAATGCAAGATAATAAAATTATTGATGAATTATTTCATATCATATGAATACTAGTTAACACACATTTTATTACACATAAAACAATATCAAACATGTATAAAATGATTCTCTCTATGTCCTAAACATTTTAAAAATAATTCTACAACAATTTATTGTTAGTTCTCATTTTTTGTCCCTATTAGGTCTCTACCCTTTATAGGCATTTTAATAGCTCTAGATATTGCATGTAAAATCACCTATCATAGTTCAATAGTTAATGCCCTTTTCCACTCATCTTGGAAATTAATACAATGTTTGACTCCAAGTTAGCTACCTCACCATGTGCTTCCATTTTCTAGTTGTTTGTTAGACCCATATCATTGACAATAACTTCAAAAAATATCCTCTGTGATTTTTACTATGGCTTCTTAGTAAATGGGGTATTACATGTCTTGGTTCTACTAGTTTTTCATTTGTGCATGTGGACTGGTTTTATCATCTAGCATCGTGCTTAGTTGGAAACCATTTTTGGGCACATGAACCTGAGATAAAGTGTCTTACACGTGCCATGTCTCATTTTCATAGGCATTCAACATTAACCCTTGGTTGGTTTGAGTGAACATGGTGGATTTGGTATGGCCAATTATGGGGCAACTATCTATCTTGTACACTATTAGTTTATACTCTACTAATCAGTTATATGAACTCAACATTATTTATTGATTCTACCAATGGTAAATTATTCATAATTGTATTGCATTGGTCAATGTATTGTGCCTTTTGGTTTATAGTAATGTTAGATTTGACAAAGATGTTAGTCCATGATACACCTGATAAATTATAATTTTGTGTGGTATCTATATTTCAACAAGTATTCTTACCTTTATCAATATTTAAAATCACAATTTTTCATTTATCTATGTTCTTGTGAATTATTGCCTTTGAATCATCTCTATATTCACCTGGGCTAACTGGTGTAAAACTCAAACCACATAAATAATCATAAATGTTCATTTGTATTGTATTTGTATCATCATCATAATTGGCCTTGTAATCATCATAAATATCTTTTACATATGCAAAATTTTGATCTTTTGCATTCACTAATAATGATAATTCATTTACATGCTCTTCTTGTTCTATCTTTTGAGTTGAATGTTGTTATTTTAAAACATTTATAGACTAGATCTTTTGATAATTTTTAATGGATTCACCAACCTCATAAATATGCATATAGGTATGATATTTGGTGGTGTCACTATAGTATATTGAGGTGCTTCTAACTATGATTTATCCCTAGTAATAAATTATGTAATTTACTATATCTGAATGGTTGATTATTAGAAGTGCATGTATATAAATATTTGTCATGTAAAAATTTAACAAACTGATGTAAATTAAAAGGTATAGCTTCCATTGCATGTATTTATGGCCTAACTAATAGTAAATTATAGTTTAAATTATTAGGCATTACTTAAAACTAAGTAGATAATATTTTCAGCCCTACATTAATATCCAAAGTGATACAACCCAAATATTGGCAAGGCACACTATCAAATATGTGAATATTCTTATATGTTTATTAAATAGAATCCATATTAATAACCATTGTCTATAATAATGTAATATTTTAAATATTTAAACCTGGACCATAATCTATCAAAACCCTTTTGACTCTCATATTTTTTATTTGAACTTGTATAAATAAAGGAAGATTCTAATCAATAGTAGAATGAGTAGGCACATCATCATTTATAAAAAATATAACATCCTTAACATCCTTAAAATTATTTACAACATATACAAAATAAGAAGGCTATGTGTCGCATGGCATATATGTGTGATTCAATGCTTGATATAAAATATCCTTGAAAATGGCAGATTTATGAAGCAATTCTAACATAGAAATCTTAGCTGGTGTATTTTTTAATTAATAAACAATATCTCATCTCTTAGGTTTATTAACTAGTCATGTTGGATTTGATTAGGGATGAGGAGTGACCTCTTGAGTTTGTTCCTCTTAGCTTGCCTAATGGGGCACCCGACCTTGTATAATGAGAATAACTCTGACCATAGGATCTACTATAAGCCTAGGATATATAGTAGAGGTAGGATATGAGCTAAGATAATTTGGAGATCTATGGGTAATATGAACAAAAATAACCATCTAATCCCTTTGATGTCTAGTAGTTGTAGACACCTAATTTTAGCCACAACTGGCTTTCGACCAGACTTCAAACTGATTCCTACCAACCATTACAAATTAAGCCTAAGAATCACTAAACATCCTAATTCTGGTCATGTATCATTCATCAATACTCAGAATCATGTTAAGGCATCCCTATTTGGGATACTATCCCATGTGTAATAACAACCTCTCATAGATTCATCCCTACGCACCTTATGACATAACAACTGATAATTTGGCCTATGGACCTATTAAGTAGGGCACTTGATCAAATCTTAAAAGAGATAAAATGCTAATCAAAATGAGTCATCTAATTAAACTAGATTAAATGCTTTATTGAATTTTCCATTTATAATTAATGAATATCTAAAATGGAAATTCCAAATATCAAAATATCAAGCCTTTTCATCATTGCCTTTATTAGTTGTCAAGCTCTTTCAAAATATCCCAAAATATCTAATTTGAGAGCCATGCCTAGTAATTAAAAACCATAATTTCATGACAAATTTTAACTCAATTGAAGTTAGTCTCAACTCACCTAGGGTTATTTTGAACCCATTCCATGTTTAAACTCAACCTTAACTCACCTTAGGTGAGAGTTAATTCTTGAGGCTATAAATACAAGACCATACCTATTCATTTCTAAGCTCTTTTAGTGTAAATTTATTACTCCTAAATGTCTTCAAATCTTTGATAGTGTAGATTTATTATGCAGGATTTACTCCATAAACTTCATTCAATTAATTTTAACATGCTAAATTTATAAGACAATTAGCCAAGGCAAGGTGCCAAGGAAAGATGTATCAAACAAAGATCCATTGATGAAGATTTCTTGATGCACAAACTAAGCAAGCCACTTCAACAATCCATTTGGAGCTCTAAGGAAGGTAAAAGAATGATTTATTTTATGTTCTAATTGTGTTTTCATATGCATGTTTGTTACCTATGTTCTTCCTAGTGTCTAAGATAGAGGTGTTAGGATTTTGGTGTGTTATTTTGATTTGTTTTATTGCACTAACACAAGACCAACCTCCCCTTTATGTATTCCTTATTCACATCATGTATGCCTGGTGGGACATGATGATATCGTATGGCCAAGGAGATTCATAATCTAGTTTTGGTTTTTCTAATGGATGTATATAAATCTTCAAATTTCAAATTTTAGCTTTGTTTTTTATGTCTTTCTTTTTTAAGCAAGTCACAGGTTGTAGATATCGACACTAAATTTCTGGATTGATGTCGATTATAAGAATCAACCATGAACTCTATGTAAAAAATATAATAAGGTAGGGAACATGGATAATACTGGTTTTACTTGATTTTTATTGCCTTTATTTTGTGTTTGATGATTTGCATGTTGTTTGTATAACCCATTTCTTGCAAAATCTATGAGATGGTTGGGTTTTAAGCTCATTTATTAATCATTTTTTCATCAAAATAAACTTGGTTTTTATTTTTTTTATAGTAAACATCGATGATATGCTTAATCGATGTCAATTTTTGTAATTAATATTGATTTATGTCTTTCTTTTTTAAGCAAGTCACAGGGTGTAGAGATCGACACTAAATTTCTAGATCAATGTCGATTATAGGAATCAATCATGAACTCTATGTAAAAAATAGAATAAGTCAGGGAATATGGCTAATAATGGTTTTACTTGATTTTTATTGCCTTCATTTTATGTTTGATGATCTGCATGCTATTTATATAACCCATTTCTTGTAGAATCTATGAGATGTTTGGGTTTTAAGCTCATTTATTAATCATTTTTTCATCAAAATAGACTTGGTTTTTATGTGTTTTATAGTAAACATTGATGATATGCTTAATTCATTTCAATTTCTATAATTAATATTGATCTTTATGGATCGGTGATGATTGGCCTCTGAGACAAGAAATCAGAAACCTAAGAGATAAATTTAAAATGTTTTTTTCTCACTTGATTTTGGGCTTCTAAATAGGTAAACCCTCTAAAAAATTATAGGTCTTGAGGTGGAAATAGAAAAGTTTAAGCAGGTTAAATATTACACACATTTTATTTGGTGCTTAAAATATACTTAGTTGTTTTTCATCTCTTAGTTGTTTTTGAAGTTTTTTGTAATTATCAATAACTAAGCCAAGGGGCTCAAACTTCATAACACATTTTGTTTTGGTATTATAAAAATGAACTCTAATTTTAGTTAAATACTCATAAGAGTTTCATTTTTATGCTTATTTATTTAAAGTGTTTTTTTTAGAAAAACAAGTGGCATGTTTATGCTCTTTCCCCATCCCCTTTAGGTAACTTGAGTGATCAAAAATGCCCACTCTTTAAATTTATCACTTTGGTCCAAAATGATGGAACCAAAGTCATTAAGGGCCTCCCAAAAATCCATATGATTTGGGTGACCCCAAAATTACCCTAAATTCCTTCCACTTGTCTTTAATTTCATGCATTTTATCTTGTGGTTAGGATTTCATCACCTCCTCACAAGTTCTCTAGGGAAGTAGTGACCCAAAAATTCATCTCTGAGCATCATTTCAACACCACTCCATGATGGGGTATATAAATTGAGGGTTACCCAATGGGATGCTTATTTTGAGTAGTTAAAACAAGCTCTGTTAGTGGTACTCAACCTCAAAATATAAGGTCAAATTAAACATTGTACTACATTGAATAATTGATGGATGTAGTGGTTGTGAAAAGGACAAGACCTTTTCACAACAAGCTAGTAGATGCAGACTAAATGATGTGATTGTGACCTAGTGTTTACCACACGTATAGGACCATTTAGAAATGAGTGAAAATTAATAGTTTAGATAACCCTACTTGATGTAGATATATTGTTAATGCAAGGTGAGTAGCCTAAAGTTCTATGTCATCGTACAAACTCTTGAGAGAAGCGGGGAAATAAAAACCTTACTTTTCATGCACTTTTAATTTTTGGGTTAACAACTTAAAATATTCTCAATATACATTATTTAGATGAAATTTGACATTATGATGCAACCTTATCAGTTCTAGGATTTAGGATGTTACACTTAAGTGTTTTTGTTATTTTGTCCTCCTTACTTACATGGTCTTAAGTTGAAAACTATTTTTTTATCATACCACATCCAAAAATGAGTCTTGTATACATATCACTCCTTTGTTTGAAGAGGTGTTATGTCATCCATTTGACATCACACATTTGCCATAGTCATTTATCAAACTTTTATATATGTGTCACTTGTTAGAAAAGGGTATTATTACGTTTCCCAAATCATTCTAAGTATTGTGTCTTAGAGTCTTAAAACACACCATTTAAAACCTTACTTTTCATGCACTTTTACTTTTTGGGTTAACAACTTAAAATATTCTCAATAGAAATTATTTAGATGAAATTTGACATTATGATGCAACCTTATCGGTTCTAGGATTTAGGATGTTACACTTAGGTGTTTTTGTTATTTTTTCCTCCTTACTTACATGGTCTTAAGTTGAAAACTATTTTTTTATCATACCACATCCAAAAATGAGTCTTGTATACATATCACTCCTTTGTTTGAAGAGGTGTTATGTCATCCATTTGACATCACACATTTGCCATAGTCATTTATCAAACTTTTATATGTGTGTCACTTGTTAGAAAAGGGTATTATTACGTTTCCCAAATCATTCTAAGTATTGTGTCTTAGAGTCTTAAAACACACCATTTATCATATCTTTAGGATAAAATAAAAAATTTACACTACTCAAATTATTTCAAATACTTATTAACTTGTGTTTAAATTATAATCTCGAATCCACATGTGCCTTTTGAATCTATTCCTAATATTTTCATGCCATTCATTTTTATCTAGCTTTTTATATATTTTAAGAAGCCTAATATTCTAAATTGAGTTTGAAATTAGCCTTAACAAGTTCAGATTCAAACATTGATTGGTTTATACCTATGCCTTATGTAAATTTGGTTGAGGTGTTCACCCTTCACTTTTGGATTATGTAACTTAGCCTAATTCCTTGCTCAATTTAAACACTATTTTTGTGCTAAAATATTAGGGTAAATAGTCTATCTTCCATATACCTAATGTTATATGTCTTTTGCTAAATTATCAAGTGTGTGTTTAAATTCAAATACCTAGTTTGTGCCAAAATGTTTCAAATTTGTTAGATTAAATCTCTTGCCTTTTAGACCTCATTTTGTTTAAATTATATCTTTTGTGCCTTGTTAAAATACCTATAAATACGTATTTTAAGCCTAAATTTTGTGTCTTGTTTTCCAAAAGACCTAGTAACCTTTATTTCTTTAGACCTAGATTAGACTTGTTTGAAACACTTTTTACCTAAGTTTGGCATTCTAGTTTTATTTCATCCTATTTACCATTTGAGTAAGACATTTGATGTTAGAATATTTTATAATAATTTTTATCACTAACCTTCTCATAGATGCAAATCCATTTCTTAGACCAAGTTTGGACCATTTGTCCTTTGAACTTTATTTTTTAGATTTTTTAGAACACTAAGACTTATTCATGAAATGTTAATTATTGAGTTGGATATGTCTCTTTGTACTCATAATAGATCCATGTACAATATAGGTTATGATAACATGGTCACAAATGATGAATTTATCTAAAACCCCTACGATGATCATGTAGCTTATAAGATAGATCCTGATCTATATTAAAACATTCTATACATTGAACAAAGGCATGACCCTCAAGCAAAATATTTTGTGACACCTTCTTTGGGTTGATTAATGTACCAATTTATCCCTTTTAATGATAATGTTACTCTATCCCATACCTATACCATTAACCCTCCTTTGACTCACGATAGAAACCAATCTTCACAACACCTAAGGATTACCATTCTAGGACCATGTCATTTGGCTTATTATAGCAACCAAGCTTCACAATGCCATAAAATTACTATACCAGGCCTTCATCCTTTGGCTCATGATAGAAATCAAGCTTCATAATACCCTACCATTACTATACCAAGCAATCATCCTTTGGCTCACAATGGAAACCAAGATTCACAACACCCTACCATTACTATACCAGGCCCTCTTCCTTTGTCATATAAAAAACACAAAGCTTCAAAATTCCCTTCCATTACTATTCTAGGCCCTTCTAAGTATGGTAGCTTGTTATCCCAACAAGTTTGTATAAGTGCAACTATACAGGTCACAGTTACCATCCTAGACTAATAATTAATCTTTGTTAAACCCATATTAGTTGTGCCTATTTAAAAAGATATCATTATCCAATCATGAGCCATTTTTCGTCCATTTCTAACCATCTCCCACTTTAGAAAATCCATGTCGATTATTGAGACACAACATAGCTAATCATTACCTCTTCAAGAACCATCATTCGAAGACCAAAATGTGTTCAAAACTAATATTTTACAACAAATTATAAACCAAGGCCAAGAAAACCAATCAATCCAAGATATTTTTGTTGAAACACCTATTTTTTACAAGTCAACCTATGATGATTCACCTTCTGATACTTTCTTATTTGTCAAGGAATCTCACTTGAATAAGCTAGTCTTTGTTGAGACACTTCTTCATGATTATAATCGCCTTTGGACAAATCATTATCTCAATCACTATCTTATTTTTAAAGAGCCTCCATTTGATAAGGAAGTCTCTGTGGAGTCATCTCTTGACTTTTTTCCCCTCATTGAGGACTCTCACTTTGATAATCTAGTCTTTATGGAGTCACCCCTTGAACTGTTCCCTCTCTTTGAGGGGCTTCACCTAAACAATCCAGTCTATGTCAAACCCTTCTTAGATGAATATATTCTTGAAGATCCCATTATGACATCATGGGCCATTACTTATCCCATACCAAACATTCAACAAGACATCATTATAGTAGAAACCACACTAGATGAAGATCTTCATTAAAATTAGGTTTTATTTTTGAACTAATATCAGATTTAGTATCAAAAGTGGAATCAACATCAATTTCAACATCAAATTCAGAGTTATTTGAGTTAGACTCAGCTTTGGAATCAAAATAAATTCACGGCTATTATGAAATTGGTTACACATGCTTTATATATCAATTTTAATACATTTATGATCCTTACACAATTTTTGAGGATGGTTACTTTAGCATCAACATAAGTTATCCTAGTATCTTCTATTAGGAATGTGCTACCTCTTCCCATTCCATTATCATTCCATGTGTAATTAATGCCACCCAACATAGCCACTATATTGACATTCCACATCCCATAAGTGTCAATTGGGACTGATAGAATAATACCTTGTTTAACTACATCCATGGAGACATAACAGTTTCTAAATATTAGGGGGACCAAGACCACATTCATGCAAAAGAAGAACAATCTCCTAGTGAAACATTTTCAGAGGTGGTAGGAGGAAATCAAAGTCCAAACTTAGCATCTTCTAGTGAAATCTTGTTTTAAGCACTAGACTACAATCAAAGTCAAAAATAAATTTTCCTTAGTGAAACCTTCTCAAATATGTTATGGGATAATCAAGACAACTTCATTGGTGAAAACCTCTTTGAGGTACCAATAGATGAGCACAATAATTCTTCACTACATGATGAAGACATTATTAAAGATAACATCAGTTTATATTCTAATATATATCATAATCAGATGGAAACTAATATTAGGCCTAAAAAACAAAAAAATCTATTGGTTTTATCTAGAACATATTCAAAAGTCTTTAACCTTGCCATAACCAAAATTATGTTGAATCTATAATCAGCAACAGTGTGTGTGCCTAAAAATCCCAATATTCATTTATTAACCAACCTTTATACATTCCATTACGATTCATTTATTCATTCCATACTTATATTATGTTACCAAATCAAACCTTTTATCCACTATTTATCTATATTTACCATCCATGGCTGTATTTTCCTTTATAGAGGCTACGAAGACATCTTGTCTCATTGTTTGGAAGAAACAGAATCAATGACCAACAAAGATAAAAATAACATTATTTGAGTCCAAATCTATAGTAGATTATTTATAGGGTATTTATTTAGAATGGTTTTGGGCTAGCAACTTAAATGATTGACTATTCTAGTTATATCATATATTGATCAAGATGTGCATCTTCACATGAGTAGGAATAATATAACCATATCTTTGCCTCACCATTTACCTTGTCATTTTCATTTTCCATTTACCTTACCATTTTTTTTTATCCTACCATCTACCTTACCTTATCATTTGGGGGTAACCCTATTACCATTATATATAATTTTCATAACATCACCA
Source organism: Torreya grandis (assembly GCA_037957365.1). Classification (NCBI taxonomy): domain Eukaryota; kingdom Viridiplantae; phylum Streptophyta; class Pinopsida; order Cupressales; family Taxaceae; genus Torreya; species Torreya grandis. The sequence continues at coordinate 1,527,904 of JARHVA010002617.1, forward strand.
TCCTTGTACCATGCCATATCATATACCATTCTACCATACCTTCCCTATCAACCAAAGTTGTTTTTAACCCTCCCTCCTAACCCTTTGACCTTAGTTCCATTACATTTGTTCTTCAATAACCTTTAGTAAAAGGATTCATATCAAGTTTTAGTAGTTTATTTAGTATTCTAGACATAGGCAATATATTGGACTAGTATGATAGTGGTTTGGCAGTTGTATCTTTCATTTCATTATGAGTGATACTAATTATAACTACCTTTTGAAAAATTAGTATCCCACTCCATTTTACTAATTATAACTACCTTTAGAAAAATTATTATCATTGACCTATGCCATTATTTCTTAATTATAACCACCTATAAGCAAATTATGAATAACCCATTTATCATTCATTGTTGATTCACGTTGCCGTTTCTATTGCCATATTGTGGCATTTACCTAATTTATAAACTTATTTCTACCTAGTCATATTCCTCCATTATAAGGTATAACTACAATGAATTGAGGTCCTAATGAGACTATGTAGCCAATGCTCGATTCACATTGATGTTAGCTAAGTCACCCTTTTGCCATGATCTCATCATTTTATGAGTTGGACCATTTATTATCTCATCATTCTTAATGAATTTGAGATGCTTTAAAATCCTAAAAAATTTGTAAAAGATCTTATAAAATCCTAAAAATTACCAAATCGACAACTTCTTTACCTTAAATATTTTGGGACCCTTGGCTAATTAATAAGAAACCACTTGTCGTTTAGTTTCCCCATCCTTTTTTGGCCTAAGCCTTTCACTCTTGCCATTTTGTGAGTTTTCATATTGCACATTATGTATTTAACTTTGATATATTAATAACCACTTGGCTTTATTTTATATCTCATCATTTTGTGAGTTCATTCCCATTATTCCTCTATAATACAATCAAGGATATTGTATACATGGAACTATGTAGGTAGCCTCCACTTGCCTAGTGCATTTAGAGTTAACTCAGCTACCCTCTTCATTTTCTTCTCTTTCCCCAAAATTTGTTTGTTTGTTTCGATTGTCCCCTATAGTTTGGTGGCAATGTTTGTCACCTTTTTTATGTTGTTATTTCTCTATAGCCTATGGTAAACCTTGTGCCATTTTTTTTATCTTCTATTTATGCTAACATTTTGATTAACCATTGATTATGTTTATTTCCTTTTATTTTGATTATTTTCTCCTTTTTGTTTCTTCATGTTTTATCTTCCTATTTGTTTGCTTTCATTATTGTGCCTTGAATTAGTATTCATGTGTTCATTATGTGATTCCTTACACATTATAATTAAGTTCATCTATATTCATGCATCAACATTATCAAGTACGGTTTATAAAATAGGGTGAGGTTTTATGATTAGGCAGAGAGTCTAAAATTGAGATTTGGTTAAGGTCTAGTTGGTGGAAACATCTTGTTATTTATCTATCACATAATGACCATTTGTGGTTGGGGTGATCATCAGTAGTTGGGGTGACTGTGGTGGTTAGGGTAACTATCAATGGTTAAGATAGACCATTAGTGATTAGATTGACTATTAATGGTTACTATGGTTTTTGATCTAGCTAAAGAAAATTGATTGGAAAGGTTGTAAAATAGGAATCTAAAAAGTGGGTTTGGGTTAGGTTGGTCACAACACAGTAACAAAGTAACTAATCAATGAAAATAAATACTAAGCTTGTTGGTATTTGATCTAAAGAATGGTTAAGGTAGTTTCCCAATGAATTGGTTGATGGGGTCTAGAGCAATTTTGGTAGAATAATGGTACTTGGTTGTAGACCGATGAGTTACCATAGCACTTCAAATCTCTATTGCACTCACTAGTTCACTAGTTCACTAAGAGAATGACCTACCAAATAAATTTTGATATTAGAAGCTCTTGATATTTATGGATGAATGATTAATTATATATCCCTCTTACCTCATCCTCCTCTCTTTTTATAGGAAAATGGGAGAGGTGGAAGTGTAAGTTTAACAATAGGCTTAACTTGTCTAATTTTAACTTTAACATGCATTGATCTATGATTGGATCAAGTAAGATAATTATAGATAATCAAGTTGTACTTGAAGTGGGTGTTTTATGTCTAGGTAGTGGAAACTTGATCATTGATGGTCAGGCCTAACCGTCGATGGTTAGGGTGACCATCAATTGTTGAGGGCCAAAGGTAAAGTTTGTTAAAAGGTTTTAGTTAGTTGGTTAGTTAGTTAACTAACCTAGCTTAGGTTTATAGTCAAAGGGTTAGGGGATGGTCCTTAGGGGTCCCCAAGGTAGTCCATGGGTATTTCAACATCTAGAACCATTATGTCTGGTTTTCTAGTGTCTATATTTTGCCCCTTTTTTATGCAATTTGTATCAGTAAGTGGTAAAATAAAAATGGATTGTAGTTCAAAGGTTTGATTGCCTTAAGCATGGGAGGAAGTGTTCCCCCTCAAACTAGGAATCAATGAAGTGAAATAGAATTGGGTATGGGTTTGATATGTGGTTAAGTTAGTGATAGAGTGGGTGGTAGGTTGGGCACTGAATCATAAACATGTGCATAAAGTGAAATTAATAGTGATAGTTGAGATTGCATGAGGACTAGGTTATCATGGTTTGTAAAAAAATAAAGTTGGTACTAGAAGGATAAGTGATAAGTGGACCATGTGACCATATGTGATGGTTAAGATGCACTCATAAACTTAAGTCTCCTAGACAAGGTTAATGTTTTCATGGATATCCAAGGTAGGAAGTGTTCCCATGAAGACACAAATTAGTTGGGTGTGTGCAAGGTAGCACAAGTTCAAAATGTTCAACTTGGTAATGTAGTTGGTGTGGTCAATAATATCAAAGAAATTCCATCTCAAAACATATGATAGTCAAGCTAAAATGTCTAATAGTAAGGTAACAAGGTTGGTAGTAAAGTTTGACAAAGAAGGAAAGCTCCATTAGTGGGCACTTAGTTTGGTTTTGGGTAAATAATGGTTTGAAAATTTGAGGTATTGAGGGAAAAACATTATATTCTAACCATCGATGGTCAAGGTTGACATTTGAGGTTGATCATCGATGGTCACCCTAATCATCAGGGGTTATTTTTACTCAGTTGAGTATATTGACCCTCAATGAATAGTTTTTAGCATTTAGTGAGAAAAATGTAGACATCCTTGCTAAGAATGATTAGTTGAGTGAGGTGGATTATTAATCAAGGGTCGACAAGAGATTGGACTTGATTAGGATGTAGCATGGATGAGGGAAAACACGGGGATAAGTGGTTGTGGGCCCTAGCGTCCCTCCTTGATGATGATCAAGGAATGAGGTAGGTGGTGTTTTTAAAATTCATAAGTTAGATGAAAATTTTGTTAGAATTTATTTGTGTTTGGTGGGTGGTTGACCTAAGTTAATTTTTGAAAGTTTTGCTTGATTTTTAGGGTAAACTAGTATTTTGTAGTTAGATTAGCAGGGGGTTGGGTGGATAGGTTAGGGTAGGGTAAATATTAGGTTAGCTTGGGTGAGTTTTGGTGGCATTTAGGAGGGTAGGGTTTAGTTTTGATCATTGGCAGTCACTTTAAAGTGATCATTTATAGTCATGTTTGAACTTCACCAATCACTACCAATCATCAGTGGTCAATTATTGACCATCATAGGTCACCATATGATGATCATTGATGGTTGATTATCTAACCATCGATGGTCACCCTAACCATCTATGGTCGATAAGAGTTTGGATAAGTATTTTGAAAAATTATTGAATATTGAAAGTTGAGAGTTTAGGTAATTTAATTTATGAATGTTTGTGGCAAGGGTAATGTTTTAGGCTTGGTAGGTAATAGTTTAAGATTGGGGTTAGGTGTATTTTAGGTAAAAGGTTGATTGGTGAGGTATGAGATAAGATAGGTAAAGGGGAGTGATATAGATAAATTATAGGTATAGGTTATAGTAGTCAAATTTTATGAGTTGAAGATATTATCATAAGAGGTAAGTGTAAGGGGTTGAGTTCGTTGGAAAAAATAATATAGAGAACTAAGTTTGTTGGTTATCGAATCATGCAAGAATAAGTGAGGATTTATATGACAAATAGAGTGCCTCAAATTTTTAACAAGATTCATTGAGGTATGATTGTTGATGACTAGGCACACATGGAGGATGTGGGCCTCGATGGTATAATATATTACCAGTATATACCTTAAGATGTGATGATGTTAGTGGCACTCATCAAGAGATGGGATCTAGTCACTAATACCTTTTTGTTCCCTATAAGGGAGTTGATGATTCTATTGAAGTATATCCATAGGATCATGTGACAACCCATATGGGGGGAGATGGTGTTGGATATGTTTTTGGGTCACACAATGTTCACATGGGCAACTATTCTATTGGTTCAAATTTATAGGGAGCTGTGTGGATTTTGAGCCCATAGGAGGTATGATATCACTGTTAACTTCACTCTATATTCCTAGGCTTATGAGCACACCTGGGTGTTAAGACTGATGGGGATGCCATAGGAGGGTTATGTTGAAATGGTATTTTGAGTAGGATACATGTGGTGGAGGAGTGATTATGCTCTCTTAAGACCAAGGGAAGGGTCACATGATATTGACTGGTTCAAAATCCAACTAGATGTGTTAGTCATTAGAGACATGGTTTGGAGACCATATGTTAGGTTTCCTAGGTGGGCACATTATAGGAGACATAATCTATCCTTGTAGATATTTAGATTGACATATGATAAATGGGATGATGAGATAGATCTGATACCATTTGATATGGTATAATGATAATTTGGCTTGGTGTAGGGTATCCTTAGGGTGTTCTTGAGGTACAAGAAGGAGGATGTAGAGTTCACATTGCCCATTCCATAGATGGTGCATGATTTCATTGACCATGAGGAGCTATCAATGAGGATAGAGATAGATGATGTAGGTTTTATAGATGGTTATCCTACATGGTACCAAACACTCTATACTATATCTAATATTGGTCTTAAGGATGGGGGTTAGCAGGATATGCATGTTGATGCTGGAAGAGATTAGTATTAGGTTTAGATGTTGGGGGCTACCCCAGATGTACAAGTAGTGACCATAGAGAGGGATTAGGGATGAGTAGCATTAACCACAACATAGGTATACTTGGAAGTGGCATAGGCATCATTGACATCAGTGTAGGGTTAGTTGGTCATTGTTATAGGTGAGAGAGATTAGGCTAGGTCTCATCTAGCCTTGGTGATGTAAGATAGATATTATCTCTGGTAAGTAGGGGTGGAGTACTAGTAGTGGTGGCACCAATAAGGACTATCTCGATGCAAAGATATGTAGTGATGGTGGAGGAGATGTGTATTATGAGGTCTTGGTCTTTAGTCATTATCTAGATGAGCGTTGATGGGGTGAATGTAGGGTTGGGATTATATGAGGTATAGGTATAGTGACACCAAGTCAGTGGGCCACATCAATGGAAGGATAGACAGGTACAAGAGAGTAGGCCCCAAGAGGTAGTGGTACACTAGGAGGTAGTGGGGCCTCAAGTTTTTAGTTTATTTAAGAGACATTATACTTATTATGTATATGATTTTTGATACCGGCTTGTGAGCTAATGCAATAAGATGTATATTTTGAGAGAGATATGTATATTTGTTGTATACACAATGATGATTATGTGATTATATACTCATTATTTATAGATATTATCTTTTCATATGGATTGTGATTCATGGTTATGATGTTCATGTTGATTATTTTTTATTATGGTTATGTTCATGATGATGTGGATGTGGACACACCTAGCTAGGCATATGATGATATGTTTATTTATTCATGTTTATGATGATGTGATGATGTTTATGATTATGATCATGTTTATGACATTTATGATTATGATTTTTTTTAATGGATGTGATCATTTAATTTCATGTGTTGAGATGATGATGTTTTGGATATTGATATGATCATGGTTATGGCCATTGATTATGATTAGGCGGACAAGATTATGATGTGATTATGGTTATGGTTTATGGATGACTAGGATGATAGTGATGATTATGTTCATGCTTAATTTTAATGAGTATATTATTCCTCCTATCAGTTTAGCCATGTGGTAGATATGGTTTATATGATTATGTATTTGTGATGGTGATAGTTGATTTGTTTATGGATGTGGTGATTATGATAATGATGTTTATGTTTATTTATAATTTGATGATGATATTGTATAGTGTGGTTATGATTATGGTCATTTTGATTAGGGTAAAGTACCTAAATAATAAAACACAGTTTTGAGAAAGAGAAGACAAAGACCAAAGACCAATGTTTAAGTGAATATATCAACTAGTGTGAGAGAAAAAGAAGAAAACATTATGTTTATTCTTTATCTACTACTAAAAATAAAATGAAGTTAGATTGGTTGAATGATATGAATTAGCATGCATTACTTTGTAAAAAATATGTCTTGATCACATAATGCTAAGTAAGCTCAAAATCCCTTGCTTTATATATTATATAAAGGGGATATATATGAAAATGAAACATTCTTGGGAGACTAGCTTACCTCTTTTGTAGGTCACTAAAGAGATAGTATAAACAAGCCCATGTTAGATAAGTTGTAGAGTGATTGATGCAAGAATTCTACTTATGAAAGATGATTGTGGCTTCCAAATTATTTTGCTTTTGTTTGATTTTTAAATAGGTCCTTTGATATTTTGTTATTGTTTGTGAGGGTTGGGGAAGTTGATCGGGGAAGCTTCTAAGAAATTGTTATGCTCTGACAAATGCATTAGTCAACCATCTTTCAAGGGAGTGATCTAAGTTTTGTATGCTTTCTTTAAGGCTTTTGATAGTTATCCTTCAAGGGAATAGCCTACCTTATATTGAGAAATTTTGATATGTTTGTGCAGTTGTCCTTCAAGGGAGCAGTTTTTAAATGCTAGAGAGTGACCCATATGAGTTCTTTTGATTTTTATTTTGATGTCATGGACTTGCTTATATAGTCTTAAAGGGTCACCTTTTATGAAGGAAAAATTAAAAGCACAAGAAGGTTGATTATGTGTAAAATATTTTTAGGTGATAATGACCATGGGAAACCATCCTAGGAAAGGGGTGGAAAGTAAAGGGATGAGCTTAAGTTGGACAAAAGGTGAGTTTGATCCTATTTTAACAAAAGAAAGGATGTAGATACAAATCATTGAGGGGCTCAGGCTCTGGGTTGCCTTCAAGAGAGGACAATCAGTAAGCTCTTGATCCATACTTATGTGTTATGATATAAAGTCTAAGCAAATTGAAAGCAAACTTACCTCAACTTACCTCACTTGCTTTTCTCCATATTTGTGACATGTTGATTTTATTTTAGGATGAGGTCTCTAATATTGAATTCTCACACTTTAAGGTGTTTTTAATAAGCATGCTTGATACATTCTTGATAGACATGAAGATGAGTGAGTGAGGCTAAATGACATTCATCAAGTAGCTCAATTTGGGCTAAACATTCTTGATGATAATCACTCTCAGAGATGAGATCTCATAGGGATATGCAAAGAGAGGGAATTTGGAATTCAAGAGGCAAGACAGTCTCTAATCCAAAAACTAGATAAAAAGAGGTAGCACCCATAAGGGTTAAAATACTAGTACGATATGCCCATAAGGAGAAGGGGATGTGTAAACTCCAATCCTAACCAGATGCATTAACCACTTTGGTGAGCATGTTGAAAGTTTTGTTGGAGGATTTTTCCTATCCATTTGCTTGAGGATGATTGGGTGATGAGAAACTTAACTTGATACTGATTGCATCACAAAGACCTTGGACTTGTTTATTTTTTAAAGATTTGCCATTATCAGTGATGATTTTGTGAGGAACACCAAAATGATAGATGATGTGATGATTGATAAAATCGATAATATTTTTAGCTTTGGTTGAGACTATGAATATCCACTACCCATTGAGTAAAGTATTTGATCGCAACGATGATAGAATGATGTCACTACGAAGAATGGGGATTAATTTCACCAATAAGGTCTAGACCTTATTGTGAGAAGAGCCAAAAATCTATGGATACGTGAAGACTATGGCTAGGTTTATGATGTAAATTGGCATGTTATTGACACTTAAAACACTTTTTCACATAATCATAGTAATCTTGGTTAAGGTTAGGCCAATAATAGCCAAGACAAATGATGCATTTATCAATGGTAAGGCCACTAAAGTGTCTCTCATAGATCCCAATATGTGTTTCCTTGATAGTATGAGAGGCCTCATGAATATGTAGGTAGCATAAGAGGAAGCCATCAAAGCCATATTTATAAAAGATTTTCCCTATTATGGTATAATGTGAGGTATCTTGGATAAATGTTCTTCAAGAATTCCTAGAAAGATAGGAGGGAATGATTGTAAGGTTAAGATAGTCGAAGGTCTGTTGATACCAAATGTCAAGTTTGGTCTCCTTTACATTAAATATGGTGGGTGAGTTGGATTTGGCATAAGAGGGATACGTGGTAATAAAGCTCTTTGATCATTTGTAGTGAAGCCATTAGTGGCATAATGACTCAAAAATCCAAGGGTCTAATTGGGAGAAGGATGACTCAAAGGCAATTGGTTGAGGTTTGGAAGTTGATTTAAGGCTAGGATATTTTGGTTATTGTTTGGAAAGATGTTTAGAGTGGGCATATGTGGGTTAATGTTTAGAACATAATAGGCCATTTATCCCTAGGGATGCATTTGATCATTGATATTTACTATCTAAGAATAGGCCCTAGCTAATAAAGTTATAAATCACATAGATCTCTTAAATAATATAGAGGTCATGGGATCTATTACATCCTTATAGATTTCTAACACTAAGACATCATCAGGCTTATAGGGTTCTCTAGTCCTGCTATTCATTTTCTAAAATCTAGAAATAAATGACCTTATAGGCTCACTTGCATCTCTTCTAATGGTGTTGAACTAATGGTAAATAACATAAGGACTGACAATCTTACAAAACTGATCTATGAACACATCAATGAAACCATCCCAACTAGTGATATAATTATCAAACAAGTTTAAGAACCATTCATAAGCAACATATTTAAAGGTAAAGGGGAATAACCTGTGTTGTCCCCCAAAAATATCAGCTCATTTTTGGGACAAAATTTGAAATAGTTTGGTCTTATAGACCAAAATTATCTCTTCTCTTTTCAAAATTTGTCTTGGGCATTCAAATTCTTCAATTTTCAAGCTTTTCTTGAATCTACAGACTCTGCAAGCTTGAATCTACGGACTCTGCAAGCTTGAATCTACGGACTTTGTAGGCTTGAATCTACGGACTTAGCAGGAAAAGGAAAATCTATGGACTCTGCAGGCTTGAATCTACGGACTCTGCAAGCAGGTTCATTTTTATAGGTTCAAAGGCTTCTACAGACGGTTTTCAGTCAAAAGAATTGATTTTCAACATTTGTTCATTTTCTGAGATTGATTCAGAGTTTTGGTTCGAATAGAAATCTCTATCGGCAAACACCAATAGCAAGTTCAATGTCTTTGGCAAGAGTTAAGTGCTTCATCAAGGTTCAAAGTTCAATCGCTTTAATTAGTTCATCAGCTTCCAAACATTAGGCCAAATCAAGGTGGCTTGAACCGTTGAACCATTGAACCACTTTGGTTCAAAGGTTCAATGGGTTCAAAGTTCAATGACGGGTTCAACAACAAGGGCTCGACGCACTTCATTGAACCATTGAACTAGTTTAATAGATTGGTTCAACTATTGGTTCAAAGGCAAGTTCAACATCTTGGTTCAATGCTTAGTTCATTGGCTTGTTTTATTCATTGAACCATTGGGTTAAACCATTGGCTTGAACCATTTTCATTCAAAAGCATTGGTTCAACCGATTGGTTCAACGTCAAAGTTCATTGCATGGTTCATCGGCACTTGGTTTGAAAGGACTTGGCGTGCTTTATTGAACCGTTGAACCAGTTTAACTAATGGTTCATCGTCCAAGTTCAAAGGACTAGTTCAACACAAAAGAAGACTTTCCAAAGGACAAGTGCCCTTGTGGAGGGCACTTAATCAAGAAAAGCACCTTTCTGGAGGATCATTTTTCTAAGAAGTCAAAAGGTAATTCTTTCAGATTTGTCTAAGGCATTTTAAAATTTGTTGATTAAAGACTTAATTCTTTTGGATTTTTTTCTTAAGGAATTCCTTAGGACAAAAAGCCTGAAAGAATTCCAAATGGCCTAGGACCCCAAAGAAATTTTCAAAGACTTGTTCAAAAGACTTGGCAGAATGAATTTTACCTAGACATTTTGTTTGCGGGAATTTTACTCGGACATTTTGTCCGCGGAAATTTTACCCAGACATTTTGTCCGCGGTAATTTGCTGTGGGACAAATGTCCACAGAATTACCTGCGGGGAGCTTTCAAGTCAAACTCTTGGGGAAATATTTGTCCGTAGGGATTACTAAAGCTAAAAGGGCTACCAAAGGACCTCGAAGGGCAAGTGCCCTTGCGGGAGACTCTTGACGGCCAAAATAAAGGGCTCGATAAGGATCATTGTTCAGGGCCCAAATGGGTATGTCCAATTTAGAAAAGTACTAAGTAGAAAGCCAAAAGCCGAAAGAAGACTAAGAGGTGATGCCCATAAAGACATCAAATCCAGCATAGCCAACTAGTCGTTGGAAGCATATTGACAGACATGTAAACATCAATTTTAAAGACAATAAAATAGCCTTTGATTTATAGACCCAAATGCATTTCTAGAATTCAAGACAAAAAATTAGCTGAAAGTGAGGAAAGGCAGAACGATGGATGGATACAGGGCTCGATTCAATTAATCTGGAAAGGAGGAATGATGAAGACAAGATCAGACCGACAATTGGACATTGAAAGTTGTAATCTTTCAATTGCGTAGCTTGTTCATCTACATTGAAAATATCAATTGGGTAAAAGATCCCAAAGTTCCAGCTTGTCTTCCTAACATTTCCCAAAGCATCATGATGTATTAATGTTCGTAAGTCCTTTTTGAAATGGCTATATAAGGGATTTTCTTTCATTGTAAAAGGATCTTCTTTTTGAAAATATGAATGAAACTCTACCGAAATTAAGAGGCATCATTGAGACTTTGTGCTCAGTCTGTTGATCATATTTTGTTAATGAAATAAGAAAGCAAGGGACTTTTTTAGACTTTGTGCTATGAATTATTTCTGGTTGAGGAAACTATTCTTATGTTTATTTCCTTGATTTATCTTTTGTTTCATTGATTTAATAAGTAGGATTAGTAAAATTAGTCAGGAAGATGCCCTAAAGAATCAATTGTGAAGAGACTTTGTGCTTCCATAGCTACCTTCAGTGTGTTTGTTTTTCATTGCTATGTAAAGGACTCTAAGAAGACTTTGAGCTTTTGTTTCCCTTCGTATATTACTCTTAAGCATTTTAGGAAGAGACTTTATGCTTTGTTTCGATTTGTTGGTTACCATACTTCAGTTACATTCTGCTTTTATTTCTAGGGATATTTTTGTGGCTGACTGAATAGTTTTTCCTGAAAGAAGAGGAGAGTTATCTATCATTCCCTGAGTTTTTTCTTTGTTTTATATACATCATCTCTGAAGAAAGACAGATGGATGCCTGATCTTACCCTTGAGTATTATTTTTTGTTTATACATATACATATCATATCCACAGGGAACCTCCCCTTGATGAGAGGAGAGAGTAGTCTCCTTCTGATGTGATAAACTTACACATTAGGATGACTAATCTTATTGCTTTGGCTGATAAGACCTATTTTGTTTATCAATACGCTGATAGACAAAATATTCAACCAATAGTTTTTGGCGACTACACTGGGGATATATATAATATTGTGTAATTTGGAACCTCAAGTTTCAGATTGAAACATCACATATATAACCCATTATCATTATAACCTTATCCATTATAGACTCTGGTGACTCCATTTCATGTCTTACCCATTATCCATTTATAGCCTTACCATTTTCATCCATCTCCATTATATTATCTTGTCTGCAAAACTAGAGCTGCTGGGAAAGAAAGCATAGTTTGAAGCCTCAAGCTTTAAGCTAAAGCAGGGCCAATTTCTTTTCCATTTTTGTCCTATAATCTGGAAACTCCACTCAGATGTGTTATCCATATTGTTCATAATCCGATCATGGCAGTTTGAGGCCCCTAGGGTAACTCTTTTGGTCCACTTAATCTAACTCCACCCCTGCATGAGCTACCACTCAGTTCAAGGAAGAATTTCCCCAAATTTTTTGGTGATGGAAGAGTCCACCCTGATGAACACATTATAGCCTTCACCATAGCATGTGGTGTGATAGGGGTGGAATTTGAAGATGTGGCAGTCAGGCTTTTTATGGAGACCCTACAAGGTGCTGTTGTAGATTGGTTCTACCATCTGCAAGCTGGATCAGTGACTGACTGGAATACTCTCAAAGCTAAGTTTGAAGCCAGGTTCAAGCCTGCAGAAGATGTGCATGCCTTGCTATCCCAACTCACTTAGATGAATAAATAGCCCCATGAATCTATGAGGGACTTCATTACTAGGTTCAATAAGCTGAGGCATAGGATTCCCATGGTCGCCCAGCCAACACGTCAGAATCTCATGTGTTTTTTCATCAACTCACAGCTGCCTGAAGTGAGTTTTCTATTGAGACGGGCTAGACACATAGACCTTGAGGCTACTCAAGACTTGGCTATTGAGCTAGAAGATGACCTTATCTTGGTAGAAAATATAAGGAGAGATCCTAACAGAAATAGAGCTTCATCATCTTCTAAATATTCATCTACAAGCACCACTGATCCAATGGTGCAAAAGCTAGCAAATGAATTGCTAGCCTTGAAAAGGCAAATGGCACAAAATATGTCTTCTGCTCCTCTATATAAAAAAATATACCAAGGAGGACATTCCCTAATTATCCATATCAAGGCAACACTGCCAGAAGTCAAGGGAAACCAATTTATCTTCTTCCTCTATAGAGGAATCCTGCCCTTGAAGCACTTTCAATAAACTCGGTAGTTGGATATCTAGAAACAGAGCATGTTTCCTATTTCAAACCTGAGTTAGAGCAAGAAAATGGCACTGATCTCTTCAGGGAGGATCTAGAAGAATCAGCTGGTGACTCCCACATTGGTTTCCTAAATTACCAGGATGAACCCAGAAGTGAAGGTGAAGCAGTCAAAGGATCATACACTGTATTCACTAGGTCTGAGAATTAGTCAATACAGCAAGCTAACAAAGAGAAGACAGATGAGTGACCCTAACTAGTAATTTCAATTGTTGAGCAGAGAACCCCTCTTCCTTTTTAGTCAAAGGACCTGGTGATTACCAAAGAAGTAAGTACATCGAACATCTTTGCACCGTCTACTTCAACTTCACAGATCAGTCCTCCCCCTCCCGAAAATCAAAAAGATGAACTCCCATCCTCTCTTCCAATTCCATTCCAGTCATTTGACATGATTGATCATGTCAAGGAATCCAAAATTCAAATGACTGAGTTTGAATCTTTGTAAGTCAATCTTGATCAATTGGACATTGATGGAGAACCAAGTATAGACCTATCTGAGGCAAAAATTGTGGTCACCCAAACGTCAGCCCCTACAGCTCAAATTCTATTTAAGCCTTCAGACAAGGGTAATTACTTCTTGACCATGGGTGATGCTCTTGTATCAGCTGATGAAAGTCCTATAGCTGGCAATCCAAGATTCAATTCAAACAAGGCATCAGAAGAATTAGTAGGGTGCAGTACAAATCAAGAAAGATCTTCCATCTCTAATGAAGATAAATTTGTTAGAAGATCAGTTTCTGATGATGCTTGGATCTTGGAATCCGATGGCAGCATTTATTCCACAGCTGGATACAAATCTCTGTTGTTCAAATTGAACACTGTTTAGGGTGAAGAGGTCAAACTCCTTCACATCAAAGGAGATGTTGAACTGATGGTTTGTCAGGGGTCTGATGCTGACAATCAAAGCATGTGCTGGACTGGACTAGTAAAACAATAAGTTATGATGGTGGACCATGCTACTACAAATCAAAATCAGGCAAAGGAACCCTTCTCAGGGAGAGCAAGGAGTTATGGTTTTCAGTTTGAAGACCACATCCTGCCATAGAGCAAAAAGAAGGAAAGACCAAGAGTAAGACGCAGAAAATTGGTTTCCTGGTGGAGAGCTCCATTTGCTCATCACTATTTCTAGGGACAAAATGTCTTCTTGCTGGTTTACCAAGATGGTGCACTATTTTCACTATCTCTCAAGAAGCAACATCTAAAATACTTCAATTCTTGAAGTATCAGATCATTGCATATGTATAAATGTATATTTGTATAGTTTTTAATTCTATTTTATTTTATCTATTTCCATTTTTTATCCTTCAATTTTTGGGTAGCATGACTCTGTAACCCAATGGTACACATGAAGACACTGGAGATTCTAGATCCTACTCCTTTCAATTCCTTTTGAAATTGATAGAATTTCCCCAACTAGAACCAGCTATTGTCCCCCAAAAATATCAACTCATTTTTGAGACAACATTTGAACTATTTTGGTCTTACAGATCAAAATTATCTCTTCTCTTTTCAAAATTTATCTTGGGCATTCAAATTCTTCAATTTTCAAGCTTTTCTTGAATCTACGGACTCTAAAAGCTTGAATCTACGGACTCTGTAGGCTTGAATCTATAGACTTAGTAGGAAAAGGAAAATCTATGGACTCTGCAGGCTTGAATCTACGGACTCTATAGGTAGGTTCATTTTTATAGGTTCAAAGGCTTTTACAGATGGTTTTCAGTCAAAAGAATTGATTTCCAACATTTGTTCATTTTTTGGGATTGATTTAGAGTTTTGGTTTGAACAAAATTCTCTATCGGCAAACACCAACAGCAAGTTCAATGTCTTTGGCAAGAGTTAAGCGCTTCATCAAGGTTCAAAGTTCAATCGCTTTAATTAGTTCATCAGCTTCCAAATATTTGGCCAAATCAAGGTGGCTTGAACCATTGAACCACTTTGGTTCAAAGGTTCAACGGGTTCAAAGTTCAATGACAGGTTCAATAACAGGGGCTCGATGCACTTCATTGATCCATTAAACCAGTTCAATAGATTGGTTCAACTCTTAGTTCAAAGGCAAGTTCAACATCTTGGTTCAATGCTTAGTTCATTGGCTTGTTTTATTCATTGAACCATCGGGTTAAACCATTGGATTGAACCATTTTGGTTCAAAAGCCTTGGTTCAACTGATTGGTTCAACGTCAAAGTTCATTGCATGTTTCATCAGCTCTTGGTTCGAAAGGACGCATGCTTTATTGAACTGTTGAATCGGTTCAACTAATGGTTCATCGTCCAAGTTCAAAGGACTGGTTCAATACAAAAGAAGACTTTCCAAAGGACAAGTGCCCTTGCAGAGGGCACTTAATCAAGAAAACCACCTTTTTGGAGGATCATTTTTCTAAGAAGCTGAAAGGTAATTCTTTCAGATTTGTCTAAGGCATTTTAAAATTTGTTGATTAAAGACTTAATTCTTTCATATTTTTGTCTAAATGAATTCCTTCGGATAAAAAGTCCAAAAGAATTCCAAATGGCCAAGGACCTCGAAGAAATTTTCAAAGACTTGTTCAAAAGACTTGGCGGAACGAATTTTACCCAGACATTTTGTCCACGAGAATTTTACCTAAACATTATGTCCACGGGAATTTTACCCAGACATTTTGTCTGTGGGAATTTTACCAAGACATTTTTTCCATGGGAATTTGCCGCGAGACAAATGTCTGCAGAATTACCTGCGGGGAGTTTTCAAGTCAAACGCTTGGGGAAATATTTGTCAGCAGGGATTACTAAAGCTAAAAGGGCTACCGAAGGACCCTGAAAGGCAAGTGCCTTTGCGGGGGACTCTCGGCGGCCAAAATAAAGGGCTCGACAAGGATCATTGTTCAAGGCCCAAATGGGTATGTCCAATTTATAAAAGTACTAAGCAGAAAGCCAAAAGCTGAAAGAAGACCAAGAGGTGACACCCATAAAGACGTCAAATTCAGCATAGCCGACTAGCCATTGGAAGCATATTGACAGGCATGTAAATGTCAATTTTAAAGACAGTAAAATAGCCTTTGATTTATAGACCCAAATGCATTTCTAGAATTCAAGACAAAAACTAGCTAAAAGCGAGGAAAGGCAGAACAATGGATGGATACAGGGCTCGATTCAATTAATCTGGAAAGGAGGAATGATGAAGACAAGATTAGACCGATAGCTGGACATTGAAAGTTGTAATCTTTCAATTGCATAGGTTGTTCATCTACATTGAAAAGATCAAATGGGTAAAAGATCCCAAAGTTCCAGCTTGTCTTCCTAACATTTCCCAAAGCATCATGATGTATTATTGTTCCCGAGTCCTTTTTGAAATGGCTATATAAGGGATTTTATTTCATTGTAAAAGTATCTTCTTTTTGACAATCTGAATGAAACTTTGCCAAAATTGAGAGGCATCATTGAGACTTTGTGCTCAGTCTGTTGATCATATTCTATTAATGAAATAAGAAAGTAAGGGACTTTTTCAGACTTTGTTCTGTGAATTCTTTGTGGTTGAGGAAACTATTCTTATGTTTATTTCCTTGATTTATCTTTTGTTTCATTGATTTAATAAGCAGGATTAGTAAAATTAGTCAAGAAGATGCCCTGAAGAATCAATTGTGAAGAGTCTTTGTGCTTCCATAGCTACCTTCAATGTGTTTGTTTTTCATTGCTGTGTAAAGGACTCTAAGAAGACTTTGAGCTTTTGTTGCCCTTCGTACATTACTCTTAAGCATTTTAGGAAGAGACTTTGTACTCTATTTTGATTTTTTGGTTACCATATTTTAGTTACATTCTGCTTTTATTTCCAAGGATATTCTTATGGCTGACTGAATAGTTTTTCCTGAAAGAAGAGGAGAGCTGTCTATCATTCCCTGAGTTTTTTCTTTGTTTTATATACATCATCTCTGAAGAAAGAGAGATGGATGCCTGATCTTACCTTTGAGTATTATTTTCTATTTATACATATACATAGCATATCCACAGGGAACCTCCCCTTGATGAGAGGAGAGAGTAGTCTCATTTTGATGTGATAAACTTACACATTAGGAAGACTAATATTCTTGCTTTGGCTGATAAGACCTATTTTGTTTATCAGTATGCTGATAGACAAAATATTCAACCAACAACCTGCAAGCCACATCCTCATGCACAATATTTAGCAGCCCTAAGGTAGCTTTAAAATATTTTGTGTTCTTCAATAGTTACTATACATGTTGGACCAAATGTAGGCAAATAATTTTTAGGGTTACATGGGAGATCATGTACCACGTCTGACACATTGGTTAAAGATTCTCCCAACCAAGCCATACTTGGACAAAGGTGGAAGGCAAAGGTACCTTGAAAAGGTGAAGTTAGAAGAGATTTAGATCTCCTGCATCTACCTTTATCATGCTTGGATTTTGTGTGAACTTCAAGTTCAAGCAAAGGTTCCCTTGTCTCTAAGTGTGATCTGGTTATACTATTTGGAAATTCCATCTTAAAGGTTGAATATCCTATTTGAAATATGATGTATCAGACTAATATTTATAAGGAACAAATATTAAACCTACACATTAAGCTCCTTTTGCAAATATTGCTGAAAAATAGTAAAGGACATTGATCGTTGCCTAAAATAGCTCAAAGATATATCTAGTTAAGCTAATATGATATATCTTTATAAGTTTAAGCTCAAATAAACTCATATTTAAAAAAGATATGCCAATATTTGATCAACATAAGCCATCCTAACCTCAAATACTATGTATTTCTAAACTTAAGCTAAATTTACCAAAACCAAGCATCAAACCTCAAAGAACCTTGATCTTTATCTAAAGGAAGCACTAAGATATGTCAAAAACCACAAAGGTCAATGATATTTACACTTATAAGTGAAGAATAACTCAAAAGTGTAAAGATATCATCAATATTAGATAAAACACACCAAAATGGACAAAGATCCAACCACTTCACAAAGGTGGCCCTCCTTCTAGTGCCAGTAGAATGCTTCCTATTGATGTCTCTAAATGCACCACATAGGTTCTTAGTGTTCAAAGAACACTTCTCATTTTAGAATTCAGAGCATGAGTAGCAGGTTGTGGCAACTTGATATCACCTATGGTGAAATAATGATAGAGATATGTATGAGTGCTCCATGAAATTTATAATAAGTGATTGTTGGGAGCCATCATTGTCTATTCCTTGTGAATTACAAATGATTTATGTTAACACTCAGTGAATTATGCCCAATTTAAGCTTCAAATTAATTTATATGGATATTAACAATGAGATCTAAGATATAGTGATCTGGCATAAAAAAAGGAGTAAAGAGTAGGGTAAGGCAAGAAAGAAATAAGTGATTATTGATCTTGAACTCAAATATCATGACAAATTTTCAATTACAACTAAACCTATAGTTAACCAGTATATGATGCAAAATAATGAAGCTCAAATTTCACTTCACACCAAGCATATTCTAAAGGATGATATGAAAAATACAAGTAAGAACTAGATTTCACTTTAAAGGTTTATTGCCATACTCAAATAACATTTGCACATCTAAATATGGAACAAATTAAATGAAGAAAATCTAAGATCCTTTAACTAATTTATCACAAGCACAAATTAGAAGCCCTATATCATAGATGCAAATTTAGAATTCAAAGAAACTATTCAAACTTAAACAGGAGAATCAACAATTGAGAGAAAAGTTATTTTAACAATTAACACATTCAATCTAGACAACCCTTACAAAAAATTTTGATTGCATTAATTGTTTGAAGTATATAACTTTTCTCAAAATTCTCTTTCCCTTTTACAAATGGTAATACTACCTTTTATAGAAAGATAAGGTATTACACTAGTCAATCATAAGATATAAAATATACAAAAGTAAGGACAACTGTCCTTTTTAACAAATTCTAGAATACACTTGTCTTTCAAATTTGGATTGACCTAGGGGCAATATGCTAATAGACTAACATATGCCTTACAAAATAATATTCCCTATTTTTAAATATTACAAGGATTTACAAAAGGAATATTTACTGGTTGGTGGGCCCATTGTTAAAGGGTCCCCTTATTCATCCTATAGAAGCTCCATTACTTTTTGATGTTGGTCTTTAATGAGTTTTAGGTCCACAATTAGCTTCATGAGGCAGACCTCTTCTTGATCAGCCAAGTCTTTAAGGTCTATATCATCTCTAGTCATAGCCTCTTTTATGTTCCTAACTCCTATAATTTTTTCCTTGACAGTTAAGATCATACCGAAAATCCTACCATTGTCTCTCCTTGATTTACCATTGCTTTTGCTCTTCACCTCCTGCATTACCAAGGTAATTCTATGTTTGTACTCTACATCATCAATTATTCCCAATATTTTATTCTTTGCAGGATTGGCTAGCATACAACCTATGAGTTATTCATATCTAGTAATTAACTGCTTATCATCAACTAAAAGTCTATCTAGATTCTTTGCCCACATACTTAGATTATGAATTTTGTCCACTACTATTCCAAATATCACATTCAAGTGAGCTAGGCTGATGATTTTTAACTTAGGGATTATATCCCTAATCAAAATGCTAATGAGGTCCCTTATTTTGGTTTCTTCCTCTTACCACTTTATTCTTAATTCTCTTTCCACTTCACCTTGTTGGCTTAGGGCATCTTGCCTTAGTTTTATTGATTTCAAAGAATCAAACATATCAAAAAAAAAGTTTCAAACATGTCAATAATAGTATAAAACACTGATAAAATGGCTTGTGTTTCCAAATTTTATTTCTCCTTTTCCAAATTAAGGATACTTTCTTTCATTCCCCTGATCTCAACCTTGGCTTAAATTGATTGTGCCTCTAGTAGGCTCTCAACATCCTCTTCATGAATGGGATGTTCACCTAGTTGTTATCCTTCAATTGGGGTCAATCCTACAAAATATTCAACCTTATAGAAGGTTAACTCTTCAGCTCCCACCATGACCTTCTTAGTGGTGACCCTTTCTAATCTAATTGTCTCTGGATTGAATTTCACCATGGTGATTGGCTTTATGAACTTTGGAGGCTCTGAGACCTCAATTCCTATACTGTTGAATGATCTTGGAGCATCAATTTTCTTACTCTCTATCCCTACAATGGCCAAAATTCTTCATTATTCCTATTCATTCATCAAAGCCCTGGTCCATATCTTGATTTCTTCATAAACATCCACATTAATAGATTGGGTCAAAGCCCAAGAGTGTGAGTGGGAAGGGATATTTTGTAGCTTTCCATACATGAACCAATCAGGGATGATTGGTCCATGAATGGGGAACTCTTCACTGAATAGGTTGATCTCACTTGTAGGATGAGTGAGAATTAACCTTGGATTCTTCTTTGGTCTAATAAGGACTAATGCCAACTTTGCCTTCCTCTTTTTTGGTTGTGTTACTAGGACTAAATCAAGGCTTATTTCTTTTCCTTTCTTTTGCTCAACTTTCTCTACTTGAACTTCTTCATCCTATGTTTCTTCTTCCTCAGAGCCATATGTTTTAGCAAGGTACTTGAGGGCACCTTCCACTATTTCATCAAGATGGAGGGAAATCATATCCAAGTTCTCCATTGGAGATGGTGGTCTCTGGGGTATGGATAAGGATGAGAGTCCCTCTCCAAGTCTCTCTTCTACCTTTTCCTTACTGTATCCTTATTCAATGTGTGTTTGGGGTTGTGAGAGTTCCGTCTAAGGTTGCTCTTGGGGTGGCCTGAAAGGTCCAAGAAGTAATTAATATTGAATTAGATGCATCTACCATATGTCCCTTGCTAGTCTGTTGTCATTGGTCAATTTATGCATAAGTTTGAGGTTGGTTCCCTTAAACCTAGCCAATACTTCCTCAATGTCATTGACCTTTATGTACAAAGTGTCATGGGGGCCCGATTCATGCTCATAAATTGGTTTTGGTAGTTTTTTATTCTTCAAATGTGGGTGAACTAAATTTTTAGGATCCCACTGTCTAAGATAATCTAGTTGAAACCCAAAGGAGTCCCTATGAATGGACATGGTATCTACCTGCTTCCAATCTTGAAGAATTATTCTTCCTATGTTAAAGGAAAAAGATGGAGAAGACCCTTCCTTTTTTCCTTGAAAACTCCATCAACACCAAGAAGGATTTGGGATGCAATTTCTTTTCCTACTAGTTTAAGAGGAACATAGATTGGTAACCTACAGGGTTGGGTTAGGATTCCCTCAATCCTAATAACTATTCAATCTAGAAAAAACTAGATATCACCCATCAGCTCTATGTACTTATTTATTAAAGGAGGAACCCTAGGCATCGGGATCCCTATGATGGCCTTCACCAATGTAGGATAGGCATAGTCACATATGAATTACATATGGTGCATATATTTGAATATGTGTAGTTTGGATTAATGGTGGGAGATGGTGGTTCTAACTTCAGGATACCAATTTTTGATGCTAGGGATCTTGGTGGAAGCTAGTAGGGCATCTAGCAAGTAGGACATCATGTAAATTTATTTGTTTGTCTTCATTTTTATCATGATGAATTGCTTTCCTATGAAGACATTGATCATATATCCAATTGGTGGAGTAATCTTCTTTTCCACCATGAAATACATAAAGGACACCCAAGTTTTATTGGCATAAGTGGTGATAGGGGCTCTAGATAATATATTTAATAAGGTCATGATAACCTTAATCCCTTCCCTAAATTAGATAATAGGGATATTTTCGTAAAAATCTTGAAAGACATGGTTTCTTTGGAGTAACCATGGTCTGAGGATGGTGTCTATGTCATTCTCAGTGGTCCATCCTTTAATTGTGGGTAGGTCTACATAGGGTTTGAGGATCCTATAGTATGACTCAAAGGCCAAAGGGGTAATGTAGGAAACCTTCCTAGAGATACCCTCATGAATGATCTAATCACCATCAATTTTACAATCAATAAAAATTATAGCAAGGATATCAATGTAGTGAAGTACCTCTAGTTTGGTAGCTACATGGTAAAGGCCAACCATTTGAACCTCAACTAGGTCATAGTACTTTCTGCTTACCATGGAAATCTTCTATTCCTCCTTGGTGATGGGGTTTAGCTCCTTTATGGTGAATAAAATTTTAGAAAAAAACTTATTTCCATTGTTTATGGCTGTAACATCCAATTTAGTGTCCTTAAAGACTCTTCCTTCTTTATCTGTGGATAGATACAGCTCTGTATCATTTCATAATCATTGTCTTTAAGCTACCATGGCTTCTGTGCTTATGAATTCTTCACAATAAAATAGTAATTAATCTTTATAGAATATCTTTTGTGCTCAAAAACACAATTAATCTTTTATCAGATCAAATTGTAACCAAATGAATCCACTTATTACCTCTTTTATACAAGTTTTAGGGTTTTGAAGCTTTAATGGCAGGATGTATTTGGGCTTTGGCTTATACGTGCCTTGGATTTTATTTAGACCTTTACCTTTATACTTTCACATTTTTGAGCCTACAAGATCTCTTATTTTGTCATTTTTTGCTTGTTTGGTGCCTATGTGGCATCAATCTAGACCTTTTGTAGCATTTTTCATAAATGCCTTTGAGCACTAGTCATTGGCATTTAAAATGCCTTCTTTTATTTTGCATCATTGAATGAAGATCCTATGATTGACCATGAGTTTTTTATCATGATTTGGGTCCTTTTTTATCATTATATCTTTGGTACCAGTGCCCTGTGGATGTGCCACTTGGCACCTCTACGGGCCCTCCCAGTTCTTTTGAAAATTTGTTGGTGTTTTCATGTCATTGGATCGAGGAGCATGATGAAGCAAAAACCATTAGATCTTTTGTCAATTTTTCATCAAATGTGTTTTCACCACATGATGAGACCATGGGCTCATAAGGATCAATTGAAAAGTCTTTGATGTCCTCACACTATCAGATCATCCTCTTATGATGAAACATGAGCTGTGGATCTGCAAATATGCATGAAATTTAAGTTAGCATATTATTAAGGGAGGGACTTAGGTTTAAACATATTAGGCTAAGGTTTATGTTGTGTTTATTAAACATGAAATAAACTTTAGGCTAAAGTGTTTATGCTTAAGTTTTTTTAGATTCATACAAAAGGGACCATGGCTAAATGTTTTAGGCTAAATTTTACACTGTCTAACGAACACCATGTATACTTTGGGATAAAATATTTATGTTGAATCTATAAAACATGCTCAAAGGGGTCAAAATGATCAAATTCTAAATTTTGATAATAGAGATTTATCGTATTAACAAACATAATAAAACCCTTTGGTAAGAACATTTGAGCTAAGTTTTTTGTTATCAAGACCCTTTCAAAATAAGACTTAGTATAAGTGTTTAGCCTAAAGTTCATGGTATTTAAAGAAATACAATAGGAAATTAAGGTATAGACTTATACTAAGTTTATTTTGCATGAATTTTAGACCATAATATCATTTTAATATTTATAGATTGGATATTTCTAGTGTTTGAGCATCTTCTAAGGGATTCCATTAGTCTATAGGGTGGTTCACAAGATTTTTAGCAACATTTTAGAATGTATTTTAGCCTTGAGTAAGATAATTCATTATCTTAAATTTTATGGTCTTATGGACATAAAATATGTCCTTATGAACATCAAATGGCAGTCGCACGAACATCGATTTTAAGCTAGTGAAGCTTTAATTTGATGGGCTTAAAGTTGACAGTCATGTGGATGTCAAATACGTCCTTGTAGATTCAAATGATGGTTATGAGAATGCCAAATTTAATTTCATAAAATTCTCATGACCTAATACAAGAGTGTCACTTGGCACCTTTGTGGGCCTTCCTAGGATCTCAGACTCAATGCACTCCATTGGAACGAGGTCTTGTGAGTAAGTGAGGGCCTTAGGATCACGATCCAAGAGCTTGCTCATGATTGGTTATTTTGTCAGGTATGACTCATATTATTTTAATCCTCAAATGTAAGGGTTTTGTGTGTCTATCATATGGGCCTTTTGTAATCCTTTAACATTTCAACTATGCCTCACTCTATCTGATTAAGTCTTTGTGATGAATCAAGAACCATTGAATGTAGGCTAAAGGCATAGCTTTGTTGAGGCCTTCATGTCATTAGATCCCTTTCTAGTGATGAAGTGTGGATAATTATATCTTTTAAGATTCATGATGTTTAAGTTAAATCTTAGGACTTTCTTGCTACGTTAGATCAAATGCCATAATAAAGTGAGGGTCATCGGATCTATGAAAAGCAAGAAAGTTAAGTTAGGACCCATGGTGAATAAAAGACTTAGGTTAAAATGTTAGTGATAAGGTCTCATTCATATTAATAAACATGATAGGGCCTTAGGATTAAAACTTTAGGCTAGGCTTATGAATCAAAGGGGCCAAGTTAGGAAATATTAAAAATGGAGCTTGCAAAATGAATATTAGACCTAGTTAGAAAAATAAAGAACTAAAAGAGGAAAATAACAAAGTGGACCCGAGCATATTTTAGGCTAAGATTTATTAGTATTACAAAAAATTATTAAGCTTTAAACATGAAGTTTATCCTTAAGTCCAAAATGGATTTTTAAAAGGTTCCCACCAATTTACTTTCTACCAATATTTAAATTTAAACTGAAGGTTTGCCAAGGTTTTGAAACATGAATTTCTTAGGAAGAACACCATATAAATTAAAACTAAAAGCCATGAAGACCATTTATTATAAATATTAGACAATATTAAAATAAAACATAATAAGTAAGCTTACCTTTGATAAAGTGAACAATCTTCAAATTCTGCAAATGATCCTAACATGCCATATTTTCATGTTCAATCTTGAGGGTTTCTCAAGGATGCCAATTTTCAAAAATGGGGGTATGTTATCCTCAACAAGACTCAAGGGTCCCACCAGGTGTGTTATAATGTTTCAAAGAAATTTTTCTTGTGTTCTTTATAAGGAACAGAAATAATCTTGAGAAGGGGAAGGTAGCAAAAACCTAATATGTTATGCATGCATTGATCTAGATAGTTGTAGATACTCTTCTTTAGATTAGGAGGAATGATATATAGATAATAAAACACTTAAATAAATGGTTTATTAGTTAGATAGTAGGGTGGATTTCCTAGCAAGCTAGATGCAGGAAGTACGAGCTTCCTTAGAGACTATCAATCCACACTTTTAAAAAATCAAGTTCTGAAAGTGAAAGATAAAGTACTTGCATATATGATAGAAGATACTAAAATCAAATACAAGAAGTGCTTGATAGGTGAGTTTAACTAATTATAGAAATAAATAGATTGGTACTAATGCCAAATGAATCGAGTATGGTTTGTAAAATAGGGTGAGTTTATGTTATTAGGTAAAGAGTCTAAAATTGTCATCTGGTTAAGGTATAGTGGGAGAAACAAATTTTTAGTTGTCTATCACATAGTAACCATCAATAGTTGGGGTGACCGTCAGTGGTCAGGGTAACTATCAGTAGTTGGGATAGACTATCAGTGATCAAGCTGACCATTGATGATTACTATGGTTTTTGATTTGGTTAAGGCAAACTGATTGGTGAGGTTGCATAATGGGAATATAGAAAGTGGGTTTAAACTAGATTGTTCATGACATAATTAAAAAGTAACTAATCAGTGAAAATAGATACTTAGCTTGCTAGTCATTGATTTGAAGAATGGTTGAGGTAGTTGACCAATGAATTGGTTTATGGGGTCTAGAGTAATTTTTTTAGAGTAACGATACTTGGCTATGGACTGATGAGTTGTCATATCACTTTGGATCTCTATCACACTTGTTGGTTCATTGTGAGAATGACCTACCAAAGGAATTTTGATATCAAAAGCTCTTGAAATTTTTGGATGATTAGTCGATTCTAGATCCCTATTACCTCCTCCTCCTCCTCTCTTTTTATAGGAAAATGACAGAAGTGGTGTAGGTTTAACTTGTTGTCTAATTTTAACTTTGACATGCATTGATCCATGAATAGATCATATAAACTAATTATAGAAAATCAAGTTGTAGTTGAAGTGGGTGTTTTATGTCCAGGTGGTGGAACCCTGACCATCAGTGATCAGGCTGAACCATTGACAGTTAGGGTAACTATTAGAGGTCAAGGGTCAAAAGTAAATTTTGGTAAAAGGTTTTAGTTAGTTTGTTAGTTAGTCAACTAACCTAGCTTAGGTTTGTAATTAAAGGGTTGGGGGATGGTCCTTAGGGGGTCTCGAGGTATTCCAGGGGTATTTCAACATCTAGAATCGTAATGTGTGGTTTTCTAGTATCTAACTATCATGCTAATGATTATAACCACCTTTGGTAAAATCGTTATGTTTTAATTTTTCTAAGTGTTAATGCTTATAACTACTTTTGGGCAAATCATTATCTCTATCCACCCAACTAGGGAATTTTTTTATCTTGCCAATGCTTATAACTACCTTTGAGCAAATCATTGCCATTTTTTGGCCTATTGGGGCATTTTTTTCATCCTACCAATGATTATAACCATCTATGGACAAATCATTTTTTTACTTTTGATGATTATAACTGCCTTTGGGTAAATCATTCTCTTGTTACCTTATCCTTTGGCTAATTTTTATAACCACCTTTGGGTAAATCATTATCTTTTATCTTGTTATGCTGATGATTATAAGTGCCTTTGGAAAAATCATCATTTTTATCTACTCAACTAGGGCATCTCATTATGACACTAATTATAACTTCCAATGCGCAAATCAGTCTTTTCCATACCCATTTTTCCTTTTTGGTCCCGTCATTTTCCTTTTTTCAAGTGATTGATCATCGACTTCTTTACTGACCACTCCCTCAAGGGGGCATCCAAGGCTCATCCCTCACCATTTGAGACATTAAACATACATGACCTTTTCATTATTTAACAAGACATTATTATGCCTATAGCTTTCAATGCTTTCTCAAATAAGGGCAAACTATATACACCCAATTTTGGCCACAACTGGCTTCTAACTAGACTTTAGACTGATTCCTAACAACCATTACAAATTAAGCCTAAGAATCATTGAACATCCCAATTTTAGTCATGTATCATTCATCAATGCTCAAAATCATGTTGAGGCATCCCTATTTGGGATACTAGACCATACGAAATTATAACCTCTCATGGATTCATCCCTAATCACCTTGCAACATAATAACTGGTAATTTGGCCTATGGATTTATTAAGTGGGGTACTTGATCAAATATTAAAAAAGCTAAAATTCTAATCAAAATGAATCATATAATTAAACTAGATTAAATTATTAATTGAATTATCTATTTAAAATTAATTAATATCTAAAAATAGAAATTCCAAATATCAATCATTTTCATCATTATCTTTATGATTTTTCAAGCTCTTTCAAAATATCTTAAAATATCTAATTTGAGAGCCATGCCTAGTAATTGAAAATCATAATTACATGACAAATTTTAACTCAACTAGAGTTAGTCTTAACTCAACTAGAGTTAGTCTTAACTCACCTAGGGTTAGTTTGAATCCATTCCATGTTTAAACTCAACTTCAACTCACCTTAGGTGAGAGTTAATTCTTAAGGCTATAAATACAAGGCCATACCTATTCATTTCTAAGCTCTTTTAGTGTAAATTTATTGTGCTTAAATATCTTCAAAGCTTTGATAATGTAGAGTTATTATGCAGGATTTATTCCATAAGCTTCATTCACGTAATGTTACCATGCCAAATTCATAATCCAATCATCTAAGCCAAGGTTCCAAGGAAATGTGAAGCAAATAAATCTCCATTAATGAAGATTTCTTGATGCACAAACCAAATAAGCCACTTTAACAATCCATTTGGAGCTCCAAGGTAAAAGAATGATTTCTTTTGTGTTCTAGTTGTGTTTTCATATGCATGATTGTTACTTATGCTCTTCCTAATGTCTAGGCTAGAGGTGTTAGGATTTTAGTGTTTTATTTTGATTTTTTTTATTAGACAAACACAAAACTAACCTCCCCTCTACAGATTCCTTATTCACAATAGTAACACGTAGCATCTCAAAATTAGCAGTACAATGATAAGAATCTAAGAGACCTTAAAACTATTCATTGTGATTTTCTTGATTTATTTGTAATTTTAGCTTTCCATTAAGTTATGAAACCATGGACTTACATGAAACTAAAAGATTTTAGATATTATAGGCAAACAACATGTAAATAACGCCAAATATTTTTGAACTAAGAATTAATAGATAGTTTCAATAATTATATTCATGATTAGTATAAAATTAGAAATTAATAATATGAAACCCTAAAAAAATTAAAAATGATGAAATCAAAACCCTAGGGCAACCCAGGGCTTGAAATGATTTATAAATATGTGGGTTCACGAAAATATTTTATCAATTTTTTTATTAGGTGGTTAATCTAGTTAAGTTAAACTATTGAGTAAATCAAAATATATAAGTGTTTAACCCTAAATTAGACTCTATATTGGGGTTATATGGGCTTAAATGGATAGATTTATCATAGGGCACAAGGATGATAAATTATATCTAAAGCAAGCCAATTTGTGTGATAAACTCATATATAAACATATGCTAAATTCATTAAAATGAGATAGGCAAAAAATAGTAAGTAAAACTATGTTAAGTATAGAAATAACAAAGAATTAATGTAATTATCTTATTATAATGCTAATATATTTATTGATCTATAATAAGAAAAAAGTAGATAGGAAGATGATTTTGGAATAGTCTCTAGATTCTAGATTGAGTGCCTTTATGGTCACAAACCCTAACCTCAGCCTTGGAGGGTTACATCGATGCTACTATTTAAACTTGATGCAAGTGTCCCATATGAAATACATACTAAAAAGGGATGTAACCACTTTTATGCTTTTGGGTTTGTCTTTACCTTCACTCTGGTACATTCAGATCTAAGTCATGGATTGTCACTCCTTATGAAATTGTAAAACCTTAGTTATTCATCATCATAGTGACCCTTAGGTAAAAATGGGTTAGTAGGAACATGGTGTCAAGATAACCCTAAAAATCTCTTCTTCAATAAGCATTGCCTACATTTCCAATACTTTAAAGAGGGCCTCAAACTAATGTAGTTATCTCCTACATGTTAGCTTGTGTGTAAATCATAAAATATGTGGAAAGTAAGTACAATAGTAACCTAGTTTGTAACTTAGAAAATTGAACACTTGGGATACTCCTTCAATACTTAAGACCTATGTATGTGTTTTCCCTAAGATTGATATGGAAATAGGATAAAATAGATAAGTTTTGATTTATCAGTTGTTTGATTGAATTCTTTGATAAGTTGCCTTGGGTATTTTCTAGGTTAAGCTAGGTGAGGAATGAATGAGGGTTGATATTGTATTTATATCAATCCATTTGTAGAATTAACTCACATTAAATCACTTAGGTCTAACATTAGGATACTTTTATTTTCAAATTGAATGAATTTAGGGCACTGAAAACTTATGTCAAGGAAAGACACCTATATCAATACAAGTGTCTAGGGAGTAGGAAAGTAGGTACAAACTTAAAACTTGTAGAGGTGGGAGACAAGCAAGTTTTAATCATTCTGGGAAAGATATAATTTATAGGTCATCAACATAAGACTATTCAGACTAAGAGATAGACCAAGGGGCATAAGTTAGAGATGATGTGAGACTTTAAAAAGTGGGAAAGGTCTAGAACTGATAAGAAATCTAAGGTCTAATTTTTCCAAGTATACAAGATTGAGGCACTATGTAGTCCATAAATTAGTGTCTACATTTTCCCCCCTTTAAATATACTAATGAAAATTCTAATTTAAAGGATAGGAATGTGTACCTAGGTATGTATAACACACCCTAATTTTTCTTGAGTCTAATTTGAGTGTTTTACTGGTGACTAACCTACAACCAAGAACATGTTATATTAAATAATCATTGCATATAATCTATAATTAAAATTATTTCAAAATATTAAAATTGAAAAAGTAAGGTTTGAGAGTACACTTGTGTATCTATGTAACCGTCTTACCTATTGGAAAGTTGATTTGAGAAATGTATCATTATAAGGACCTAAAACTAAGATTAGGACAAATGTATTTAAATGTGGAAAGTACATATATCTAAGGATATAGAGAGAGATGGGAAGTCACATGACGCTAACCTTGCAGAAAAGGTGAGTTGCCACTCATAAATTGAGATTATCTCAACCATGAAACCCAATCATACTTGTAACTTGGTTAGCATGAGTGAATAAATTCAACTCATACTATCAAATTGGTAAGGTTGGATGATACAATCAAGTCTAACTTGAAAACTTGGAAAAATTAATTGATTTAATCACCTCAACCATACCAAAAGTGAACCAACTACTATAGTAGATTAGCTCAATATAGTTCATAAAAGTACATCATGGGAATAAGTGCATAAAAGTACATCCGTGTGAGTGATGATAGTACCTAAGAGTGTTTTGAAATCTAAAACTAATTTGTATTTTGTAATAATAGGTGCACATTACATAGAATATGCACCTTAGTTATGTCTCATACTAAAACTATGTATAAAAATGGTACCAATATATATAATTCTATGTATGAAAAACTAATTGTACCATCGAATGGAGTTTATTTGTTAGAAATGGAAATTTCTTGTTTCTTTTCATCATTAATAACCTATGGGATATAAACTAGAAAAAACATTATACATCTTCTCTTTCTCATTATAAAAAGATGTATTTTGATAATTATGTAAAATTACCATTTGTTATTTCAAAAATTCTTGCTTTGGATCATTATTTGGAATATTTGATATGGCTTTTGGAGAATTTGGAAAATTTTAAACTTACATATCATGTTAAGGGTCATCCACATTTAATAATATATCATTTGAATCTTAAGGTGGGTGTGGCAAAGGTGCCTCCTTTTGTGTTTGAGGCTCTTCTAGTAACCATTTTTGTTCATTGGACATCTTTGCTTTTGGAGAATTTATCTTTTATATCTTTATTTTCAATGCAAAACAACAACTAGTATGGTGACCATGCATTTTATGAAATGCACAATAACATTTGGATTTTTTCAAGGGATGTAAAGGAGGTAGATTAATCAAATTATTTATAAACATCTACTTTAGAATCTCATTTGACCTCTTAGTAGGCTTTTGTTCATTTATAAAATCATTATCATTAGATGACTTTGATTTTAGATTCTAATATTTATTCTTATTATGCACATAATTGGTATACAAAGATGAAAACACATGATTCGCAATAGCATATTATGGATTATTTATATATAAAACCTAGTTTTTTAATAACATGAGTTTTGAATTTAGAGACTGATTTACTTTTTTAACTCATACATTATCTTGGTCATCATACTGATTTGTTCCTTTAGGGTTTCATAAGCACAAACTCTAGGTATATCATATTGAATATGGAAACATGTACCATCAAGGGATGCGGGAGATAATTTAAGTTCCCCCTCTTTTGGCATAATAGGATGATCAACCTTAACCTTTGAAGAGATGATAGTATGAACCTGGTTGGAGGGATGATAACTATCACCCTCCTTAGGGTTAGGAGAATTAATCTCATTTTTATCCATTTGAAATGTCTTAAAAACTGATATTAAAATAAGATAAGAAATATTAAAAAATGCCAATGAGAAATCAATCATGATAATAAAAAATCAAAATTAAGTACAACATTAAAAATTAAAAAAAAGAAACCCAAGGCCAATTAGGGTTTACACATAAAAACATAGAGGTTGGGTTCACCAAACATTTAACCCTACATTGGATTCTATATTGGTTTTACTAGGTTTAAAGGGGTAGAGATAACTTAGGGCACAAGGATGATAAATTATTTCTAGAGCAGATCAATTTAGGTGCTAAACTCAAATACAAACATATTTTAAATTCCTTAAACTGAGATAGGCTATAAATAGTAATTACAATTACTCTAACTATATAAATGACAAAGAAGTAATGTACTTGGACTATTCTAATGCAAATGCAGTTCTAGATCTAGAACAAAAAAAAAGGAAACTAAAAGATGATTCTAAAATAGTCATCATATTCTAGATTGAGTACTTCTAAATTCGTGGACACTAGTGTCAGCCTTGGATGGTTGCATCAATGTTATTGTTTGAACCTGATGTAAGCATTCATGCAAAATAATTACTAGAAAAGGATGAACCAATTAGATGGTTTTCGGTTTGTCTTTATCTTCACTCTGGTGTATTTAGATCTAGGTCATGGACTGTCCCTCCTTATGAAATTGTAAAATCCTAGTTCTTCATCTTCATAATAACATTGGGGTAAAATGGGTAAGTGGGAACATAGTATTGATCTAACCCAATACACCCCTCTATCAATGATTTTTTCTTACATATCTAATACTCTAAAGAGGGCCTCAAATTGATGTAGTTCTCCCTTATGTGTTAGCTTGTGTGTGAATCATGTAATATTTGTAAAGTAAGTACAATAGTGACCTAACTTGTAACATGGAAAATCAAGCTCTTGGGTTGCTCCTTCAGTAATTTATACCTATGTATGTGATTTCCCTATGACTAATATAGACATGGGATAAAATATGGAAGTTCTAATTTATTGAGTACTTAATTTAATGCTTTGATAAGTTTCCTTAGGTCTCTTCTAGGTTATGTTAGGTGAGAAATGAATGAGGGTTGATCTTATATTTATATCAATCTCTTTGGAAAAGTAATTCACATGAAATTACTTAGGCTGACCATTAGGATATATTTCATTTGAAAATTGGATGACCATAGGACACTAGACACTTGTGTCAAAGTAGGACACTTGTATCGATGCATGTCTTTATCCTAAACACTAGTGTCTAAGGAGTAGGAAAGTAGGTATAGAATCAAAACTTGTAAAGGTGGAAAATAAGCATGTTTTAAGCATTTTGGGTAAGATATAATGTTTGGTTCATCAACATAAGATAGTTTGGACTAAGAGATAGTCCAAGGGGCATAAGATAGATCAAATGTGAGACTTTAGAAATTAGGAAAGGTCTAGAGCTGAGAGGAACAACCAAGGTCTAAGTTTTCCAAGTGTACAAGACTAAACTACTATATAATCCATAAAATAGTGTCTACAATAAGATTTGTAATAATCACACATTAATTGCTTGTAATTTAGTATTTTTGGAAATGTGCAAAAAGGAGCAAGTACTAAGAGATAAATGACTTATTTGTAACTTAGGCTTGTAAGACTATAATAGTAACTATTAAATCTATAGTGAAACTGTATGAAGTTGATGTGAATCAGGAATAGGTCTCCATGTTATCTTGAGACAATGTGAGATTGTTTGATCCTCATCATCCTATGTTAATTTTTGTTGGGTGTTATTTTGTCTTTTGGTGTTTTTCACCCCAGTATAAATTATGATTGATACACCTTCACCTATAGGTCTTGTGTGTCTATTCAGATGTATTTTCTTCATTACAAGGGCTACTATGTGCCTTTTTCTTACTCAAACCTTAGATTAATGACAAGAGGGAAATATTTAATCCTAAATTTTAGATAAGTGGATATATAGGGTTAAGTGAATTATATTATATTTTATACATGTTGGTGAACTAATATAATAAGTAGGCCAATTAATATAAAACTCAGACAAACAATACTCTAAATTTATACAACTAAGATTGATAAAATAGTAAAGTAAAATTATTGATATATATTACAATAAATTGGAAAAAAATGATACTTAGTTGGTTTACTATGTGCATGCAGGTCTGGATAGAATAGGGTAGAAGTGTACTAAAACATGATCTTAGAATATTCATCATATTATGTGAATATTGTTGGATGGTGGAGCTTGATCTTAGTTTAATGCCTAATTCTTGATAGGAGGGTTTAGGGGGGCAAATCCCCCCTACTATGGTCTTTATGGGAGTCCCCTTTGTGAGGGTTTGGGGGAAGTACCCTCAAAGCAAAACTCAGTTAAAAATGCACTATAAAATATTGTAATTGTGTAGTAAATTTGGGCAGTTCACTATTAGGTTACAAATCTAAAGGTAGAAATTATGTTTGTGCATTTTTGACATTTATGTAACCCTTATTTTGATATGAGGGCATTGTAATTATATCAACATATTGTATTTGAGAGAAGAGGATATTACAGTGGTTGTATTATCAGTTTTTCCCTTCATTTTTTGAACTATATAATAAGGATTGAGTATTTCTATGTGGATGTAGCCCATATTGGGTGAACGACATTGAATTCATGTCTTTATCATGTTGTGTTTTTTCATTTCATTTTCATATTTAATTCATTAATATTTATATATGTTTTTAATTCCTACAATTGGTATCAGAGCTAAAGGTTTATTTGGAAGATAAACTCATAGGAAAAGAGGGTTCCTAGTTCGAGTGGGAGAAATGGTAGACGAAGGTAATTTTAAGGTCAAAAATTTTAGTGGTCAAAGCTACCAACAATAGAAGATGAAAATGGAGGACTATATAAATCAGAAGGATCTTTTCATACTATTGGGTAGAATAGAAAAGAAGCTAGCAAGTATGAATGATGAAGATTGGGAGGTTCTTGATATAAAGGCACTAAGAACAATATGATTGTGCCTGGAAACATCAGTGGCCTTCAATATTTCAAAATAAAAGACAATAATGGATGTATTTAAGGCATTGGATAGAGTGTATGAAAAACCCTCAGCCTCTAACAATGTATCTATTATGAATATTTTTTATTTAATCTGGAAATGTCAGGTGGGTCTATTGTTGATCATTTAAATGAATTTAACATGGTCAAAAATCAGTTAAGATTTGTAGGAGGAAATTTTGATGATGAGATTAGGGATCTTTTGGTTATGTGTTCATTGCCAAAATTTTGGAATGGCTTGGTCAGGGTTGTGAGTAATTTTTCCTCTGGTTCAAACACTTTAAATTTTGATGATGTTATGGGTGTTATTCTTAGCAAGGAAATGACATAAAAAAACACAAATGAGATATTAGGTAATTCTTTGACTATGGAGAATAGGGAAAGACAGAAGGATATAGGAAAGGGCCCAAAGAATCATGGTAAGTCTAAGAAAGGTAGATTTAAATCTAAAGGATATTAAGGCATCATGTTAGTGTGTTAGATTTGTGGGAAGAAAGGACACCTAAAGAAAGATTATTGATTTTGAAAAGGAAAACAAGTAGATGGACAACAAGATAAAAATTAGGAAGCAAATGTAGCAATTGATGTGTTACAATATGCTTTAATCCTTTCTTTAGATAATATTAATGATTCTTGGGTTTTAGATTTAGGGGCTTCATTTCATGCTACACCCCATAAGAAATATTTTCAAGACTATGTTCAAGGTGATTTTGGACAAGTTTATTTAGGTGATGGTGAACCCTATAAAATTATAGGAAAGGGTAAGATACATATAAAATTATAGAATGGAAACAAATGGTTGTTTATAGAGGTGAGGCATGTTCTTGAGTTGAGAAGAAATCTAATTTTAGTAGGGCAGTTGGGAAGTGAGGGTTGCATAGTTACATTTGTAAAAAAAATATGGAAGGTCACTAAAGGATCATAGGTAATACAAAAAGGAGAAAAGTTAGGTACACTATATTTATCTAATGGTAATTTTGACTCTTCTATTGCTTTATCTTCTACAAAAGTAGATACAAAATTATCTAACCACAAACTTGGGCACATGAGTGAGAAGGGGATATGAGTTCTCCACTCAAAGAATTTGTTACCAGATTTGAAGAAGGTGGATTTGAAATTATGTGAGCATTGTGTGTATGAAAAATAAGAGTCAAATTTCTCAAATTTGAGAAGACAAAGAAGGATGAAAAGTTAGAGCTTGTGCATACATATGTATGGGGACTGACTAAGGTATCATCCCTTGGTTAATATTATTATTATGATCCTTTTATTGATGATGCAAGTAGAAAAACTTGGGTTTATTACATACAAAAAAAATCTGATGTTTTTTATACTGTTAAGAAATGGAAAGCTTTGGTTGAGAAAGAGATAAGAATAAGTTTAAATGTGTTAGTTTAGATAATGGAGGTGAATACTATAGTAAATAATTTGATAATTACTATTAATCCCATGGAATTCATAGAGAGAAGATGGTTCTAAGAATACCACAACAAAATGATGTGTCAAAAAGGATGAATTGGACAATCATAGAGTGTGTAAGGAGCATGAGATTACATGTAGGGTTACCCTTACAATTTTGGGTGGATGTTATGGATATTGTTATTTAATTAATAAATAGAGGGCCTTCAAGTCCTTTGGATGGTGGCATTCCAGAAGAAACATGGATAGGTGAAAAGGTAGATTATTCATTTTTAAAGACTTTTGGTTGTGAAGCATTTGTTCATATTGATAAAGAAAATAGAATTGAGCTTTAAGCAAAATTCAAGAAATGTAATTTTATTGGATATGGAGTTAATGATTTTGGTTACCATTTATGAGATTTTAAAAATCATAAAATCATTAGGAGTAGAGATGTGATATTTAATGAGAAGGTCATGTACAAAGATCAATTGCAAGGAAAGAAACAAGAAAAGCTAAATACAGAATATGTAGTACTTAATGAAATCACAGGAAATGAAATTTCAAAAGTGCCAAAAAATCATAATATACAACAAGTACCTCAAACTCATAAAAGTTTAGTTAGAAGATATACCAAAGTAAGTAGAATCCATGAACGATACTCTCCTTCACTTTATTATTTATTATTAATTGATGGTGGTGAGCCAAAAAGTTATGAAGAACCAATGCAATTAGAAACCAAAAAGAAGTGGGAGCAAGGCATGAAAGAGGAGATATATTCCTTGGTATATAACTAAACTTGGGATTTGGTTTAGTTTCCTACAAGTAAAAGAGCATTGCTGGAATAAATGGGTTTATAGGTTGAAGGAAGAAGATGGAGGCAAAAAGAGGTAAAAGGCCAGACTTGTTGTAAAGGGGTTTGCATAAAATAAAGGTATTGATTTTGACAAAATATTTTCTTCAGTTTTAAAAATGACTTCCATAAGAACTATTTTAATTTTAGTAGCAATAAAATATTTTCTCCTTGAATAGTTGTATGTGAAGACTGCTTTCCTTCATGGTGATTTAGAGGAGGAAATATATATGGAGCAGCCACAGGGATACAAAGTAAAAGGTAAGGAGATGATGGTGTGCAAGTTGAATAAGAGTTTATATGGTCTAAATCAAGATCCAAGGTAGTGGTATTTGAAATTTGACATGTTTATGATAGAACAAGGTTATAGTAGATGTCATTTTGACCACTATGTCTATTTTAAGAGATTAGATAATGGAAACTATATTAACTTGTTATTGTATGTAGATGACATGCTTTTTTTAGGGTCTAACATGCAAGATATAAATGATCTCAAAATAAAATTAGCAAATTTATTTGCAATGAAGGATTTGGATGTTTCAAATAAAATCCATGGTATGATAATAACAAGAGATAGGAAAAATAAAAAATTGACATTATCTAAGAAGAGTACATAAAGAAGGTGTTAGTCAGGTTCAATATGCAAGATACAAAACATATAAGTACATATTTGGAAGGGCACTTCAAATTAAGCAAGGAACAGTGTCCTAAAATATAGGAAGAAATCAATTACATGTCTGAAGTTCCATATGCTTCATCAATTAGAAGTTTAATGTATGCTATGGTGTGCACAAGACCAGATATTTTTCATCTAGTGGGAGTTTTTAGAAAGTTTATGAATAATCAAAGAAAAGAACACTATGATGCATTCAAGTGGATTCTTAGGTACTTGAGAGTGACCATTAATAGATAGTTGTGTTATGAAGGTTTAGATGTTACCTTACAAGGATATGTTGATGCAGACATGGCTAGAGATTTATATGGTAGGAAGAGAACCATAGGTTATTTTTTCACTATTGGTGATATACCAATTAGTTGGATTTTAAAATTACAGAAGATAGTTGATTTATCCACTATAGAGGTAGAATATGTTGCAGCCACAGAAGCTAGCAAGGAGATGATATGGATACAATGGTTCATGGAAGAGTTAAAGCATAAGTAGGAAGATTACAAGTTGTACATTGATATCCAAAGTGTGATTCATTTAGCAAAGAACTCGACATTCCACTCAAGAACCAAACATATACAACTCAAGTATCACTTCAATCATTCAGTTTTGGAGGATGGTCAATTAAAGTTGGAAAGGATCCATACAAGTTAGAATCCTATAGATATGCTAATAAAGGCAGTCACTAAAGAGAATTTAGAGACTTTTTTAGCTTCAATAGGTCTTAAAGGATAACAAGGAAGATGAGAAACATAGCAAGGTCAAAGTTCAAAGAAAAGTCCAAGGAAGAGTTAAAGCGGTGGAGTTGCAACAATCAGTCTCCAAGTGGGAGATTGTTGGATGGTGGAGCCTGATCTTATTTTAATGCCTAGTTATCCATAGGGGGGTTTGGGTGGGAAACACCACCCCCCCCCACTATGGTCTTCTTGGGGGTCCTCCTAGTGGGGGTTTGG
The DNA here is from genome assembly GCA_037957365.1 of Torreya grandis. Classification (NCBI taxonomy): domain Eukaryota; kingdom Viridiplantae; phylum Streptophyta; class Pinopsida; order Cupressales; family Taxaceae; genus Torreya; species Torreya grandis. The sequence goes on from JARHVA010002617.1 coordinate 1,566,358, forward strand.
GGGAAGCACCCCCAAAGAAAAATTTAGTTAAAAATACACTATAAAATATTGTAATTTCATAGTAAATCTAGACCATTCACTATTAGGTTGCAGATCTAATGGTAGAAATTATGTTTTGCATTTTTTCCCCTTTATGTAACCCTCCTTTTGATATGAGGGCATTGTAATTATGGTGGCACATTATATGTGAGTGAAGAGGATATTGTAGTGGTTGTATTGTAGGTTTTTCCTTCATTTGTTAGAATTTATAATAAAAAAGACGGGTTGTTTCTATGTAGATGTATCCTATATTGGGTGATCCATGTTAAATATGTGTCTCTATTGTGTTATACTTTTTCCATTTTATTTCCATATTTAATTCATTAATATTTCTCTATGTTATGCATTCCTAACAAATATCTTTTATGTGGCCTCAGATGCTTACATAAAATCTAGGCAGTTGCATTGATGTAGATATCTAACTCTAATAAAAATGTCCCCTATAGAAGAATAATTGGATATAGATGTGACCAACTAGATCCTTATGGGTTTTCTATCACCTTTATTCTGATGCCTTCAAATTATGTGTATAGGTTATTGCTCTTCATCAAATGATCAAACCCTATCTCTTCACCCTTGGAGTAACTATAGTAAAAATGGGTTAGAGGGCTCATAGTATCACATTGATGCCAAAGAACCTTATATTAATAAGTGTTATCTACATAGATAATACTTTAAATAGGGCTTTAGACTGAAGTAGTTGTCCCCTACATGTTGGTTTGTGTGTGCATGAGGGTGAAATGTGTGATAAGCAAATACATGCAGTGACCTAGTTTATAGCTTGGAAAATATGGCTCATGGGTTGTTCTTTAAATAATTCAGACTTGTATAAATACTAATTCTATGAATGATATGGAAATAGGTACAAATAGGGTAAGTTTTCTCACTTGTATGCTTGATTGAGTGCTTATTAATATATTGCTTTTTGAGATGTGAATAAATGAGGGTTAATCTTGTATATATACCAATCCCTTTTAGAAATATCTCATATTAAATAATTTAGGCTAACCTTTTAGATACATTTAATTTAGAAATTGGATTACTTTTGGGCACTCAACACTTTGTAATAAAATGGACACTTGCATCGATGCATGTATCTACCTACGATTCAAGTGTCCAGGAAGCTAGAAAATAGGTACAAATCTAAAATTGGTAATGAAGGATAATAATCAAGTTTAGAACCTTTTCCACATTATATAATGCTTGTTCATTAAAATAAAATGGTCAAACTAATAAATATGCAATTATGCACAAAGAGATAGTGAACACAAACCTTTTGATAGTGGAAAGATCTAGAGTTGAAATATATAACCATGATAGGTATTTTCTACGTGTAAAATATTGAGGTATTATATAAATCATATTTATTATCTATATTTCCCCCCCTTTAATCTAGTAATACAATTTATATTTTAAATGAGATAAGTATGTACCTCAATGTGTATAACATAGGTTCCATTTTCATGAGCCCAACTTGAGTGTTTTGTTGGTGACTAACCTATAACCAAGAGTATGTTACAGTATATAATCAGTGTATTATATCTAAAATTGAAAGAAATTTTTAAATGCTTAAAATTATAAATAACAAGGTTAGGATTACACCTATGTGTTGATGCAACCATCTTACCTTTTATCAAATTTAATTTGGAAGTATGCCTCATTATGAAGCATTAAAGTAATTTCACGCAAGGTTAGGAGTACACCTATGTGTTGATGCAACCATATTGTCTTTTCAAAATTTTATTTGGAAGTATGCCTCATTATGAAGCATTAAAGCTAATATTAGGATAATTTTGAACTTGAAAGTGCATATATAAAGAGATATTAGAGGACACATGCCCCTAGCCTTAGTGCAAAGGTGAGTTATAACACAACCATTGAGATTGTTTCATCTCAATTATGCAACCCAAAAATGCACATAATCTAGGGAGTGTGAGTGATTTAATAAAATCACACTATATATCTAGTGAGGGTGTATGATTTAATCAAATATAACCTATAATTGTGAAGTTAGATGATCTAATAAAATCTAACTTATAAGTTTGGTAAGTTTGTGCAATTTAATCAACTCAAACTTATAAAAGTGAACCAACTAATATAGTGCCTTAGCTCAATAATAGTATATAATACTCCATATTGAGTATGATAACAGTCCATATTAGTCTTTGAAATCTAGAAAATGATTTTATTTTGTAATTTTATGTACCCTTTGCATGGCATATGTACTTCATATATGTCTCAAGCTAAAATTTGGGTACAATAATGGTACCAATGTATAGAATGTTGCCAAAAATATGTATATGAATCATATAATTACAAAAAAAATTGAATTTGAAATCGATGTAAGTGTGGATTTCATGTTTCTATAATAAGCCTCGACTAAATCGGGTGAATCTAAGAACTAGTTTAAATGTAGATAACAGGTTTTCATAACATGCCCCCACTATAATCTGGAGATGTTGAGTACTAAATAAGTGTGGAGGTCATGCCTTTTTGACATGCCCCAACTATAATCTAAAACTGGGAAAATATGGAAGTCATGCCTCTATGACATTCCCCCACTAATACACCCCCCTTTTGAGGTGAGGGGACATATAATCTAGTATTTACCTTACCTCAAAAGGATAAGATAACTGTATAAGTTGTGTATGGATAATGTAACATATATTAGTAACATGTATAGGTATATATAGCATTGAGATACATAGTATGTGATCATGTCAAGTCCTAATATGCATGATAGATCATGGAATGATCCACACCATGGGGCCTAGGATCAAGGTGTGTGGTATACAGCTGAGATATGGCTATGCAGAGAAAACGTTTAGTGAAATATTTAAGCATAATAATCAAAACACATTTAATGAAGTGGAAGTCTTAACTTGCAATAAATATAACTCATATTCATCGATAGAAAATAGGGAAAATAATACAAAGTAAAATGTCAATATTGTGTCTGTGTGTGTGTGTGTTGACTAGATGTGTAGAGTAAGCTAAATGATGTTACAAATATGTGTAATGTCATAAATTTGGGTTATTTATATATCTTTAAATCATATGCATATGTTACATATATAGCATAAGAATATAAGAGCAATCATAATTGTTGTTTAGTTACCAAGGAAGATTTCTATGACATGTCAATTATATCAGATTAGTAGTTAGCAATAGTTATAATAGTTAATGTCTAGGATATCAACCATTTGAATTCAAATATGGGATATCCTTTTTATGGTAATGGTATTCAGGTCATTTAGAGCACATGGTTAGGTTGACATGTCCCTAAGTGGATTCCAGTGAGGCAAATAGAATTATAAGGCATGGAGGGTGTAAAAGTTGGTGATACATGCATGGATGTATGGTGTGTAGGTGTAGGACTTAGAATGGGAGTATAAGTTATAGGGTGTGTAGGTTATGATATGGGGTGATTGATGCACAAGAGTCTATGAACTAGCATGAGACCTATGTAAATCATTGAGCACAATCTTCATGTAAATAAGTACGCATAGTTAGATGAGAGGTGCATGATCTGTGTAGTAGAGCAAACAAGAAGTGAGCTCAACTATGTAAGGATACACATGGATCATTTTCCCTTTATATAAGAGCAATGGTCTCCATTATGTTAGTATGTAGCTACTAAAACTACACTTGAAGTTGTTTTGAAGTGTACCACTTAGCTTGATTAGCATATTGCCCAACTCTAACCACTCTAAAAAGATAATGTGTGTCATGGTAGTTATTTGTGTTTATCACTTTGATGATATGGTCCTCTTTTATGAGGCAAAAATGTTAAGGATCCAAATCAGAAGGATGTTGTGTCATTATTGGCTCAAGATGTGATGGAGTGTAAGGTTTGAGAAGTTCCACATTGAAGACTAAGCGCATGCCTAAGTACTAAGGTAGATCAAGAACTAAGGTTTTCTCACTAGCTGTGCATAACATGGTATAAGGACCATAGCATAGATGCTTGATCTTCTGATGTGGACCTTTGAAGTACTCCTTCTAAAATTATAACTAGACTTTATCACCAACTCAAAATGCATGAGGTGTGTGATGTACATCATAGCACTCTTGATAATAGCTTGGGTACGAGAGAGGATATATTGAACCTAATGGTGAATAGAATAGATGTGGCAAAGAAAATTCTCAACTTTGTTTGATTCCCATTCTTATGTATATGACTCAGTGCCTGATGGTGCATGGTAAGATATGTCTAGAGGTGTTAAAGTTTTAAACTTAAGACATGTTTGGAATGGACTATGGACAATAGAGATATGAATATCCATGTTGTAATCATGTTAAATGTACAAGAGATTGTCATCCCAAGTGTGGGTATGCACATGGTTGTACATTCATAGAATATGAATAAGTGTGTGATTGACCACTTTAATTTCTCCATTTATCTAAGGATGAAAGGTCATTAATTGATCCAATTGAGTACCCATCAAGTCCTATAATGCTTGCCAAAAATGACTCATAAAATGTGGATCTCAATCAAAAATGATGGATTTTATTGTCCTAAAATGAACCCAAACATGGTTGATTAAATCTTGCACAGTGTCAGTTGCATCAATATATTTCTTACATGTAACCATGTTGGCCATCTTGGAAAACCTATCTACTATAATGAACACAGTGTCATTTTTTCATCTCATCGTAGGTAGCCTAGTCATGAAATCCATGTTGATAGATTCCCATGGTCTAGATGGAACTGGTAGAGGTGTGTAAAGTCATAGATTTCTACTCATGTACTTGGTGATGTGATAAATAATGTAAGACTTGATGTAGAATTTAGTGATACACGCATGATTTTATGGAGTGTAGGCATAGGACTTGGCATGGGAGTGCAAGCTATAGGGTGTGTAGGCTATGATATAGGGTAATCAGTGCATAGGAGTGTATGAACTAGTGTGATATCGATGTGAATGGTTGAGTACAAGATTTATTCAAATAAGTATGCATAGTGAGGTGAGAGCTATGTGTTATGTATAATAGATAAAATGAGGATTAAACTTGACTATATAGGGTCTATGCATGGATAATTTTCCCTTTCTTTAAGAGAAATAGTCTCCATTGCATCAACACACAGTTACAAAAATTACTTTTAAAGTTGTTACGAAGTATACCACTTAGCTTGATTAGCATATTACCCAACCTTGACCACTCTAAAAATTTGATGTGTGCCATTGCAGTTATGTGTGTCTATCACTTTGATGATTTGGTCCTTTTCTATGGTGCACAAGTATTTTGGATCTAAATTAGATTGATGTTGTGTCACTACTGGCTTAAGAAGTGATGTAGTGTAAGGTTTGAGAAGTTCCACATTGAAGACTAGGAGCATGCCCAAGTACTAAGGTAGATCAAGATTGAATGTTTTTTCACCATTTGTGCATAATATGGTGTAAAAACCATAGCATAGATGCTTGATCTTTTGGTGTGGACCTTTGAAATGTTCCTTCTGAAGTTACAACCAATCTTTGTCACCAACTCATAATGCATGAGGTGAGCTATGTGCATCATGGCATTCCTTGTACTTATCTTGGGTGTGAGAAAGGATATTTTGAACTTGATAATGAATATACTGGATGTGTCATAGAAACTTTTCATCTTTGTTTGCTTCCCATTATTGTGTGTGAGACTCAATGCCTCATGGTGCATGGTAGGAGATGTCTAGAGGTGTTGAAAGTTTAAACCTAAGATATGTCTGGAATGGTTTATGTCCAATAACATTGTGAAGAGCCCTATTATAGGCATGTCAAATGTACAAGAGATTATCATCCCAAGTATAGGCATGTGCATGGTTGTACATTCATAAAATATGAATAAGTGTGTGATTGACCATTTTGATTTCTCCATCTATTTGAGGATGAGAGGTCATTGACTGACCCAGTTTTGTACCCATCAATTCCTATAATGTTTGCTAAAAATGACTAACATATCATGGATCTTGATCAAAGATGATGGATGTTGGTATCCCAAAATGAACCCAAACATGGTTGAAGAAAGCTTGCATAGTACTAGTTTCATCAGTATCTTTCTTACATGTGACCATGGTGACCATCTTAGAAAACCTATCTACTACAATGAACACAATGTCATGTTATCATCTTGTCATAGGTAGCCTAGTTATGAAATCCATGTTGATAGATTCCCATGGTCTAGATGGAACTAGTAAAGATGTGTAAAGTCATAGATTTATATTTGTGAGCTTGGTGATGTAGTAAAGAATGCAAGACTTGGTACAATGTTTCATTTTTATGTACTTGTGTAGCTAGAAGAAGTGCAACTATAATACAAATAGAGTCTTTGCCATGTCAAAGTGTCCTAAGGTCAGGGCATAGTGTACCTCTTAAATGAGTCATTAGTGGGTGTGACAGAGGGAACACAAAGATGTCCAAGATTGTAGAGAATATGATCAAACAAGTAAAACTCTGACACTTATTTACCTTATGTGAGGTTGGTGTAAGTCATTACAAAGTCCTAGTCAGTTGAGTAGAGGGATACCCAATCTATGAAGTTATGGTTTCACGTGTCTAAGACTGTGATGAGTGAGTAAACCACTAGTCATTTGAAGTAATATATTGCTTTATTTTCCTTCCCTTTCTTGTGTTTGATCATGATATGGAACTACTATAGGTAAGTCATTAATTTCATATGGCACATATTTTCTAGCTTATTCTACATCTTTTGGAACTAAAGTGTCTCATGGTCCAAATGAATAACTATCTCCTTCTTGAGAATGTATTTTCACCATTACTTATTTACTTAAATAATAGGATACAATACTTTATCATAGGTGGAGTAGCTTTACATGATGTTGTTGAACATATTTGAGTGGCATGAAAATATATGTCCATGTTTCATGTGTTAGGATTTAATATTTGTAACATTATTAATTATGTGTATAATTTATATTATTGAGGATAATATAAATATGTTTGTAATAACTTGTATTATGAGTTGTTTAATATATTATAGTTTGTGTGAGATTTGTTTGTTAAATCAAACTCATGTAAATAGGTTTGGAGGTTTTATAGGGAGAGAGAAATTAGGGGAGAAGTTATAGGAAATACATTTCCTATATATTTGTATTATTCTCAAATGTATTATTATTCAGAGAGTGAGAAATAATATTGTTTATGTTGATAATAATTCTCTCTATGTGATCAGCTCAATTTCTTTGTGCATGAGTTAATTTTTGTGTGTCCATCTCTCTAAATTCCCAACAATGGTATCTGAGCATCACTGGTCTTGATCTATGATAAGAAAGTGAATTATTTGCAGGGGCGAACATTATTCTTCATCACCCACCTGATGAGATTTCTCGATTGATGAAAATACTATTTTATGAATAATTTATTTACCTAGTTAGTTTTATTATCACCATTTGTGAATATTATCATGTATTAGTTCATTTCAGACCCATCTAGATATAATTGACTGCCCCCACATGATTAAGTTGTAGTTAGACCTCCCTCTCTGGCTCAGTGTTGATCAACTTTATCTACAAATATAGTGTTCTAATTGCTTGAGTCTATATTAGATTTAATCGAATCCTCTTCTAATCCTTACCACATTGATCCTAGCCTCATTTGAACTTCAACTCACATATTTGACTAGGTCTTAGAGTGCTCATTCAAACTACATTTGTGATTGGATAGTGACTTGGATCCATTATTTCATTATGTGGATCGATTTCATTTAAGGACTCATTTGATACAAATAGATCATGCTCAATATTATTCCAGTAAGCAAATCATTTCCTAGTCCATATACATTGTTGACAGGAAGGTGAAGAATTCTTTGATGTTAACAAGACATTTTGAGGAATTTAAGGAGGGTATTTGCATTAAAATCATATTTTGATGAAGATTGAAGTCGATTCCTCAAGATGTGGTGTTACTTACCAGAACCATCAGGGCTTCTCACATTTCACATCCATTCTTTATATCTTACATCATGATATTTTGCATTATATATCAAGATGTCAACTCACCATTGATTCCCACACAACTATCATAATCAAAGTTGTGCAGAATAAGGAAAGTTTGTTATTTATATTAGTTTTGTCATTAATCAAGTATGTGAGTCTTGTATGTCTTTTTAGTGAGAAATTTTATATTAGGATTCAGTTAAGTCCATTGATTTATTTGTTAAATTCAAGTTCTTATGTCATTTGGTTATTGAAATCAAATAGGCTTTGAGCTATTTATTATAAATCATTTAATAGTTGCTTTAGTATTATTAGGTCAAATTTTTCATTATAGCATTTTGTTATATTAAAAATTGATGTTTAGGGTGGTTATTATTATCTTGTCTATAGAGTCTCCTATTAGATTCATTTGATCCATGTATAGAAATTCAAAAGTGTCATTTAGGTGAATTAGGTTAATTAAGTATTTTTTTGTAAAGTATTTTATACTATTTTAAAAATGTCAAAAAATGTTTAAAAGCATAAGGACGCATTATCGCTTGAATGCGACATCCAATTTATGCAATCTGAAGATAATAAAATCTAAAAATTTCTTGAAGATGGATATGAGGTTGATACTGAACCCATGAACATTCAACTGGCAAATATTGATGTTTGATAGCAAAGCAATACATACGACACCTAAAGAATACGTCTTTACTAGATGAGTAAGTAGAAAAGACACTGGAGGCTAGAGGATACACAGAGGAAGGAGGTTTTTCAGTGACCTCTCATCAGTCACCAATGATGGGGTTTGCATACAGCTTTGGTGACTTACTATGGTGTGTTATTTTTAGTGTGGTGTGTCTTTTATTTCCTTTATGTGTTAATAAAAATAAAAGCACGTTCATGTTCACATGCATTTTTTTAGTGCGTTGGTTTGTAAATAAACCCCTTTGTATATATTCAATAAAAACTCATGTTTTCCAAAAAATCATTTTTGGGGAGCAGGATAAGATTTCAAGGTAAACTCGGGGATGGTTATCTAGTTAGTGCCAAGCTTATGGATCTTGGAGATTCAGAATTTGGGTGCCCAAAGAGGAAGGGAAAGTCCCACAAGAACCCAAAGAGGAATGGATTAGTCTTGCATAATTTGGCTCACCACTATGCCTTTATGAGGTTAAAGAGATAATATATGGAGTTTTTACTTGGTTTTCATCACTTTTAAGAGATGGTTAAATATCTTTAGAATCTGATTTTATCCCCATGTTCACATTAAGGGGATGATATGAATTAATAATGTTAAGGGGGTGAATGTTAGGATTTAATATATGTAACATTATTAATTATGTGTATAATTTATATTATCACAAATAATATAAATATGTTTGTAATAACAACTTGTATTATGAGTTGTTTAATATATTATAGTTTGTGTGAGATTTGGTTGTTAAACTAAACTCACATAAATAGGTTTGGAGGTTTTATAGGGAGAGAGAAATTAGGGGAGAAGTTATAGGAAATATATTTCTTATATATTTGTATTATTCTTAGATGTATTATTATTTAGATTATTCAAAAAGAGAAATAAAATTGTTTGTGTTGATAATAATTCTCTCTGTGTGATCAATTTCATTTCTTTGTGTATGAGTTAATTTCTATATGCCCGGCTCTCTGAATTCCCAACAGCATGAACATTGTACCAAGTGCATAGTTAGATGCATCAATGTGAATTTTGAAATTTTGCATAATGTTGGGCATTGTGAGAATAGGTGATGCATAGATGCATTATTTGAGGGCTTAAAATTTCACTATTGCACATTAGTCTAGTCAAACTTGGTTTTGGCATGTATCATTTAGTTGAGATCCCAAGAGATGTGCAAAAAACCAAGGATGAAATTGTGATAGAAGTTAGTAAGTCAAAGGAAACTCCTCGATTATATCATCTTAGATTAATTTAATATTATTTGGATCTACCCTGATGTCAGTGTGATCAATGACATAACCCAATTACCAAAATGTGGTGTCAAATGTACACTTTATGAATTTGACTTGAAATTTTTACTAGTGTAAGGTGTCTAAGACACATGAGATGTTCTCTATGTGTTCCTCCCAAGTCTTAATGAAGATGAGGATATCATCTAAGTAGATGATGATAAAGGAGATTAGGAAAGGCCTAATTAGATCATCCATCAAGCACATGAATGTGGATTGTGCATTGGTTAGGCTAAAAGGCATGACCAACCATTCATACAATCCTTCTCATATCTTGAATGCATTTGATACACACCATGGATCCTAGGACTGATGTGTGTGGTAGATAGCCAAGCTATGGCTATGTAGAGTGAATGCCTAGTGAAATATTTAGGAGGAATAAACAAAATACATTGAATGGATTATAATTCTTAACTTGTAAGAAATGCAACTTATATTCATTAATGGAGAATAGGGAAAAGAATATAGAGTAAAATGTCAACAGTACATATGTTTCGACTAGTTGCATAGATCAAGTTAAATGATGTTATGATTATGTGTAATGACATCGATATGGGTTTTTTCTATATCTTTTAACCAGATGCATATGTTACATATATAGCATAAGAATACAAGAGTATTCATAACTATTTTTAGTGAGGATATCCATGCCACATTGATTATGTTAGATATGGTAGTTATAAATAGTTAGAATAATTAATGTCCAGGCTATCAACCATTTGAATTCAAATATGGGATCTCCTTTTGAAGGCAATGGTAGTCAAGTCACTTAGAGCATATGGTTAGATCAATGTGTCCTTAAGTAGATGTTTGTGAGGCATATGAAACTACAAGGTACAAAGGGCATAAAATTTAGTTATGTGCATGTGAATGTATAGAGTATGGGTGTAGGACTTGATGTGGGGGCATGAGCTATAGGGTGTGTAGGCTATTATCTAGGGTGATTGGTACACAGTAGTTTGTGAACTGGCATATGACCAATGTGAATGGTTGAGTGCAAGCTTTGTGAAAATAAGTGCACATGGTTGGGTGAGAGGTGTGCACTCTATGTAGTAGAGTAAATGAGGAGTGAGATCATATCTATGGGGGATATGTACAGATCATGGAAAAATCTAGAGATTAATAATACAAGCTCAGTAATTAATCAAGCACACACACAATAACACTCAAAATTAAATTAAAATAAAATGGTCCAAGGAAACCTTATACAAGGGGCATGTTCAAATGCCACACAATCAAAGGGACATGACTTAGTCAAATGAAAAAAAATTATGGAATGACATATTCAAATTTCCATCCATTATAGAGTGACATATTACAATGTCCAAATAGGCAAACAAAGGCACAGGGGATACAATCAATGGAGCATATTCAAATGCTCATATAAGCAATACAATGTAAGACAATAACAAGAAATGAAGACACTCAAGGAAGTGAATAATATAAATCATGGAATATAAGAAACCAACATGAACATATCATACTATGTCCTATATGTTTTAAAAAAAATGGTTAAGTACATAGCATATCAAATACACTATGAAAGGTATAAGCATGCATATGGGCATGTGTAAGTATATAAGCTCAAACACAATAATGGAAAGTGATAATAGAATAATATAATTTGGTTGTATCATGATCAAATAATCATATGTCCCTAACATACTTATGACATGAGTAGAGGAAGGGACAGCATCTATATGTGCATATATTATGTATCTAGGTGTATATATCTAAAATTGTTCACTTTATTATCATCACTAATTTTATTGTTAGTTGACACTAATTATCACATGATAATACATAATTTATCCTAATGTTCTAACCCATTATAATCATGTGTCTAATATCCCCATCATCCTTCATATCCTACAATAACCTTACCCCTTTTCATGTCAATTATTCATCATGCTATCTTTCTATTATCATATGTCATGTATCACTAATCCCACAACTATTATTTTAGAAATTTTAAATTCACTCCTCCTTACCCTCACCTACCCCGACTTCTTCCTAAAAATCATATTTCTAATCACAATCTAACCACATATTAATCATCATTATCTATCCTTAACATTCTCTACCATCCTCCACACTCTCTAGAGCCTTCTACCATCCTCTACACTCTCTATAGAGTTCTTCTATAGAGGCTTCAAAATAACTTTATATTCTTTGAAAATTCCTCATCCTCTCTTATATAAATATCCCATTCTCCATTTAATATCAATCCTGAATCTTGAAAAATAAATCTTGTCAAATTAATCTCATTTCAAGCTAGCATCATAAGCCCTAAGTCTACACAAGGCAATCCAACACATATCAACCACTAAGTAATCTACTTTGTCAATTAGGCACATCAATATCATTTGTAAGTATATTTAACTACATAATTGAGGTATGATTTATATATTTCAATTTTCATAAGTGTTTTTATTTATACCTACCTTGCCCAATTGGAGGTTTAGTGTGGATTTGAAGTTGATTTCTAGTCATTTGGCATGGAATTTGATTACCAATTTCTAGTTTTCTCCAATACAATGCATTTTGGTGATCACAATGGGAGCGGCTTTTGATATTTTAATTTTATTAGAAATGATACATTTTTACATAAATTTTAATATTTTATAGTGATTAAAAAAATTTCTACTAAAATTCTAAACTCTCGATTAAAAATTTGGAGAATATTTAAGATCTTTTGGCAGATTTGGGATCTAGTTTTATTTTTCTATATGTAATTTTAAGTTTTAATTGGTACCTCATATCTACCTAGGTTATGATTGCATAATTTTTTTATTTGTGTTGTTGAAATCCATTAATTCTTGTAGTGTATTACAATATATTTATATTTCTACTTATTATTATTATTGATATCCATACCCTATTTTTAATCTCCAAGTTTGGTACGATCTGAGAGGATGCTATCAAATTTTGATGTGCCTAGATTTATACATGGGATCTAAATTTAGTGTTCTAACATCATTAATTTATTCAGGTTATCCTCACCTATGGAATACAAGATATTTGTGACAAACAACATCATCTAGATGAATTATCTTTTTGATCTAAATTTTCTTATCATAATCACTGGCTTCCTCTTATTTGGTTGTTGGCTTCCTCTTAGCTTGGGCTTTGGCTCATAGTACTCATTAATACTCTTGTGAATATACATCAATGATAATAGTCCATAAATGTGATCTTGTGAAAATTTATTTTTAGTCATGATTATTTGTTGATGACATTCCAACAAGTCATATCAACCACCACTATTGATTTTCAATTAAATTAAAAACACACAAATATTTCAATTATATTAGATAAAGAGCCTTGCAAAAAACCTTTATGATATAAGAAATCACTTCATAAATCCTATCAAAGAATCGTTCAAACCTGATCCATTAGCTAACACTTTCTACTTTCTACCCTTCTAAAAGTAGGATTTTAATACTTGATATTATGTAGGTAGATTAACGAGATATTTTATGTCATTGAACATCTAACATTTGGTAGATAAGGGTGAAAACTATATCTTGGTTCAAAACTTCTCCATTTTTTTCCATCCTTCTTGTGATAACATCTTTCATAAAAAAATTATACCGCTCACTGAAACTGTTGACTAGGGTCTCTTTGTTCCAATTTAATATAGCTTTTAGATAGTTTAGTTTTATAGATTATATAATAACACACAAATTTGGGTTTATTTATTATTTAGAATAGTTTTAGATTTAAATTTTAATTATATGTTTAAGCTTATATCATTTTATTCATTTTATTAAAATCTTGAGTTTAGGGTAAATTTAAAATGAAGTTGCATCTAAAATAAATTTATTTTATAAATATATGTGAAAAATACATGAAGCTTTTTTTAAAACCTTCAGTGATTTTATTTTTGTTGAATGGTATAAATAGGGACATTTTTTTAATTCTAACCTATAGGTACACGAGTGCCAAAGGTCAAATTTTCAAACTAATAACATCATTTACTATATCCATGTGAATCAAAACTACTAAAATCATTTTTGCAAGTTCACTTACCGAAGAACTAAGATAAAACTTTTGAATTACTAGTGTTATTTTTATAGGTCTCCCCTCAAGAATAATAATCAAAATCATTAATGTCATTTTATCTACAGGTTCACTTTCCAAAGCACGTGAATCAAAATTACTAACCTCATTTTTTACATGTTCATCTATGGGAAAAAACCAAATCAAAATGAATTACTAATCACTTGTTTTGCAAGTTGCCTATCAAAGATTTAGTATTTTGAAATATATTTTCTTACCACATCTAAATTTTGGGTTAAATTTTTTGCTTGAAATTTGATTAAATTAGCATACTTTTTTGCTTACCTATTTGTCATCCAAGGCTTCAACAATGTATGATCTCCCCTTGTACCCATAGGGTAATTCCTAGAGATCAAAAACCATCAATAAACCTCCCATTTTTTATTTTTGGGGGAAATGTGATGTGTAATTGATACCAACACACTTACCATAGTCTTAAGGGGATTATGATTTAGATTTCATCACCACACACAAGACCACACTTTATTTTTTGATAGAGTACAAGTATTAGGGATAATTATTGCTAAATTAAGTGGAACTCCCCAAATAATATTCTATGAGGTGAGGAGGTAACACTTCAATACTCAAGCATCAGATAATACCCTACATGAACTCAGGCCCCACATACCAAAATATGTTTAGGGGATTCCCTTAGAGAGCCAATCAAACCTAGAATAAGACCTCTCAACTGTAATAGGTATCCAAGGCAGGGAAAATAACATTATCAAAGATCACTCACCAGGTATGGATAGTGAGAGAGGTTTGGGTGACATTAATCTATGCACCTCTCATTATGATTCATTCAATAGGCTAGGTATCCCTTTGCATTCCTGCATCAATCACTAGAATTAGGTTTGTGAATTGTTTGTGTGTTGTTAAGAGTAGTATTATTTGTAAACCTATTCAAACACTTTAACCTTAGATCAACATAGACACTTATCCAACCTTTTCAAAGCCATCAACATCTCAATTATCACCTCATCCTATATCTCCATAGTCAAAACCTTGTTATTTCATCCTAGTCCAAGCCTATCATCCATTACCTCAAATTGTCACCCATCACCATCACCTAAGTTTGCCTTGATTGTCCCCTCTTTTTTGTTGGTCAAAACCTTTCCACTTGTCCTAATCATGTTTAAACTTACATAGACAAAACCCATCCTATCATCTTGTCACATATCATCTTATCTAACCTCACCTTGATCACCTCCCCTTTTATCCAAACCCAATCTTTCATCCTTGATAGGATACAAGCTTGCCTTAGTCATCACTTCATCTTGTCACTAGTCTAGCCTTATCACTCGTATTCACCTTGTCCAAACATTAATTACTAATCAACTCATCATAGTCTAACCCTACCACCCATCTTCATCTAGTAAAATACATATTTGTCATCCCTTATATAGACCAAACCCATCTTATCATCCTATTATCCATCATCTTATCTAACCTCACCTTGATCACCTCCCCTTTTATCCAAACCCAATCTTTCATCCTTGATAGTATACAAGCTTGCCTTAGTCATCACCTCATCTTATCACTATTCTAGCCTTATCACTCGTATTCACCTTGTCCAAACTTGAATTACTAATCAACTCATCATAGTCTGACCCTGCCACCCATCTTCATCTAGTAAAATACATATTTGTCATCCCTCTTGTCATAGTCAAACCTCATCTTAGACATTTTTCTTGATATAGTCTATCACCCTTAACACCATAGTCTGTTAGCCCATCCACGTCCTAGTCACACTTGTCCCTTAGCCAAAAATACATTTGTATACCATTATCTACCTTGATAAAATTTGTCTATACAATCCCCTTGAGCTAATCCTTATTGAAATTTTCTTTCATTAAGGATACCCTCCTTTACTCAACATTTGGTCTAGACCCATATGTCATAACCACAATTATTTTTTTATAAACACAAAATCCAAATAAATTAATGGATAAAATTTCACCTAGAGTTTAGCATGGAAACATGCTATGAGATCCATAATTGTGTTACAGCCAATATAGGAACTTGACTAATTGCATAACCCATCAATGACATCTTTAAGAAGTAATTTTAACCAACTAATATTTGGATATATTTGAGTAGTTGGTGATACCCATTCACCTCTATCCACATATTGTGTTATGACCTTCCCAACAGAGTCGTTGGTGACTTATGCCCTTACCTAAGTACTTATACAGGCTATAAAATAGTCAGTAACTCAAGGGTATTATTATCAAATTTTATCAAACAAAGATAGAGTAAGATCAAATTCAACAAAAAAATCATCATAATAAGCTTGTTTAAGTATGATTCACCAAATCATAACTAGTAGACAGAGATCAAAGGAAAAAGAGTATTTCTAGAAATAATGCAAAGCATTTGAACACCTTTTCATTACACAAGAAATTGAAGTGCGTAATTTGACATAATAGTTATAGAAAAATATGCAAGCTTGAGGGATGTTTTAACAACCATGCTTAAGTTATGCTTTGGGAAATAGCTTATCATTTACAAGAAGGTTACAAGTTCATGACAAGCTTGCCTAAGGATTCTAAAATGTCTTAGGTTAGATATCAATCTCCTTTATTATTAACATAAATTGCTTGTGACTTACTCAACTCAAATTATTATAATAATATCGAGAGCAAAATATACTTATGTAAAGTCTAACTTAAACCTTTTTCTTAAAGGTTAGTCCTTTAACTTGAATCCATTATCTTAGCCTAAGAATTAATATTGCTTACTTAAAGATTGGATATTTCTTAAGCTTAATTCCAAGATAGATTCTTATTATGACAATATAAGTTCATAATCTCTTTTACCATTTAATGATAATAATTTGTTAATAAAAAAATTCAATGATATATTCCAAACATATAGCATTTTTTCCTCAATCACAAGATGCTTAGCTAGGAATAGCCATGTTCCAAAGAACTTACAGATGAAGTACATTATTGCCAATATAGCTTTAACATAACATAAGACTAACTTAATATTAATGATAATTAATTATAATGAATTGATTTAGGATTTTTCCATACAATCTATGGCATCTATAAGCACTTATTAATTAACATGAAAAGATTATCTTCAAGGAGATAAGTTCATATTAAAATACTTAAGTAATTATTCCAATATAATCTTTATCACACATTTCATTAAGTTATTACAACTTTTCACATAAGTATTTAACTCAATTAAATCCATTAATTTACCAATTAAATTACATATATTTCATAACTAACCACGTATTTATAGTTCATAAATTAATTAAGTATCAATACAATCATTAGTTAATCCTTGTCACATTGGGATTCATAAACTATAGGGATTTGAGAATTTCATTTAAATATAAATTTCAACCTCACCCAAATTATCCTAGTATAATAGATATCAAAATTAAACATATCCAATGAATATTTTCACCTATCTTATACAATCTTATGATTATAAAAAATCATACAAGTAACTTTTACATACTAACATTATGTCTCATTTCCTTATATTCTAGTAATGAAAGAATCAAACCATATTCAAGACATAATTTACATCTAAGTTCAAACAGTAGTATTTACATAATCAAATAACTAAGTAGTTTATTAATCATTATACCAATAAGTATAGTCCAAAACATGATTACAAAACAACATAAGATAATGAACTCATAATTGTATTCCTCTATTAAGGTATTCATGAAAAATATAAATTCATATCAAGTTAGACATACTATATTAATCAAATAATAAATGACCAATTATAATAATTTCATGAATTAAATATACATGAAAATGTTATATCACTTTGTATAAATATAATTATGACTAATAACATGAAATTCCACTATAACTTTAATTCATTTTTAGATAACTGCCATCACTCAAAGTAAGAAGAAAATAATCCAATCATTACATGTAATCTAATCCCACATCATTAGTCCCAATGAATCCAACCATAAGTGGTCATAGACCACTCTAACCATCTATTGGATATGGATCAAGGCAATAGAGAACTGATGGAGAAAGGATTATGAAACAGTCGATCTTGAAAAAATTCTAACAAATAACTAACATAAATAAAATAAAACATATAAACCAACCTAACAAGATTCATTAACTTGATACCTAATTATAACTACAACTCTCTTCCCAAGATTTTCAATTTATGGGCCATATTCTATTTCAGAATATAATATGGCTCGTAAATCTAATAAACTACATGGAATTCATCTTCACATACTAATTTAATATATGTTTATGAATTAAAATAAAACCCATAAAAATAAGACAACAAACTAAGCCAATTAAAATAAAACTTACGTAAAACTTTAAGTCATATTATTGACCACACTTTATTAAACATAATAATAACTTAAAAGATCAATTGTAATTACTTACAGAATAAAAATAATTAATAGATTAGTTACCCAAAATAAGTCAACATAATCATTGATAATAATTCCAATTATCACTTCTAGAATTAATCTAATAATTCAACATAATTTCATAAACTTGGGTCAACTAATCATGACCGAATAATTCCACAAAAATAAAAAATCATATAGGTAGGATCAAATAATAATTATAATTTATTTTTCAAAAAACCCAAACAATTATTTCAAAACCCTATGGGGACTCCCTATGGTCCTTACCCCCATTTTGGCCATGGTTTCAAATAACTGAGTCTTTTTCCTTTATTTCATTTCTAACTTTATTTCCTGAACTTTATTTCTTAACCCTGACTATACCCAGTTAGGGTTTTAAAAAATAATAAACCAAATCAAAACCCTAGTTCATATTTAACACATCTGAGCCATATGGCTCCAAATTTAAATCTACAACTCATCAATATACCACAATTGAGTCGTAATGGCTTCAAAAAAACATCAACTCAAAGCAAATAACATAGTTGAGTCAATATCCAACCAACAATTACCCTTAAGCCGTAATGGCTTCTTATAATATGCCACAGTCCAAATAATTAAACATAACTGAGCCATAAAACACATTCACTTTAAAAAGGCCGTAATGGCCTTTTAAAATTAACCATAACCCAGTCGATATTTTGACTTAATAATATGGTAGGCACAGTCAATAAAAACCCCAATTATGAGTTTCACAAAATACAACACAAATAAACACACAGTCCATTGAACCAAGCCATAGCCTAAAATGGATCTTCAATGGCTTCAACAAAACACAATGTAGTGATGTACATAGTCATTTAAATAAATGTAATAATCAATAAAAATAAATGCTATAAATTCTTAACCCAGCCATGGTTGAGTTGTTAAAGGCCATCATGAGCAAAAATAAAAATAGTAAAATCAATATCAATGGCCCTAGTTATGGTTTCACCTAAAATCAAATGACATAATAATTAATGCAAATATTTTGACTAAAGCTCTAACATTTTATCATTCAAATCTATTTCCATAAAAACATAGAATTTTGAATACATCACTTACTTGGTTGATGGAAGTTGACCACAGTAGGTTTTTCTACTCTTCCAGCCTCCAAGCTCAAAATCCTGTATACATGCACACAAACCAATTACATAATAAATATAAAAACAAATCCCATATAAATATCCACAACTCATGCATCATCATAAATATTAATGCATCCAACTATAGTTCTAGTCCCCAAAAATCCTCATGTACAACTGCCTCACATTCCCCTTGGCCACCATGCCAAAAATTTTGGTAGAGTTTCTCCAAGTTTCTAAACCCTTTAAGACTAAGTTCCAAAATGAATGCAACAAATCCTAAAAATAAAATGAAGCATCTCAGCCCTCTTACATGGTAATGTGAGCCAATGCCATGACCCCTAAGTCATTGGCTTCAAACAAACACATGCAACTAATTGCCATGACCTCTATATAGGTCAAACATTCTAACCAAAGTCCCTGAGCCAAATAATGGCTTAAACCAACATGCAAATCAAAAAATCAAAACATGCAAAACAAGGTCCATTTAAATAATGCAAACCCATAATGCACAAGTTTAAGATGCCTTAAATATAGTCTATATATGTATAAGGTTATTTTAAAATAATAAGTCAACAGTCTTAAATACAAATGACAATGAAATAAAATGAAGATCAAAACAACTGTTAATAGGATCAGTTAAGTGATCGACTAGACTATCAAAGTTAATGTGCAAGGAGTCTATGAAAACACACAACACTAGAATGATAGAAAATGATTAAAATTAATAAGAATATAAGAGTTTTCAATTAATTATAACTCAAATAATGATGATCATGCAAATGATAACATTGAATATAATCTTGTTTACACAAATTTAAAAACTGACTCAAATCAACTATTAATGAAATTGATCATAAATTGATAACACATAGTAGTCAATTAATAAAAATATAATGATTAAATCATTAATACTGATAAGTTCAACTTTACGTTTAAATTTGATGGTTAGTTTATCCATTTGTTTTTCAATGTTTCCATGTTGTTTGGGTCTTAACACAGCCTAGCTCAAGTACATATCCTTACAGTCAATAATAGACTATCAACTATAGACACCCCATTTTGGCCACAATTGGCTTCCACTAGACTTCAGATTGATTTCTACCAAATGGTGCACATTAAGCCTAGAAATCACTCAACGTCCCAATTTTGTCCACACATCAAACATCAGTACTTAGAATCTTATTGAGACATCCTTTTTTAGAGTATTATCTTGTACACAACAATAACCTCTCACAAATTCATCTCTAGTCAACTTGCAACTTAGCAAATTGATAGATTAACCTTTGGACCCATTAAGTGAGGCACTTAAAAAATTTATAAAGTGCAAAAATGCTAAGTAGAATGAATTAACTAAGCAAAACAAATTAAATGCTTAAGTGAAATTTCCATGTGTAATTAGTGAAAATGAATTTTGTAAAAAGAAAATTCTAATAAAAATGAGGTCATGATGATGTCATCATCCTCAAATTCAAGGAATTCAAAATATCTTCCCTAAAGCCATAACTTCAGAAATGGAGAGCCATGCTTAATAAATGGGATCTCTATCCCAAATATTAATTATTTGTCCCCTCCTTAACTCAACTAGGATTGGTTTAAACTCAACCACAATTAACTCTAACCTAAATTCACTTGGGTTAGAGCTAGTTTGTAAGGCTATAAATACAAGGCCTCACCTATTATTCAACAAGATTATTTTGTATAAATTTAAAATGCTAAAATACCTTTAAGAAGCTCCTTTGGTATAGTGTTATCATGCCCATTTATTAAGCCAAGCCAAATCCAAAGCCAAAGCCAACCCCAACATTGACTAGGTGATAAGGAGATGTGGTCAAATAAGCTCTATTGCCAAAAAATCTTTGATTACATAACCAATCACATCAATTCATGGCTAACATACAACTCTTACTCTCAAGAAAGGTAAGTATTATTTGTTTTATCTTCTTTTGTTAGTTACTTGTATAGTTCTCTAGCTCCTTGAGTGTCTAGGATAAAGGTGTAAGTCTTATTAGTGTGTTTTTATTTAATTTTTATCATACTAACACAATACTAATCTCCCCTCTTAGATTGCTATTGATCACATAATGACACATCTGATGGGACAACGCACCCCACAAACATAAATAGAGTTTTTTGGGAGTTTTTTGGAGCCAAGAAGATTTCATTTTAGAGCTTGATTTTTTACTAACTTTTCCATCGTTTCTTTGTGACTATAGATTAGAAAATTTTTGATTGCATAATTATAAATTTGGCAAGGTAAACTATGAAATCATTGACTAAATCTATGAATTCATCCCAAAAAAATTGTGAAATCATTCAATGTTATCCTTGACCTTGTAAAACTATGAAATTAAGCTTAGAAACAGTGAAATCATTGAGCAAACCATGAATTCATCCTATAAGAAAATAAGTCTTTTCTTTTTCCTTTTGAGCTAACTGTGAAATTATTTTGCATTAGTGAATTCATCTATTTTAGTAGTGAAATCACATTTTAAGGTAGTGAAATCGTAATTATGAGTTACGAATTCATGATATTGAGTTGTAAAATCCTTTATTAACCATGAAATCACCAAAAAACTATGAAATAATTGCTCTCTATTTTTGTGTTTTCTTATAGATTTTTCGAAATTATGAAATTATTCCCCTAAACCATGAAATAATCTATTGGAGTATAAAAATCATCAAAACAAATTGAAAAATTATTTAGGAACTATGAAATCACCCACTATAAGTTTTTGCATTTGGGTTTGTCTATGTTTTTTTATGATTGAATAATTTTGTAGTTCACATTTTACTACCTAACTACAAAATCATTATAGAGAGTTGAAACTTGTGTTTTTGTTGAGATAAATTACAGGAACATAATATTGGCTAAAACACAAATTAATCCCCTAAATTGTTTGTAGGAAATTAAACCAAGGAATAAGAAGTTTGAATGTTTTTTAAACAAATTTTTATTTTTTGCATAAACCAAGTTTTGTAAAGGTTTAAAATACATCGTTAAGATGTTTTAAAATTCACTTAAACAAAAAAAAATTAGCATTTTACAAGTGCAAACATGGCCAAGGGGCCAAAAAATTCATAAACATTTCAATTTGGTGTTAATTAAAATGAATCTACATCTTTAGTTAGAACTCCTAAGAGTTTTTTTATTTTTATTTATTATTTTTAAACACTTAGATTAAATTCTCTTTGATTTTAGCAAACACAAACTCTATAATTTATGCTCTCCCCTCATCCCCTTTAGGGAATTCGGGTGACCAAAAACACTCAATTTATTTCCCTTGTTTATAAAAAATATTTTTGAAAAGAATGTCATGTATACTCTCCCTAAGCTCTGAGTGACTTGGGTGATTCAAAAGTGATCTCTAAAGTCTTTACCTTTTATTTCAATTATTTTTATACACTTGACTTATGGGTAGGATTTCATAGCCTCCCCACAAGTTATTTAGGGGTGTGTTGACCTGGGGATTCATCTCCCAGTAGCATACCAACCCCACTCCATAGTGGGGTATATAAATCAAGGCACATGATATTGGGATTGCCAAGGGGTTGAGCAGCTAGCTTCTTTGATCCTAATGAAAACCCAAGTCAAGTCTAGCTAAACACTGGACTCCACTAAGTAGTACACGGATGGATTCCTTATACAAAGGAATAAACCCTTGTATAGTAAGTTAGCCAGTATGAACCTAATTGACATAATTTTATCCCTTATGTTAGCCACACTTGGGACCATCTAGAATGTACAAAACTTATATATTTTAGACAACACTTCACTTGTAATAGAATTTCATACCAAATGTCAAGTGTTCCTCACTCTAAGTTTGTGCTATGTATGTGTTAGTGTAGGTATTTATTTTCTCAAATTTATTTATTTAGGAATATTATATTTGCTCACATAGAGTTTTCCCACATTTGGGGGATATGCTTTATTAGGTGGAGATAGTGTGTCATATAAGTCATAGTTTTGACTGAAAGACTAGGATGTAACTCCCTTGATTGGCTATTTTAAGTATGGGAATTACTCTTCTATTCCAGGCACCTATGACCACATTTTGAGGAGGAGATACATTTTTATTCTAGGGGTGCTTTGACCACCATTTTAGGAGGAGTTCCTTTCTCTCCTATATGTATGATATACTTGAGCCTTATTCCCTTAAGGAATGATCAGTTTTCTCCACTTTACTTTGTCTCTTGTAATATTTTCATTTATGTGATTTTTTCTTGCTTCAACAACATAGTGGTGTGCACAAGTTTCATCTCGTGTGATCCTTCCAACTTGCTTTTATGTTATACAAACCTAGTGACATCTTTGATATGGTATCAGAGCCTACCCATGGTAAATGTTAGTTCTATTTTATTTTTTCTTAAGCTTTCATTCTAAATCATAAGTTTTTTATCAAATTATTCAGACTATGTGTGTTATTTTGTCTTCTAATTTCGTAGATTGGTTCTATTAAATCTATTTGAAGGTCAAATACAAAGGTTGCATGCTTCAAAAAATTTCATCTACATCAAGATTGTTGTATGGTTCTTTTTTTGGCTACGTGATCTTGAATATTTGTAGGAAAGATATTGATTTTTGTGATTGGTTTTCTATTCAACTATTCTTTTACAAACTGTGCTCCAACCATAGAGAATCACACTGAAATTTTTTTGGGTTTGGTGTGATTTTCTCTTATCTTTCTGAATCATTTTAAATTTTTGAATTTCATTAAAAAATGAAAAAATTATGATGTTTTTAGTAACTATTACTCAAAATAAAATCATATGAAGAGATTGTTGCTAAAAAAAATTATTGTGTTAAAAAAAAACAATATATTGAGGAAAGATTGTATAAGACTTATAACGTACTTGAGAAGGTTCAGATTTTAATTCTAGTTCTATTGACTAGTTGTAAGGCTATATTGATTGCCTTTCCACTTGTGCATTTAAAATTTTATTACAAATTTATTAAATAGGCCATCAATGATGAGAAATATAATACGTTATAACTTTTGATCGGAAACTCAGAATTGAGTGCCATCTCTTTCAAAAGTGCATATTTTTTTATCTTTTTTCCATTGATCTAATTTATTTTATAAATGTCATGAATTTAAAAAGTGTCATATTTTGGGGGTTCTCTACTTAACCCACTTTTTGCACTTGTACACTCTTGGATGCATTATCGGTTGAGCCCAATGTTCTCACCTTGTTTGCAAAAAATTATCTTTTTGACACATGCACTGATTTTTCTACATGCAATATTAATTGAGTCTGACATATTTTGAGCATGTATTTACAATTTTTGGGGGGGTTTACCATTTCATAGTTCAAGGGGGTGTATTTTTTTTGTGTCACTCTTTCATTTCTACTTCCACTTTCATTAATACAACTACAACTTGCACTACTACTGCAACTAATTTTTGCACTAATGGATTCAAGTTCAATCAACCCACTAACTCCCTTTAACTATCATGAATGGAAAATCAAGATGACAATCATTCTAATAAGTAAAGGTTTGTATAGGATAACTATGGGTGATGAAACTAAACCTAGCATAGATGTAGAGATAGTTAAGTGGTATAACCATAGTGATGAAGTCTATGGGCTATTATGTCTTTCTATAGCACTTGATCTCCTATTTCCCTTAGAACCTACCAAATCACCTCATGATGTATGGACCATTCTAGGTAAACTATTTGGAAAGAAAGATGTGATGAGAGGTCAAAAGATTGAGAATGAACTCATTAGCCTAAGTCCTTGTACCTTTTACACCCTTCAAGATTTCTTCACTAAGATTAATTCCTTGATATTGTAGTTGAAATAATTTGGGATAAATAAAGAAGATGACCAACTTGTTCTTTCTATACTCTCTAATCTAGGTCTTGACTATTCAGTCTTTGTTTATACTTTCCATGCCACTAAAAGTACATTGGGCACTACATGAAAAGTTCCCTCTTTAGATGCTTTCATTGCTAACTTAACTAGGGAGCAAGACAAGTTTATTTTAGATGGGTACATTGAATCCCATAAAACCTCAATCCCTAATTTCTAGGAATAAAAAAGAAAAGACTTAAAACAAAGAGAAGAAGAATAAAAATAAGGATCAAGAGAAGAAGAAAGAATCAACCTCTACCAAAACCAACACTGAATCCTCCTCTTCTAATGACAAATGTAAGAAATAGAAGGTTAAGTGTGCCTACTATAAAAAAAATGGGCATGATGAACACAAATGCATAAAGAAGCAAATAGATCACCTAACTCATCTCCTAGAGAATAAAAACATAGGTGTTCCTAAATCCATCAAGTAGAGTTCATTTACCCAAGATTATACTAAGTTAAAGGGCAAAGGGAAAGAGAAAGAAAAGGGTAAGGCTCTTGTAGTAGTTATAACATCAACATCTTCATGGGTTATTGACTCGGGAGCTTCTCACCACATGGGCTCTTCACTAGTTGAATTTTCTTCTGTAGAGCCGTGTAGCATGTCTTCTATCATTTTGAGTGATAACATTTATATACCATTTGTAGGGATAGGGTCTATTGAAATGAAAGGAGGAAAATTTAATAATGTTTTAAGTTTGCCTTATCTTTTAACCAATCTCCTTTTGTGTATCAAATCACCTATATTAGTAATGGTATGAGGGTTGATTTTTTACAAGATTTAGTTATCATTAGGAAGTTGTATAGTGATTCTATAGTGGCAATGGGGAGGGTAGATCACCAAGATAGGTTATACACCTTCTCTCATTTTGTACTTAATTCTTCTCCAACTATATTATTGACTCATTCAAATAGAGTTAGCAAATTATGGCATCAGTGATTTAGCCACCTTAACTATCACTACCTTAAACAACTTAACAAAAATGACATGGTCATAGGCTTGTCTTGAGTCTAATTATTTAAGGGACTTTGTGAGGGTCAATCTCTTGGAAATCACCCTAAAAAAAAATTTGAGAAAGATAAAGCTTGGAGAGCTTCACAATCACTGGAGTTAGTACACAATGATGTATCTAGGCCTTTTCCCAATCTATATTTTACAAGGGCTAAGTACATTCTCACTTTCATTGATGATTTCTCAAGATATACATTGGTCTACTTTCTTAAACAAAATTCTGAAGTGTTTGAATATTTTTAAGACTTCAAGGCTCTTGTTGAGAAATGATCTGAGAAATCTATCAAGGTTCTTTAAACTGACAATGGAAGAAAATATGTCAACAACAAATTTGAGAAATTTTGCACCATAGAGGGGATTGATTTTTAGTTAATATTTTCCTATAGTCATTCATAGAGCAAAGTTGTAGAATGAAATAATAGGTCCTTAAAAGAGATGGCTAACTGTATGATTCACTCTAAGTCCTTGGCACCTCAATATTGGGCCAAAGCCATTAATTGTGCTTGTTATATTCAGAATAGGGTTTCTCACAAAGCTTTGAAAAGCATAACACCGTTTGAAGCTTGGCATGGAAGGAAACATAATGTTGAGAACTTTAGGGTTTTTATATCTCTAGCTATGACATGTATATCAAAGAAGAAACACAAAGATATGGAGCCTTAGTCCAAGCCTTGCATCTTTTTAGGTTATCCAAATGGTATCAAAGGGTACCACCTTCTGCATCCTACCACACATGAGTTGTTCATAGAGATAAGTGTTCACTTTTAGGAGAGTCCCAAAGACTCAACACTTGAAACTTCTCCTTTATTAGATTCACTTAGACTTGATTACTCTTCTTCTGACTTGGATCATTTAGATCAGGTTCTTGAGCCAGGGTCTTCTTCTTTCAGTTCTGATAAAGAGGATAGTGATGAGGAATCTTCTACATCGACCTCTAGACATGTTTCAAAGGAAGAGGAGTTATCACCTAACTCACCCACATCTAGGTTCTTTTGGGATAGGTAGACACTTTAGGGTGTAGGCACTTGGGTAGGGGATCTAGTAAATGACAGACATACTTAAGCAGATTATTAAAGTGATCCACATGCCTTTTTTTCTTCAATTTCAAATCCATAAAAATTTTAAGAGGCTTCAGGCATACGTGAGTGGTATAGTGATATGTAAGAAGAATATTCTTCCTTGATCAAAAATCACACTTGGGATTTAACTTCATGATCTTTTGGCTCAGTTTCACATGGTTGATTACAAACCATCTTCGACTCCCTTTCTATCTGGAGTGAAACTTGAGGTTGATTATTCTACACCTTTGGTTGATGCCACTCAGTATCAATAACTTGTTGGTAAACTCATTTATTTGACTCATACCAAGCCTGACATTTCATATACAGTAGGAATTGTTTCATGATTCATGCAGGAGCCCCATGAGTTACACTAAAAAGAAGCTAAGAAGATCTTGCACTATATTTAGGGCTCTTATAGATTCGAGATTCAGTATAGATTTGGCACAAAAGTTATCTTGGTTAGATTTTTAGATTTAGATTGGGCTAGTGATACTCAAAATCACAAGTCCACTTAAGGTTACAATTTTTCCTTAGGTTATAGCCCTATCAGTTGGTCTAGAAAGAAGCAAAATATTATTTCTATATCATCCACAAAGGAAAAGTATAAAGGAGTTGTTAATGTAGCTAATGAGGCTATTTGGCTTTAGGGGATTCTATCTAAGTTTGGCATTCTTATTGAGCAGACCAAACACATTAAGACTCACATGCATTTTATTCAATAACTTATTCATGGTTAGGTCATCGACATGAGATTTTTCCAGTCTTCAGAGTAGAGTACGAATATATTTACCAAACCTTTCATTGAGATCAAGTTCATTCATCTACAAGCTCTTCTTGGGATACAGTCTACATCAAAAACAACATCATCTTTAGGGGGGCTTCTAGCCTCTTCACTTATTCTATGTCTCTCTTTTGGGAGGGAGTTTTTTCCTACAAGTTTTCTCCTTTTCTTTGTTTTATGAGATATTGCTTTATACATGGGTACCTAATCAAGCTTAGTGTTTGGGACCCATTTTTATTTCACACTGCTTACCTAATTTGTGCTTATAGGGGGGTGTTAGTGTAGGTAATTATTTTCTCAGATTTATTTATTTAGGAATATTATATTTGCTCACATAGAGTTTTCTTACATTTGGGGGATATGCTTGCTTAGGTGGAGACAATGTGTCATATATGTCATAGGTTTGATCAAAAGAGTAGGATGTAACTCCTTTGACCATCTATTCCAGTTATGGGAGTTACTCTTCTATTCTAGGCACCTATGACCTCCTTTTGAGGAGGATTTACATTTCTATTCTAGGGGTACTTTGACTACCATTTGAGGAGGAGTTACTTTCTCTCCTATATGTATGAACTACTTGAGCCTTATTCTATTAATAAATGATCAGTTTTCTCCACTTTACTTTATCTTTTAAAATATTCTTATTTTATGTGATTTCTTCTTGCTTTAACAACATAGTGGTGTGTACAAGATTTATCTTGTGTGATCCTTCCAATTTGCTTTCATGTTATTTGGACCTGGTGACATGTCTAATAGTATTAATGATTGAGAGACAAAGGGAGGCATAAAAAACTCTACCTACCCTTGTACTTTTTTTATTAACACTTAATTTATAACAAGCATTGGTATATTAGTGGAAACTTTAGCTGAAGCTATACACACCCATGTCATTTATAGGGAATAGGATGAGCCATGTGTGCTACTTCTATTTTTATTTTATTTATATTGCATATTTTTAGACTAAAAATATTTATATTGTCACGTCAAAATAAATTCCAAAACCAATCACATGTTTGGACACCACTTTAGCCTAAGAGGTGTTATTCCATCCATTTGATACCACACTTTTACCTTAGATGTTTCTAAAGCATTTGTGTGTGTGTGTGTCACTTGTTTAAATGGGGCATCATTACACTACCCATTTCATCCCAAATTTGTTCTTTAGATTTTTGAAACAAAAACCATTGTCATACCTTTTGAGTGAGAGTGTCATTATATTGCTCTTATTATTTCAAAACCATTTCCTTGTTTCAAATTGATTTCAAAACTATGTATGCCTTTGGTCTATAATTGTTATCATTATGCCATCCATTGGGGTCTAGAATGTTGTCTATTTGAGAAAAAAAACTAAACCAAGTTTGAAATTTATCTTACAAAGTTTAGATTCAAAATTGAGTGGTTTATGCCTATGCCTTGATTAATTTTGGCTTAGGTGTTTACCTCTTACCTTTGAATTGTGTAACTTGGACTAATTCCTTGCTTGCATTAAAAACTCCTTTGTCTAGATTTAGGAAGTGGTCTATCTTATGTATGTTTAGCATATATTTTATTTCCTAAAACTATCGTCAAAACTCTCTTTTCAAGTACAAACTTAAGCATGGTTAATTTACATTTGAATCTTGCTTATCACTTGGGCTTGAATGTTTTACTCATCGCTCTTATTTTTTCTTACTTAAGATTTAATTTCCTGATTAGTTTAGGCATGTTCTTAGGGTGAATGTCTTCTACCAATGTCAAGTTTGTGTTTAAATCCATGTACCTAGTTTGAGTCCAAGTGTTTTGAATTGTTATAGAGTTAGATAATTTACCTTTCAAATTTTTAGACCTAGTTATTTTCAAGTCTAGCTTTGTGCCTTGCTTCCAAAGACCTTGTAATTGCCTTTTCATTTTTTAGACCAAGTTTGTTTAAAAGTCTAGCTTTGTGCCTTGTTTCCAAAGGCATTGCATTTGCATTTTAGTTTTTAAACCTAGTTATCTTAAAGTATATATTTGTGTCTTATTTCCAAAGACCTATCATTTACCCTAGTTTTTTGATTTCATTTGTACCTTTTGAGTTTAGCTTCGTGCCTTGTTTCAAAAGACCTAGCAACTTTTTTTGTTTTAGACCTAGATTAGTTTTTGTTTGAAACATTTTACCAAAATCAAGATTCAAGTTTACCATTAATTTGTCTATTTCTATGTAAGATATTATACCTTTAGAGACATTTTGACCAGGTTTATCATTGCAAAATTTTGAAGGAGAGTTCCCTTCCTAGGCCAATTTTAGACCGTTTACCATTTAGACAAAGTTTATATACATACCAAGCATTGATCCATTCTTTTAGACCATGTTTCAAGAGTTTTTGTGAACTCTATACCTTTTATTTATAATATGTTAGTTGTGGATTTGGCTACGCCTCTCTACACACATATTAGAGCCATGTATAATCAATATTATGCAAACGTCATTATGAATGATGCCTTTATTCAACACCCATATGGTGATGATATAGTTTGTGAGACATATCCACATCCTCCTTACACTACTCAATATGTGGAATAAAGTTAAGATCCATAGCACACTACTTGGTTAATACACCTCCTTATCTAGGTCAGGGCCAAGAACAAACAACTCAATACCTTTCTAGTGTGCCATTTGTTGTCGAATAAGTCCAATAATAGCATTACTATAGTACTAAGACATAGACATATGAACATACTTGTTCAATCATCACTTTTTAAAAATAAGGATGAAGTTTTGGTTAGATCCATAGGGGTAGGGGCCAAGTTTCTAGAATACTTCCCCAATTGAAACCTAACTAGTCTAGTCAAAGTGCATTAAAGTGTACCTTATATGCAACCATAGAATACACTTCTACTAGTTACCCTCAAGTGCTCATGCCAATCACATAAAAATATCTAAATATTCTTAAAAAAGTAAAGGGTGTAATGGAGGACTAATTATAAATATAACAGGTATATCAAACCTATATTAATTTAGCATGTAATTTCAAAATCATGGCCATATTGAATGTTCCACTCATAGAGATAACTCCTTCAATAGGAGTGCTAGTTGATTCATTAGGTCAAGATAATATGGGTGTGGACTCATTTTCCCAAAGTAATTTATTAGGTGACATGTTTGATGTTTTATTCATTGATGAAGTGATTTTTGCCTCTACTTAGGATAATATGCCAAATATAGGGGATAACACATAAGTGTCTTCTAATTCAGGCTAAGGTGAGTTAAATGCACCACCAAATAATCCTCAACAAGTTCTTACCAATACCATGAGTGGTTTTCAATAGCAAGGGTATGAATGCCTACTTCCCAACCATAACAGGTTACTCCCACTCATTAACTAGTTGCTTCTTCAAGCATATAACAAAAGGCATAAGTAATCAACCTCTAACAAATGTTTTGCCTCAATAAGTATCAAATGTTATCCTACCTCAATAGGTGATAGTAAATATTCTATAGTAATAAACATAGACCAGTTTACCATTGCAATAATTTCATAACACTAACACATCAACAGGGGGAAATAAATGTTCCACCTTAATAGGTAGTGACAAATGTACCTCAACATTCATAAACAAATGTAACTCAACAATCATAGATGTTATCTAATCAACAACATATTTCTATTGGTCAATGACAAATACCAAACACTCAATAAGCATTCAGTTCACAATAGGGTTTTTTCAATAAAGAAGTTATAATATCCAATAAATACCTATTAAGTAATCATTTCCCTTTACTCAACAAATGCCACATATTCAAATACAAGGCCTTGGTCAACAATAAGTATCATTTATTTAGTCATGTTTGACTAGTTGGCATCAAGTCCCTACTCAAACTCAGTAAATATAGTACCTTCCACAAATCCATATACTTCCATCACAACACCAATTCCTTCAAACCCAATGTCATATTATGAATCTAAACCATAATATTTACTAATAATACATGCAATATTAAGAAACTCATCTCAATATGTAGATACATATTCCTGGTTGATTCGTCCATCACACCAACATTCCACAACACTCCATACCTCCATTATACCCCAATCAAAGTAATATACATGTGACTACCCAGCCACAACCACAACCAAATATGTTATCAAATTTATTATCCCAATAACTATAATAGATGAAGGATGAAATTTTATCATTAAGATATGAAAATAGACCAAAAATTTCATATCGGATGATGTGTGTTCATACCCATTTAACATGGAGTATCCTCAAATACCATTTCCTCTAAGTTATGAGCCACCAAAATTTGACAATTATAAGGTTAAAGGAGACCCTAGAGGGAATATAATATAGTTTTTTTTTGTTTTCTAGCCATTGGCCTATAGTGACATCTACCTACTCCTTTTTCTTTGAAGTCTAGTTGAACTAGCTTTGGAATGGTTTCTAAAGTTGTCAAAGAACTTGGTATCTGACTTTGATGATTTGTCAGATAAATTTGTACAACATTTATCCTACAATCTCAAGCATGATATTTTAGTAGTAGATTTGACTCAATCCAATCAAAAATATGGTGAGAGCTTTGTGAGCTACTTATAGAGATGGAGAGCACTTGTTAGTCACTTCACCCACAACTTATCAGATAAATAATTGGTCATTATGTTTACCAAAAATTTGCATAGTGAAATATATTATCACATGGATCTTTAGTGTGCTCACACATTCAAGGAGATCATTGAGAAAGGGATACATATTGAAAATTCCTTTATTAACAAAGGGATTATCAATTTATTTTCAAACTATAATCAGAGTGAAAACCAAAACTTGAGCCAAAGTTAAAACCCTAACCCAGTTTAAGGACAAGTGTTTGCACCTAATCGATCCAATAAATATGAATCCAATCCATACAACAATAAAAATAATGTTATAGGCAATGGAATAACTAAATCATGTCATGTCTAAATGGTGTAAACACATTCTACTCAGCCTTTGCCACAAATGTAACTCATTCCACATCAGCAACCTATCTAGTAAGTACAACATATGCCTCAATCAAGGCCATCTCCTCAAATTCTAAAACCACCACCTTTGCAAACCCTCCTGTAAGAAGAAGGCCCACTCCTAGAGTCTTTAGTGACCTTGGTGATCCTATTGAAGAAGTGTTTCACAAACTAGTGATGACTAATATGATTAGTTGGATAATTCCAAAACACTATCTTAAGCATATACCATATTTAGATGGGTACAAATAGCATGGGTTTTATTAATACCATCATGTTCATGGATATTTTATATCCCATTTTGTGCAGTTGAAACACCTTATCGATAATATGTTAGAAAATGGGGAAATTGAGTTGGATAATATAGCATCTACTTCTAATCAAAACCTAGGTATCTATAAAAATCCTTTTCCACAACATAATAATTTTAATCAATAGTAATAACAATGAATACCATATCCACAATAGTAGTATCAGCATCAACAATAATAACGTCAACCATAGAATGGAAGGAACCAAGGCTAAAATGACTCTAATAACCAATAGACTTACCACACAGTTATACATGACTATAATAAAGTTGTAGGTCATATTATGGGTGGGCATGTTTCTACCATTACCATAAATCCTAGATCAACCAACCTATTTCGGTAATCCTTGGTTGACCTATGACTATATCCAAGTTCAACAATAACCAAGGGTTACTATTTCAAGACACTATGTTGATAACTCTTCATGTCCCCATAACCACAACCAAGCACATTGGCAATCAATAATTATCCTCTATGGCCCATCTCCATCATTTTCTAGTTATGATGGTCCTATACCTAACCCAAATTGTGCAATCGCAACTCAATGGTCTAAAATCACTATTCTAAGCCCATGACCCCCTGCCAATGAACCAATCCAACCAATTAGCTAGCTAAGATCAAGCCCATTACCATTGTTAAATAAAACATGTATGATATTATGGAACAACTCCAAAATACTCCTGCATAAATCTCCATCCTATATTTGTTGTGTATGTTTACCATCTATAATAATATCCTTAAAAAATTCATATGCTAATCTTAAGTGCTAAATCACATCACCCTAGATAAATTTCAAGCTTTGGTTAGACACCTAGCCCTAACATAATTGTTAACCTTCAACCAAAGTGATAGGTCATCCCTTGTCCCTCTCCATAATAACCTGTTATACATTGAAGTTGTCATCATGTGACACAAAGTTAAACATTTCCTCACATGCAATGGATCAGGCCTAAATATTGTGTCTCTAAAGCTAATCAAACATTTGGGATATATATTAGTCAACCTTCAAATAGATCCTATTACTATCAAGGCCTATGATAATGAAGAATAGGAATTATGAGGAACCATAAGTTTTCAAGTGTTCATTGGGTCGTTGACCCATGATACGCTTTTCCATGTGTTAGACCTAGATCTATCATATAATTTACTTTTGGGAAGACCATGGATACATGAAATTCATGTAATCCCTTCAACATTGCACCAGTGTATCAAGTTCCCTCACTTAGGGATGGAGGTCACTATCCATGGAGATTTATACCCATATGAAAACTACAAGCATTTGTAGGTTGATTATGAAAGCTACAATTACCATTTTGGTCTAAACCCAATACCAAAGAAGGAAAAAGATAAAGAGATACTTATTAAACTATCAGAGGCCAATTATATAGACCCTAATAGCCTTGCCTCATATTTACATATACCTCCTATTGAAACATCTAATCATTTTACCATATCGAACAATGGTCCAAGAGAGTATTTTATCCATGACACATTCCATATTGCCAAGCTTATATAGAATCCTAAGACCTATGGAAGACCCAAAGCTAAGCCACCTTACATGGAATGGTGATGGAAAGGAAAAGGCAAGTTTCATAGCCATGTGCTTATTATTTTCACACTTGTCACTAGCCAAGAATAAGACCCACTTTCCAATCATGATTCATGTTTATATAATGACAAATTGGCTGATTGCTACCAAAGTGAAAAATATCCCATCCCTAACAAAATCATGGATAACCACACATATGAAAGTGGAGGCCTAGGGGTAAATAAATAGGGTACTCTTAAGCCTATTTCTATCACTAGATACAAAGGAACTTATGGTCTCAAATTTAAACTACTTGAGCGTGACCCCACGTATCTTATTCATGTTCCAATGCCAATGACTAATGATGATAATACCAACTTCAAAGTAGAGTATGATCATAGCATATACAAATACCTCATCAATAATAACTTATTTGACTCTTATACCATTTGCATAATTACATCAATAATTTGACATTCTTCACTTCCCCTTTATCATCCTCATCTAATAGACTGAGACCAACAAGAATCCACAGTCTCTTTAGATGAGTTTAAGAATGATGAGGCCTTTTTTGATTTTTTGGGCCTTAGAAATAATGTTCCATTAGGAGACCACCAACAAGGATTTTCTATAAAACTAGATCATATAGCTTATTTTGGAGAGTGGGTGAACACCCTTAGCCAAAAACAAAAGAATAAAATATTGAGATCCCAAAGTGAAAACCTCTTTGAGGTGATTTTAGGCCATGTGAATGGTAAATAAAAAGACCAATCTCTTGTTGAAAACATGTTCCAAGTGTCATTACATGGGGATGTTCACCCTTCTTCAAATGCATCTTAAGAGACTAGTAATGATGAACTTACTTTTGGGTCTGAGTTCAGTATAGAGGAACAACATGCCTTTGATAAAATTATCTAATAATGTCCTACAACATTTTTTACATGACCATTACTACCATTAGGATATTCAGATTCATCTTATTTGGGAGATATTGAAGAACCAATCCAATCAGAGGAATTTTCCATTGTAGGCCAATTCACATCCTTGCTAACTATTTTGGAAGATGACTCAACTCTCTTAGTAGAAGATACTATGGAATTCAACATCGAGATTCTAAATGATGCAAAGTGGATCAAATTAGGCACATCCCTTACTAAAGAAGAATGTGAAGTTTTTATAGCTCTTTTGAGGAGGTTTGTTGACATTTTTGCATGGGCCTATTTAGACATATCAGGTTTGTACTTGCATTGGTTATACACCACCTTATTGTACATCTTGATGCCATACCTATGAAGTAGAAACTATGCAAGATGCATCCTTATATTATTGTATTAGTTAAGAAAGAGTTGGAAAAACTCTTGAAAGTGAGATGCATCTGATCAATTGATTACTAAAAATGGATCACAAACATTGTGCCTGTTATTAAAAATCTAGAAAGGATCAAAAATTGTACTAATTTTAGAGACATCAACAAGGCTTACCCCAAATATGACTTTCCTCTACCAAATATCGACATGATAGTTAACTCCACAGCTGGGTATGAATGATTTCTCTCATATATGTATTTTTAAGATATAATCATATCAAGATCACATCAAAAGACTAACACAAAACAACATTCACCAGTCCTTGAGGAATGTTTTGTTATCAGGTTACGTCGTTTAGCCTCAAAAATGTTGGGGCCACATACTAAATATCTATGAACATCATATCCCATGACATGATGCATGTATTATAGAAGACTATGTTGATGGTATATTAGGTAAATTAAAGACTCGTTCAGATCATCTAGTCATACTATGAAGGATATTTGAAAGGCTTAGTGAGTACAAAGTTTGACTCAACACCAAGAAGTGCATCTTTGGTGTCACTTTAGGAAAAAATTTAGGTTTTATTATCTCTTGTTGAGGCATTAAATTTGATCCTACTAAGATACAAGCCATTACCAAGATGCTACCACCTTTAACTTTGAAGTAGCTTCATAGTTTGTAGGTAAAAATCTAGTCTATCAGATGATTCATTTCATAATTGGTCGATAAATACCATCCTTTCACTCATGTATTGAATAAAGGTATTATGTTTCTTTGGGATGAAGAATGTTAGAAAGCCTTTGAGTGCCTGAAAGAATACCTTGCCAATCTACTTGCTCTATTACTTCCAATGCCAGAGAGACTTTTCTACTATACTTATCTGCCATTGGCAATGCTTTGGGGGCACTTTTAGCTTAGCATGATGAAAATGGAAAAGATCACATTGTGTACTATCTAAGTCATACCTTGGTAGCATATGAACATAAATATATGATAATAGAAAAAAGTTTGTTTACCTATGGTCTTTGTAGCCTAGAAGTTACATTATTATAAGATTAACGACAAGACCATAGTTGTTTCCAAAGTAGATCCACTCCAATATCTACTATCAAAGATAGCTTTATATGACTACATGGCTAAACAGATCATGTTGATGAGAGAGTTTGAGATCGAGTATGTCAATCATAAATCCATAAAGGGAGAATTACTTACAGATTAGTTTATTGAAGCTCCTCTTACAGATACTAAACCACTCACTTTTATATTTTTAGATGAGTTCATCATGACTATCATAGAAACACCTCCTGAGGAGCAGTAGTGGAAGTTATATTTTGATGGGTCATTCACATCTCATGGTTCAGGGGCAGGGCTACTATTTATTAGACCACAAGGGGATCTCATTCTTAAATCATTTTGTTTCAACTTTGCTTTTAATAATAACATGATTGAATATGAAGTACTCATTGTAGGGCTTCATCAAGTAGTACAATGAAACATTCAACATCTCATAGTTCATGGTAATTCTCAATGAATCATCAACCAATTTACAGACTAGTTTTATACCAAAGATGATAATTTGATACCATACAAGGCCATGGTGGACATTTTTCAAGTAATAGATTACCCATATTCAGTTTGAACACATACCACAAGATAATAATAGGATAATATATGCCATGGCCACCATTGGTTATTTGATCTATAGCACAAATAAGGTAAAAGACTATCAGTTCCTTGTTGAACATCTTCTAGCACTTACTCATGAACCTTCAACCATTGAAATGATTTGTGACATTATTGGTCCTAATTCTATTTCATATTCATATTTATATAACTACCTTCATAACCACATCCTCCCATCAGATCTTTCATGAAAGCAATAAAAATCCATTACACACCAAGCCTCTTGATATACCCTACTTAGCCCAACCCTTTACTGTAGAAGCTTTGATGGAACTTTACTTCATTTTTTGAATTTAGTAGAAGTTATATTAACATTAAGGGACATTTTTTGAATTTAGTAGAAGTTATATTAACATTAAGGGAGGTTCATGAAGGATTTTATAGATCCCACACTAGTAGGGCCATCCTTTCCAAAAAGCTCCTATGTATTGGTTAATATTAGCCAACCATGGAAGCAGACATAACTACTTATGTGAAAAGATGTAACAAATGTTAGAGGCATGCAAATTTGATTCATGTTATATCTAGAACACTCAAACCAATGCTTACATCCTAGTCATTTTCTCATGGGGACTTGATCTTGTTGGAAAGATTAACCCTAAATCCTCAGATGGTCATAAACATATACTTACTCCCACAAAATACTTCATTAAATGAGTTGAAGCTATACCCCTCACATCACAGGAAAATAAATTTCCAAATTCATCTTCAACCATCTCATCTATCGCTATGGTATCCCATCTAACATTATATCTGATAATGGTGGATCATTTAAGAACAAGGATGTCAAAGCACTCTATATTGAGTTTAACATCACTCAACACTTTTCCACTACATATTACCCAAAAGGTAATAGCTAAAAAGAGGAATCTAATAAGACCATTATCAATATTCTTAGGAATATTGTCAATAATGTTGGTCATAATTGGCACTTGTAGATCTTCAACACCCTTTGGGCTTATTGTACTAATTATCATACTCCAACAAGAGCCACACCATATTCCCTTGTCTATGGTACTAAGGCCATTCTTCCCATCAAGGTAAAGTTACCTTCTTTACGTATCTCATTGAAGCATATCCTTGATGATGAAGAATATAAAGTCCTTCATCTATAAGAGCTATAGTTACTGGATGAAAAATGTATGGCTGCTACAAATAGCCTTCAAGCATATAAGAACAGGATACATGGTTAATATGACCATCATGTCAAGTACAAAGAGTTCAATCTTGGTGATCTTATCCTCAAAGAAAACCTAAATAACACCATGAACAAAAAAAAGAAGAAAGGCAAATTCAAGCCTAATTGGATAGGCCCTTATATCATTATTTCTAATTATAGCTCTAGAACATACAATCTCACTACACCAAATGCAGATGAACTTGATGATCCCATGGACATAATACATTTCAAGCATTATTTCACTTGAGAGACCTAAAGTATTGCCCATGAGGATCATTTACATCATACAATACTATCACCTTCCTTGTACCATACCATACACATTGTCCTTCTATACCTTCCCTATTGACCAAATTTATTTTACCCTTGCTTCCCACCCATTTTGACCTTGGTTATGATCCATTGGTTCTTAGATCACCTTCAGTGATATTGGATTCAAATGAAGTTTTAGCATTTGATTCAGTATTTCAAAAATAGAGTATCAAATATTATGATAATGGTTTGGCAATTGCATTCTTCATTATTGTCACATTTTATTTCATTTGTGGTACTACTAATTATAACCACATTTGATCAAATTAGTATCATTGACCCATGTCATTATTTCCTAATTATAACCACATGTGGGTAACTTAAGTGTAACACCTTTACCATGCATTATCACATCACCTTGCCATTATTGTAGTTATACTATGCCATTTGCTAATTCATGAAATTCTTACTACCTATTCAGATTCTTCTACTAGAAAGAGGAACTACAGTGACTTGAGGTCTCATTCGAGACTATATAGGCAGTGCTTGATTTATGTTGAGGTCATCTTAGTCACCCTTTTTCCCACACTCTCAGTGTTTTTCAAGCAATTTAAGTTTGAACGCTTTCACCATTTCATGAACATGTTTCATCCATCCTCTCTCCATTTTATGAGTTGGAATTTTTAGTATCTCATAATTATCATTCAAGTTCAAATTCCTATAAAATTCCAAAAACATTTGAAAAAAATCAAAAATCATAAAAATGGGCTTAGAATCTCCATGTGACATATAAAGCTATTAAAATTATTTGGGTAGGCCATATTATTTGTTTCACTTTATTTATAGACAATCTTGGTCTTTTTCCTCCCATTTTTATAAGAACTACATCATTTTGAGGTCTACACAGACTATATAGGTGACACTTAGATACATAGAGTATCCTGGGTTAACTCAACCACACCTTACTTTCTTTTTTAACCACTTATTTGCCTTAAATATTTTGTGACTCCTAGTTATTTCACTAGTAACCACTTATATTTTAGTTTCCCCATCCTTATTAGCCTTACATGTACACTCTTGCCATTTTCAAGTTTATATTGTGAACATTGTGTATTTGACTTTGATACACTAATGACCACTTGGCTTCTATTTATGCTCTCACCATTTTGTGAGCAACCATTTATAATGATCTCACCTTTTTATAAGTTATTTACATTCTTTCCATTTTGAGATCTCATTGTCTTTCTTAGACTTAGATGTAGTAGACACTATGAACCACCAATTTAGTTCAATTGTGGATACTCATTTCTTGTCTTTTGGTGTGGTTTTAGCCTAAATCATACTCTCATGATTGCACATCTTGCTTGTGTTGATGTTTTCATGATTTTAGAACTTCATCCCCTCTTTTCTTATGCACTCACCATTTTACAAGACCATTCTCATATTCCTCCACATGTCAATCATGTTTTCTAGATCATCATTTTCTTCTATTCCATATCCTGGGAGAAACACATTTGGCCTGAAGTTCATGTTGGATCTTGTGTCCATGGAAATATATAGGTAGCATCCACTTTCCTAGTGTATCTAGAGAACTACCCTTTTGTTTTATTCTATCCCCTCCCATTTCATTTTTTTTGTTTCATTATCTCCTATAACCTAAGGGAAATGGTTGTTATCTTATTTGTGTGTCATTGTTCCCTATAGCCTAGGGGCAATATTGTTAGTCTTTTGCTCTTGCATTGTTATACTTTTATTATTATTATCTAGCTTAGGGGTCACCCTATCTCCAAGAGTAACACCTCTATTACACATGCATGAACAATTTTTTTCTATTTACATTAATATTATGATTAACCATTATTTGTGTCTTATTGTTTGTTTAGCTTAGTTTATTTAATTTTGTGTGTTTAAAGTAGTTTGACTACTACACTTTTCTTTGCTTCAGATTATTTAGTTGTTTTTAATTTTTTTGTCTACTTTGTTTGTTTGTGTCTTTATGTTTGTTTATT
The DNA here is from genome assembly GCA_037957365.1 of Torreya grandis. Taxonomy (NCBI): domain Eukaryota; kingdom Viridiplantae; phylum Streptophyta; class Pinopsida; order Cupressales; family Taxaceae; genus Torreya; species Torreya grandis. The sequence goes on from JARHVA010002617.1 coordinate 1,607,794, forward strand.
TGTATTTTTTTGTGTGCTTTATTATTTATTGGTGTTTTGTTGTGTGTTTGTTTTGTTTATCAGTGTTTTGTTTTATTTGTTTGTTTTGTTTTTTTTCCCTATTTTCTTTTTTGCCTTTTTCTTTATCGATTGTCATAGGATTGTTACACTTTATTTAAACTTGAGTCTTGACCACCCATATCTTTTACTTAGGTTATGAATTAGTATACATTCTTACACTTAGTTTATTGTAGTATATTCATTTGGGCTTTGACTATTCATATCTTACACCTACATGATTTGTACTTGTATTCAAACTGAGTTTCCCATGCTTTGGATACATATTGTTATAGTTATTTTCTACAACTATGATACATAACATCTCAAACTACAACAAAACTTAACTTAGTGGATCTTACAAGCAATGGTGTCATAGTACTTCTCCTTGTTCACACCTATAAAATTCTAAATCTATCCAAATACTACCCAAATACAGAGTAATTAACACACAAATGAATTTTAATCTTTGCTAGTTCAGACGTGCATATCCATCTTTGCAGATAGCCCAAATTTATGCTTATTCCCTATACTAGCTTACTCTTACTCCGTATATAAGCCCCCTTTTATGATTTACCATATTAGGGTAAATCAATGTGCTAATGATTAAAACCACCTTTGGGCAAATCATTATGTTTCAATCTATTCAACCTCTTAGGGAATTTTTCATTGTGCTAATAATTATAACCATCTTTGTGCAAATCATTATCTCTATCCACTCGACTGGGACATTTTTCATTATGATAATGATTATAACTAATTTTGGGTAAATCATTATTTTCTCCTCACTATGTCAATGATTATAATTGCCTTTGGTCAAATCATCCTATTTATATATACCCTGCTAGGGTATCTCATTGTGCCATTGATTATAACCACCTTTGGGCAAATCATTATTTATACCCCCATTACTTATACATCCCATCATTTCATTCTTTTTGAGAGATGATTCATCGACATTATTTATCACTTGCTCCCTTAAGGGGGCATCTAGGGCTCATCCATCACCTTTTGGGGCATTTGCCAAGGCATTAATGACTTTTTTGTTCTTTAAGAAGACATTACTATGTAGATGTCTTAAAACATCTTCCCAAATAGGGGAAAACTTTAAACACCCCATTTTAGCCACAATTGGTTTACAACTAGACTTGAAATTTGATTTCTACCAAATAGTGCACATTAAGCTTAGAAATCACTGAATGTCCCAATTTTATCTACAAATCAAACATTAGTGCTTAGAATCATGTTGAGGCATCCCTATTTAAGGTATTATCCTATACACAATAGTTTCCTCTCATTTATTCATCTCTAGTCAACTTGTGACCTAGCAAATTGATAAATTACCCTTTGGACCCATTAAGCAGGGCACTTAAACAGTTCTTAAAGTATAAAAATGTTGAGCAGAATGAATTAAATTAGTAAATTAAATTAAATACTTAAGTGAATTTTCCATGTGTAATTAGTGAAAATAAATTTTGCAAAAAATAAATTATAATAAAAATGAGGTCATGATGATGTCATCATCCTCAAAGTAAAGGAATTGAAAATATCTTCCTTAAAACCATAAATTCAAAAATGAAGAGCCATGCTTAATAAATGGGATCTCTATCCCAAATATTAACTACTTGTCCCCTCCTTAACTCAACTAGGGTTATTTTGAACTCAACTATGAATAACTATAACCTAACTACACTTAGATTAGAGTTAGTTTAGAAGGATATAAAAATAAGGCCTCACCAATTGTTCAACAAGCTTCTTTTGTGTAAAGTTATTATGCTAAAATAACTTCATGATGCTCCTTTGGTATAGTGTTTTCATACCCATTATTAAGATAAATACAACGCCAAGCCCACCGAGGTGATAAGGAGATGTGGTGCAAGAAGCTCCATTTCTAAAGAATCTTTGCTCACACAATTGAGCATATCAATTCATGGCCAACATACAAATATTACACTCAAGAAAGGTAAATATTATTTGTTTTGTCTTATTTTGGTAGTTACTTGTATAGTTCTCTAGCTTTTTGAGTGTCTAGGCTAGAGGTTTAAGTCTTATTAGTGTGTTTTTATTTGATTTTGATCGTACTAACATGATACTAATCTCCCCTCTTGGATTCCTATTGATCACATCAGTAACATCTTAACATCTAAGTATAATAAATGCAATAAAAAATTTTAAATAATACATCAAACTTAATAATTAATCAATACACATTAAGCAATAATGTAAAATTTTATAATGAAATGTAGACCATAATTGTCTCAATAATTATAATGAAAATGTATCAATGTAGATTACTAAATTGTAGTACCATGATAAAACAACAAAATATGTCTCAAATAGTTCACAACTAGACTATATCAACACAAATGACTTAAATTCAAGTCACTTGTGGTCATGACATCCTCCCCCACTTAAAAAAGAGTCATCTTGACAATCAAAATAGCCAAGGATAATGCTACCTGAAAAGACTCTCATCTTCCCAAGTAGCACTTATTTATGATAGAAAATATCATTTTAATCATTGAATGATACATATTATTATAAGAAAATTGCACTAAGTCTAAATAATCTTCTCATTTACCTTGTTGAACCATAACATACATTCTTAGTATGTCTTTCATGACCCAATTTAATTTTTTTGTCTAACCATATATTTCTAGGTGATAAGACGAGCTAAAATACAATCATGTACCAAAAGTAGTAGTTAGAGTTTTCTAAAATCTTAAATTAAAAATTTTATCTTGATCAAAAATAATAACATCAGGCATACCATGCAACCATACTACCTCTTTCACAAACTGTGAATCAAATACAAATGCATCATCAGTCAAATTTTCAGTAATGAAATGACCAATTTTTATACATTTATCTATTATAACCAAAATAATATCATGTTGTTTTTAAATTTTGGCAAACCAATTATAAAATCCAATGAAATCACATCCCACTTATCTTGTATTACATCATGAGGGTACAATAATCCTCCTGGATGGACTTGTTTAGCTTTCACGTATTGGCATTCCAAACATCTTGATGCAAAGTTAGCAACTGAATGTTTCATTCCAAGCCAATAATACAATCTTTTTAGTTCATGGGTCATCTTCGTGATACTTACATGAGTGAAATGAGGTGTTGCATGCACTTATTTCAGTAAAATATTCCTTAAGTCACTAGATTTAGGTTTATAAATCTATTTTATGTTTAATTAAACCATCGGAATCAATTGAAAAATTAAAAAAAAAAATCTTTTCAATAATCTCGTCAACCAAATTTGCACTTACATCTTGACAAAATTTATTAGAATGTTGTTGTTTCAATAATTCAATTCTAAAATTATTATGCAGAACAAATAAGATAGTAAGATATGTACATTAATTAAGTGCATCAGCAACATGATTCTCCTTACCTTTCACATATGAAATAGTCATATCAAAATTACTTAAAAATTCTAGCCATTTACATTGGCATGCATTCAGATCATCTTAGGAATATAAATATTCCAGGTTGTGATGATCAAATTTTACCTCAAAATGCTTACCCAGCACAAAGTGTTTCCATTGTTTCAAAGCATGAACAATGGTAGTAAGCTCAAGGTCATGAGTTATGTAATTCTTCTCATCGTCCTTCAATTTCTATGACTCGTAAGCCATAACTAGACTATCTTAAATTAACATGCCACCCAAGCCTTATTTAGATGCATCATACTATATTTCAAAATTTATTTGGATCTAATACAATAAGTATAGGTTTTGAAGTTAATAACTCTTTAATTTTTAGAAAAATCTTGTTCACATTCAACAGTCCACACAAATTTATTACCCTTATGATACAAGGACATTATTGGGTTAGCCAATTTAGAAAAAATGTCAACAAAGATTCCATAGTAAAAATTCAATCCCATAAAACTATGTACTTTATGTATGTTATTAGGAGCAGGCCACTCTTGATTAGATTTAATAATTTTTAATTCAATAATAATATCAACTTTTGATATAATATGACCTAAATAATGGATCTTAGACTGCAAGAAATTACATTTAGATATCTTACTATTGTCAATCAGAATCGCACCCTTGTGAAGGTAGTTTCAGGCCTTCATAGTCTGCTAAAACATGAAAACAATCCTAGTCTGTGGGTGGCCTAATCAGCGGATTGAATCTCTAGATTATAAGGGCTATCTCCCTTTGGTGTATCAATTAGGATCTATACTCTATGCTACGAACTATTGGTAAAAATTGAAAAGGAAACTTGAAAGAAAATCTTATCTAATGATGGTGATACACCTAAATTTTGAGCTGATCCACTCAATCTAAGCTCCTAAAAACATTGATCTAGACAAGAAAAAGCCTAAACTTTTAAATCTAATTGACCAATATACATAAGTATTTCATGAAAGGGTTTTATCCGGTGATTAAAGCTTAAGGGAAATGGTGGAATAGGCATGATTTAAGGCACTAACAACCCACTTGTTTCCACTATAACTTCATCAAAAAGACATCAAACACAAAACATGACCTACATAATCTAATTAGTTAGTAATTAGGTACGAATCAAGACTTGTCAAGGAAGAAGAATTCTATCACATATACAAATCACTGACATAAATACACTATACCAATAACAAAAAATTTAAAATAATCCTTCTATACATCTAAAAAAGGTTACAACTCAATCTTTCATAGAATTTTGGTCTTGCCAAAAGAGAGATACAATTCAAGGCTGAAAACCCAACTTATATATAAAAGTATACAACAACCAAGAGATTGGCACTAAAAATAGAAGAGGTTAACTCAGTCCAACTTATGTTATTTCAACCTTCAAATAAAATCAATTTTTGTCTTATGCCTTGCATGAAATCTCTTTAGAATTAAAAATGGATGGTGGGCCCAAGCTTGAGTCAAAACTTACAACATGCATGATGCTACACCAACATTCAACTATAGAACTCCTCTTGAGTTGTTGGAATGTTTAAAATCTTTCTTTTGCATGAAATCAATGTCAAAACTGAATTTAGAACTCTACTTGAATTATTGGAAATGTTTGAAAGGCTTGAGACAAACAAGAGTGCATGCATGAAATTCTATGTTAAGCTCTCCAATGTTAAACTCATTGAGTCATTCATGTATTTGAGTCTCCATTTTAGAACTGAAAGATTCATGTTTGAAATGGTTGCATGTCTTGAATGTGTCTAATCCTGCTTTTGGCCATGTTGCATGCTCTACATATAAACTATAGAATGTGTTAATCTATTTATTGGTTGTTAAAATCCATTGCCTTTTGTTTTTGGTTCTTTATTTTTATGTATATATTCCTTTTATTTGTTTACGCTACTTCCTTTGGCCTTCATTTCTTCATTCATTTCCTTCACTTGGCCTTAGGACTTTTCTTGCTTGTCTCTTTGTCTATTCACTTTAGAGTTTTCTCTTCAGACTTTTGTCTTCAGATAAATTATTTGTGGTTTCTCCTTCCTAGGTCATCATTTTGGGGACTTTATCATGGGTAGTTTCTCTAAAGGAATTATTTCAGATAATTTGTCTAAAGGAATTCTTCCAGACTTTTTGTTTGTAACTTTCCTCTTCGTATTTTTCTTTCTTTCCAAATTACCCTTCGAGCTTTTAAAATGTTCCTTCGGCACTTCTGAAAAGACCCTTTGGCATTATTGTAATGGAATTTTCTGAAGGGATTCTAACCCTCTATATTTTTTGATAAAAACCTTCCCGAAGGGAAAGAGCCCTTCGGGATTCTCAAAATGAACTTTCTCGAAGGGAAAAAGCCCTTTGATATTCTCAAAAGTGTCACTTAAATTTCTACCAAGTGATTTTATTGAAGTAAAAGTGACCCCTCAACCTTTATACTCAACTCTTTAGAAATTTTCAAAGTGAACTTTCCTGAAGGGAAAGTGACCCTTCAAGTTTTTTGTAATGGATTATTCCTTTTAACAAAATGTCTGAAGTAATTCTTGGAAGTGAAATTTCTTACAGCTTTTTTTTATCTAACACATTCCTTTAGATAATTTGTCTAAAGGAATGTCCTTTCAGACTTTATACAAATGTCCCTTTAGAACTCAAAATTTCCCTTTCACTGAGAAGTGACCCTTTAGAACTTTTATATGTGCCCTTCGACAAAATTGTATTTATCCACTTGCCATTAAAAATTTTGTAAATTGCCCTTTGGACAAAATTATCTTGGTCTACTTGTAAAATATTTTGGAAAAACTATGAAGCCCTTCCAAAATGTCCCCTCGACAAAATGAAATGGTCCACTTTATCTCTAAAAATGCCCTTTTTTGAAGGGAAGGAACCCTTTGGAATTTTACAAAAGGACCTTTTGATCAAAATAAAATCCCCAAAATTTTGACAATTACCCTCTGGGATTTTTGTGAAGAACCTTCTTGAAGGGAAATAACCCTTCGAGAAACCTGTAAAGGACCCTTTGGCATTGGTGAAATGGACTTTCTTGAACCTTTGAAACTGACTTCTTCAAAGTAAAAGAAACCTTCAAATTATTCAAAATAATCCCTCAGAAGTTTGAGATGAACTTTCTAAAAAGAATAGGAGCCGTTAAAAAATTTTGAACAAGTCCAATTCCTGACATTTGGATAAAGAAGCATGCTTATGCAAAGTTTCAAATGGTAGAGGTGAATGCAAGGTCAAAATTGTCAACATTTTGGCGACTCAGCAGGGAAGCATGCCTATTGTGCTTAAAAACTAGACCATTTAAATGATATTTGAATTTCACAAACTAATGACAAATCTAATCCATGACTAAAAATTCTCTTTTGGTATAAGATAACCCTCATCCTTCAAAACAAGAAGGGGGACACACAAAAAGAAAAAACTAAGCAAAGAAAATGTGAAAAAAAAGCACTTATTAGAATAAAATAGAATGAAACTACTATGCTTGAACAACACTTGGAGGAATGCAAAACAAACTATGTACAATAAACTTTGCTTTTCAATAGCAATGTTTTAAATGTATCTCATTTACTGGTATTGGAAGTTCTTCACCATCCATCTTTACGAGTTAGAAGGCATTATGGGATTTACATCTGGAGATTATATATGGGCCACTCCAAAGGGAATCAAACTTTGTGTGCCTTCCTAGTTTAGCTCTATCCTCATCCCACTTGAGGACTAAATCTCCTTTGAAACTTTATAAAGAAATTCCTTTGTCAAAATCTCTCTTCACTTATGCTTGATGAATTTTCATGGCTAGTATAGATAGATTTCTTGTCTCTTCCAAATCCATAAGCTCAACATACCTTATCTCTATAGGCTCATTCTCCAATAACTCAAGCCGATGCATTAGTGTCAAAGCAAGAAATTCAAGAGAAATGGGTAACCTTGCTTCCTTACCATATACCAGCTTGTATGAAGAGTTGGCTATTGATCTTTTGTAGGTGATCCTATCAGCCCATAGAGCTGACTTCAACTTGAGATGCCATGACCTCTAATTATCTTCAATATTCCTTTTTATGATCCTCAATATGTTCTTATTCATAGATTCAGCAAGGCCATTACCTTGTGGATAATAGTTTGATGAAGTGATGAGATAAATTCCATGTTGGACAACCCATTGGCTTACCCTAGATCTCATAAAATCCATTGCATTATCATAAATAATATTTGAAAAAACTCCAAACCTAGTAAGCAAACCTTCATAGAAATTTAAAACATTAGTTTCATTTGCTTCTTTCAATGCCACTGCTTCTGTCCAATGTGTGAAGTAATCTATCGTAGTTAGAATCCATCTATGTCCTAAACTTGAAGGAGGATTTATGAGACCAATAAATTCCAAACTCCATTGGACAAAAGGTTTATCCATCGTAATTGGTTGAAGAGGCAAAGCTACAAGTTTCACTTTTCCTACAAACATAGCACATTGTTTACACTTCCTAACCTATGCATAGCAATCACCAAATATATTAGGCCAATAGTACCCACCTCTCATGATCTTAAGGGCAATAGTTCTTGCAAAAAAATGTCCTCCACCATGTCCATCATGAAATTCTTCAAGCAATCTTTGAGTTTGGCTTGGCTATATACATCTCAGCAACATGCCATTGATATCTTTCTTGACCAAAACACCATCAACAAGAAAAAATGGAATTGACTGCAACCTAAAATACCTTATTTTTGGATCACTTAGATGAGAGGGATAAATACCATCTTGGATATAGCTTACCAAGTCATGAAACCAGCTAGAAGGTGAGATATGACCAGCTGCAACCTCTTCATCATTTGACACCAAAACAACCTCATTAGCCTCTTGCAAGTCTTGATCTAGATGCTCATAAAGTCATTTGCCTCTAACCAACTTTTTTACCTTAATTTCCACATTGTATTCCATTACCTTGGTTATCCAACCAGCTCTCTTCTCATTTATATCTTTGTTCAAAAGGAACTCTTTGATGCTTGGATGAGAAACCATTAGGTGTATCTTATTGTTAGACAACAAGTATCTAAACTTTTTAAGAGACCTTATAACTGAAAGTACATATTTTTCAACAAAAGAGTACCTTGTTTCATACTCTTCTAAGCCTTGACTAAAGAAGGCTATTGGCTACTCCAAAGCCTCATGATTTTATTTATAATAATGCTTGAAATTGTGTCCATGTTAGCATATGTATACAAAATGAAATCTTTTGTGAAATCTGGATTAATAAGTGTATGAGTACTAGCTATGGCCTTCTTAATATCTTCAAAACCTTTTGCTCCTTTAGACTAGATGAAGCTCTAATTATTATTTAGCATGGTTATAAGTGGCTTAGCTAAAATGTCAAAATCTAAAATATACCTTCTTATGAAATTGATTTTCCCAAAGAAGCTTTGCATAGCCTTTTTGTGCTTAGGAAAAGAGAGTGCAAGAATGGAGGCTATCCTTTTAAAATATATACTTAAACCATGCTTTGAAATAACATGTCCAAGAAGCTTACCTTCATGAACCAAGAAGACACACTTTTTGGGATTTAGAGATACCCCAAATTGCCTACACCTTTCAAACACTTGCTTGAGATGAACCATGTGATCCCCTACATTTTTTAAAAACACTATTAATCATCCACATAAACAAGTATAAACTTGTTAATAATCCCTTGGAATGCCATGTCCATGGCTCTCTAAAAGGTCACTCTAGCATTAGATAAACTGAATGGTATCTTTCTATATGCAAATGTCCCCCACTTAGTTGTGAAGGCTATCTTAAATTGGTCCTCTTCCTTGACCAAAATTTGATTGTAACCACTATATCCATCTAATAAATAAAACATCTTTGAACCTAAAACTAGTTGAAAATTTTGTTCCATTGATGGCAATGGATAGTGATATTTAAGTGAAGCCCTATTTAAATCATGGAAGTCAATGCACAATCAAATATCACAATTATTCATTTATACTAGAACAAGGTTTGCCACCCAAGTTGAGTGCTTGATTGGAAATATAATAGGTGACTCTATGAGTTTGTGAAGCTCAACTTTCATCAAAAGCTCAAGCTTAGGATCAATGAGCCTTTATCTTTGTCTCGCTAGTTTAGTTTCAACCTCTAACTCAATGGTGTGTTGAGCCAAACTTAGATCAAATCCCTTGAGATCACTATATTTCCATGCAAATATATCAGCAAAACTTGTGCATAACTCAATGAAAGCTTCTTTTTGTGAAGGGCTACATACCTTACCCAACTTTAAAATCTTACTAGCTACAATCTCTACATTGGCATAGTGATCTTCCTTTATTGAAAAGGATGACTTCTCTTTCCTTAGCTCATCATCACCACTAAAAATATTCTCAAGTTGGACAAATCATTTGGGTAACTTATTTATTTTTTGTTGCACAATCAGATTACCATACTATTTTAAATGCTTTGATTGGTTTCTTGAGGAAAACTCAGCCTCCTCTTACAAGAATCTCACAATTTGATTGTCATCTTCAAAAACCTACCAATTCTCATGATTATCTAGAATAGAAGGCCTTACAACCACCTTTATGTATAACTAAATTTTTTTATTTTTTACATCAGTTGAGATACTAAATTATGATCCAATGGTAGCCAACCTATCAGCATGTTTATTCTCACCTCTTGGTATTGCCTAAATGTTAAAAGCTTAAAAATCTTCAAGTAAGTCCCATATTCTATGATTGTAAGACTTAAGCAAAAAAAAATTACATATATTCAAACCTCTTACTTTGTGGACTACAAGCTCACTATTACAAAACACTTACAAAGAATTGACTTTCATCTTCTTAGCCCACTGTAAATCATGAACTAGTGCCTCATACTCTGCAAGATTGTTTGAACAACCAAACTAAAACTTAATAGAAGATAAATACCTTTGCTTTGTTATATAAACCAAAATGATTCCAACCTTAGTATCATGTTTATTCCTTGATCCATCATAGTACAATTGCCACAAACCTTTACTAGATTCATCATCCTTAACCATGGTTGGAATTGATGCATCATTCTCATGAAGGCAATACACATCAAGTCCTTCTTCTTCAATTAACTTAAAAGTATCATGATCATGAAAGGTAGAATACCACTCATCAAGAAACAAATATGGAACTCTATCCAAATTTGATCCATTTTTTATTTCACTATTTTCTAGCACAACATCTGAAATGATACAGGTAGTGTTCACAACACTTGGCATATATGGATCCATATAGAAATGTGAAATAGGTTTAGAATGAATATTTAACTTGGTACCATACCTGGTTCTAAATAATAAATAAGTCTAATCAACTAATAAATATCTGCCAATCTTGAGGTGAAGTCCCTTGAAAGGCACATAGCAAAGTAAGGAGGCAAGTCTACCACAACATCCCACTGAATAGTAACATTAGGACAAGCATGTAACATCAACTTCAGAACTTTGATGATTCCTACCATCTTTTTTGGTGATCTATCCAATTGTAATATCTCTGTATTGTTTGGCTCATAAATAAGGCCAAGCTTGTCTGTAATCTTCTTAAGCATGACTGTACTACTAGCTCCACTATCCACCATATAATTATGAACCAAAGTATCACCTACTATCAAAGAAAGGTAAAAAATAGGAGTTTTCTTTAATTTTACCTTAGTTTTATTCACTTTTAAATATTATTTACTTGTTTTACCTATTGCTTACTTGGCTAATCTAAATTAGTCAAGATAACACCTTCTTTCTCAACCAGTTTTGGAGACAATTCAAGAACTAAAAGCTCTTGAATGAGCTTATCTTTTTGTCCTAGAATGCAAAGAGAATCCCACATATTAATGCTAATATTATACTTCTTCATTTGATCCACTATACTAAAATGAGATCCACTAACCTTTGGTTTCACTTTTTGAAACACTGGATGTTCATGAACTAGAGGTATTCATTGAACTTTACTAACCTCTATATTCTATTTTTTCTAAGTTGTATGGGCAGAAATTTGTTTTCTTTTACTCCAAAAAACAACATGAGGAGTACTCAAATCATTTTTCACCTCTTGTAGCTCATCAATAGCTCTTATTTTATCTCTGGTTACAGCTGCAACTTAACCACTTAAACTGTTAGTTTCAACACCCTAAGTAAAAGTAACATGATCATCTACTTGCCAATTTACATTAATGGCATCAACCTGCCCTTGAACTTGTTGAGTCTATCCCTATGATGTCAAACCTATATCTTGGTACTGACCTCCTTGAAAATAAAACTCTTCTTGTGTCATTCATGGCATAGTGATGTTTTGTGATACCAAGGCTTGGTTTTAAGCATCATTGAGATTTAAGGACTGCCAACCTAAATTATACATCGTGTTGTTTTGAGGTGGGGTGGAAACAATGGCCTTTGAAGTGGAAGTAGCATTAGGATCAAGGGCAGCATATGGCTTAGCTAGAGTTATGGCTCCTTATGCTTGATAAGGTGGTCTATTCTCTCTGAAACCCTGATAAGGAGGCCTTTTATCTTTGAACGGCTGATAGGTGTTCTATTTTTGTTGTTGTTAGGTCCTATTGGACTAATATTGTTGTCTCTTGAGTTTCAATATTTCATTCCCAAAGGACTATAGCAAGCTTTTAAACTCTCCTATCTCACTAGCTTGACTAGTTGGGGCTATAATTTGAGCTTGAGGTGATAGATTAGGAGCTAAAGATGGAATTTAAGGAATTTGAGGGGTTGGTATGTTATTCAATTCTAGGAATATAGGTAGTGGAGGCCTTAGAGAAATCTTACCAGCTTGTATCAAACTATTTTCTACCCTTATTGTAACCTCATAAGCATCTGGCAAGGTAGTACCACCCATTGATTATATCATCACACTAATGTCAGAATTAAGGGCTTTCAAATAGTACATAAATTCATATTTAGGGGATGGCCTTATAAACATAGGTATTCTAGTCTGTGTTTTTTAGAATATGAGGTTAAAATCAAACATGAACTCATGAAGATCCCTCGTTATGCCAATTAATTGCTTAACTAAAGATAGGTGATAAGTTTTGTCCTCAAATTACTTGACTAATGCTACACCCAATTCATCCCAAGTAGAAATGGAGTTTAGTGGGATATTTATATACCATTGCAATGTTTTTTCTATGAAGGAAGTAGCAAGAAATATAATAGCAACATTATTTTCAACAACATTATGGGCTGAACATAGATTAGTAACATCCTGGATATGCTTAATAGGGGTTGTTTGATTTTATCTTGAGAAGAATGGGATACTCTTGAGAGAAGACACTAGATTGTCATCAAACTAGGCTAAATTTAGTGGGCTACATCTATTAAATGGAGCAAAAACTTAGTTTCTGATATCCATTTGGATAGTGGGGTTTATAGTAGTTAGAATAGTAGGATAACCAAGAGACAAATATTTCTTTTGAGGATATGGTTTTGCCCTCCTAAACCTTGATCTCTTATATGATATAAATTTAAAAGGAATACCTTTATTTTTTGACCTTGTTGTAACCTTTGGCATGAAAGATACCTAAATGATGCTATGAACTCTCCAATTAGGTGTTGATGATAATAAATATCTTCTTCTATTCCAAAACTTCTTTAGATATGCAAAGAATTTTTTTCATGTCCCATCGGGCATGCCAAAAACTATTGTCAATCAAACTTGCACACTTGTGAAGGTAGTTTTACACCTTCGTAGTCTACTAAAACATGGAAATAATCATAGGCTATTGGTGGCCTAATCATTGGATTGCATTTTTATATTATAAGGGCTAGCTCCCTTTGGTGTATCAATTAGGATCTCTACTCTATGATACAAACTATTGGGGAAAAGGGAAAAAGAAACTTGAAGGAAAATCCTATCGAATGATGGTGATACACCTAAATTTTGAGTTGATCCACTCAATCTGAGCTCCTAAAAACACTAATCTAGACAAGAAAAAGGCTAAACTTTCAAATCCAACTGATCAATATACATAAGTATTTCACGAAAAGGTTTTATCTGGTCATCAAAGCTTGAGAGAAATGATGGAATAGGCCTGATTTAAGGCACTAAAAACCCACTTGCTTCCATTATAACTTCATTAAAAAGACATCAAATATAGAATATGACCTACATAATCTAATTACCTAGTAATTAGGTAAGAATCAAGACTTGTCAAGGAAGAAAAATTATATCACATGTGTAAATCACTAACATAAATATACTATACCAGTAGCTATAAATTGAAAATAGTCCTTTTATTAATCTAAAAAAGGTTACAACTCAATCTTTGGTAGAATTTTGGTCTTGCCAAAAAAGTGATATAATTCAAGGATGGAAAACCAACTTATATAGAAAAGTATACAACAGCCAAGAGATTAGCACTGAAAATAGAAGAAGAGGTCAACACAGTCCAACTTGTGTTATTTCAGCCTTCAAATAAAATCTATTTTTCTCTTATGCCTTGCATGAAATCTCTTTTGCATTGAAAATGGATGGTGGGCACAAGATTGAGTCAAAACTTCCAACATGAATGATGCCATGCTAATCTTCAACTATAGAACTCATCTTGAGCTGCTAGAAGATTTAAAATCTTTTCTTTACATGAAATCAATGCCAAAATTGAATTTATAACTCTATTTGAACTACTGGAAATGTTTGAAAAGCTCAAGACAAATAAGAGTGCATACATGAAATTCTATGTTAAGCTCTCCAATGTTAAACTCCTTGAGTCATTCATGCATTTGAGTCTCTATTTTATAACTGAAAGAGTCATGTTTGAAATGGTTGCATGTCTTGGATGTGTGTAATCCTACTTTGGGTCACGTTGCATACTCTACATATAGACTATAGAATGTGTTAATCTATTTATTGGCTATTGAAATCCTTTGCCTTTTATTTTTAATTCTTCACTTCTGTACATATATTCCTTCTATTTGTCTATGCTACTTTCTTTGGCCTTCATTTCTTCATTTATTTCCTTCACTTGGCCTTAGGACTATTCTTGCTTACATCTTTGTCTATTCACTTTGGATTTTTCTCTTCGGATAATTTGTTTGTAGTTTATCATTCATTAGGTCTTCATTTTGGGCACTTTCTCATGGGTAATTTCTCTGAAGGAATTCTTTTAGATAATTTTTTCGAAGGAATTCCTTCAAACTTTTTGTCCACAACTTTCCTCTTTGTATTTTTCTTTATTTCCAAATTGCCCTTCAAGGTTTTAAAATTTCCCTTCGACACTTGTGAAAAAAACCTTTGGAATTATGGTAATGTACTTTTTTGAAGAGATTCTAACCCTTCATATATTTTGGAAAAAACCTTCCCGAAGGGAAAGAGCCCTTCGATATTCTGAAAATGAACTTTCTCGAAGGGAAAGAGCCCTTTTGGATTCTCAAAAGTGTCCCTTGGATTTTTACCAAGTGACTTTCTCAAAGGGAAAGTGACCCCTCATCCTTTGTACTCAACTCTTCAGAAATTTACATAGTGAACTTTCTTGAAGGGAAAGTGACCCTTCAAGTTTTTTGTAATGGACTATCCGTTCAGACAAAATATCCAAAAGAAATCTTGGAAGTGATCTTTCTTTTAGCTTTTTTTTTTTTCTGACACATTCTTTTAGACAATTTGTCTAAAGGAATGTCCCTTTGGAATTTATATAAATTTCCCTTTAGAACTCAAAATTACCCTTTTACCGAGAAGTAACCCTTCAGAACTTTGATATCTACCATTTGGCAAAATTGTATTTGTCCACTTGCCCTTCAAATTTTTGAAAATTGTCATTCAAACAAAATTGGCTTGGTTCACTTACAAAATCCTTAGGAAAAACTATCAAACCCTTTCAAAATGTCCCCTTGGCAAAATGAAATGGTCTACTTTATCTCTGAAAATAACCTTTTTCGAAGGGAAGGAACCCTTCAAAATTTTAGAAAAGGATCTTTTGGCTGAAAGAAAATGCCTCAAAATTTTATCAATTGCCCTTCAGACTTTTTGTGAAGAACCTTCTCAAAGGGAAAAAACCCTTTGGGAAACTTGTAAAGGAACCTTCGGCATTCCAAAAGAAATCTTGGAAGTGATTTTTCTTTTAGCTTTTTTTTTTTCTGACACATTCTTTTAGACAATTTGTCTAAAGGAATGTCCCTTTGGAATTTATATAAATTTCCCTTTAGAACTCAAAATTACCCTTTTACCGAGAAGTACCCCTTCATAACTTTGATATCTACCCTTTGGCAAAATTGTATTTGTCCACTTGCCCTTCAAATTTTTGAAAATTGTCCTTCAAACAAAATTGGCTTGGTTCACTTACAAAATCCTTAGGAAAAACTATCAAACCCTTTCAAAATGTCCCCTTGGCAAAATGAAATGGTCTACTTTATCTCTGAAAATAACCTTTTTCGAAGGGAAGGAACCCTTCAAAATTTTACAAAAGGACCTTTTGGCTGAAAGAAAATGCCTCAGAATTTTATCAATTGCCCTTCAGACTTTTTGTGAAGAACCTTCTCAAAGGGAAAAAACCCTTTGGGAAACTTGTAAAGGAACCTTTGGCATTGGTGAAATGGACTGTCTTGAACCTTTTGAACTGACTTCTTCAAAGTAAAATAAAACTTCAGACAATTTGAAATGATCCCTCAAAACTTTAAGATGAACTTTCTCAAAAAAATAAAAGCCCTTCACAAAATTTGAACAAACCCAATTCTTGACATTTGGACAAAGAAGCATGCTTATGTAAAGTTTTAAATGGTAGAGGTGATAATTTACTAACATGGTCAAAATTGTCAACACTTACCAAATAGTTTGTGTTGCCTTAGCCTTTGCACCACTAAGCACAAATTTTATTAATACTCAGCTACATTCTTAGAATATAATAGTATATCATCAATGAATATTAGAATAAACTTGTCTATAAAATTATTGAAAACATTATTCATTAAGTTCATAAAAGTCATAGGTACATTAGTCAAACTAAAAGGTATTACCATAAAGTCATAATGTCCATACCTTGTTCTAAAATTCATCTTATGAATATTTTCTTCCTTCATCCTTAGTTGGTGATAGCCTAATCTCAAGTCTATCTTTGAAAAGATAATTGCATCCTTCATTTGATCAAACATATCATCTATCCTTGATAAAGGATAATGGTTATTAATGGTAACTTTGTTAAGCATCAGATAGTGAACACATAATCACAAGGTTTCATCCTTCTTTTTCACAAAGACCACTAGTGCAACCCAAGGAGATACCCTTGGCCTAATACTACCATTTTCAAATAGTTCTTGTAGTTGAGATTCTAGTTCCTACAAACCTACTACATTCATGTGATAAGGTGCTTTAGATGCATGGTCTACCCCTAGAGTTACATCAATAGAAAAATCAAATTCACATTTATTAGGCAAACTAGGTAATTTATCTAAAAAAAATTAGAAAATTCTTGTAAAAATGGATATTCCTTAAATGCTATTGTTATTTCAAGTGTAATTTCTTGCATCAAAACAACATATAAATTATAACCTTTAAGTACTATTGTTTTAGATGTAAAGATGATATTAGCTTACATACTTTTGGTTTCATTAAATCTTGAATTTATATAGGTTTTCCCAAATCATTACAACAATATACCACTTTACTATAGCAGTCTAAATTGTATTTATGCTACTGCAACCAATCCATGCCAAAGATAATATCAAAAGATCTGATAGGAGTTATAAATAAATTTACTTGGATTTTAAAAACATCTAAATTTAGACTTACTCCCTCAAGACACTCAGTATTTGGTACTCTTTTACTTGAGCCAAACTCAACATCCCAACTATCATTCAACGTCATTAGATTCAACTTACAACATGTTACTAACTTAGGATTGAAAAAACTATCAGTTGCTCCTATATAAAATAAAATTGAAATAAAAAATGTATTTATTTTATCTCTACTTTCAATATGAGTTGCTTGGAAATCAGTGTTTCTATTGTCAATTACTACATACACTCTATGATTAGTTGATTAATTAGATTTAAGCTTAAGATAATATTTATGGTAGTGATTATATTTGAATTCCTAGCATACTATAGTTCTTTACAGTGTCATATGAATAGTATTATCTCTAATAGCAGGCACATTTTGACTACCTTGAATTAGATTCCTCTTAAAATTAGAAGACTTAGAAGAATTCAAATTCTTGAAATTCTTATTATGCCCTTGAAATTTATTGAAACCAATTGTACTCCTTGTAAATCTATGGTTAGAATTAGATTTCTTAAAATTCTTAAGAGAAGGGATAGATTTTTACTCTTAGATTGTTGTCTATTCTATTTAAAATCTTATCTTACCTTTTGTTGAGCCTTCTCTTTTTCTTTTGCCTTATGAGCAAATTCAATAGCCATAGTTAAAGTCTTAGGATTAGTCATATTCACATCATACATTAATATTTCTTTCAATTTTAACTTAAACTTAGTGACTTTAGTCTCTTTGTCATACATGTAGTTAACATAAGGTAATAGATTGAAAAACTTGTTTTTATATTCAGTCAAAGTCACATTCTCTTATTTTAGCAGCTAAAAATTAGTGATTTTCTTGTTTCTTGAAGTTATAACTAAGATACCTCTTTCTGAATTGCCTTTAAAAGATAGGCTAGGTAAGAGTCATTGGTTGGTAACCTTCTAAAACACATAGACGATTCTACCAAAGAGTTGTAACTCCTACTAACTGATAGGTTGCTACTCTTACATTCATATTAGAGGACATATTATGTAGATTAAAATAATTTTATAGGTGTACTAACCATGTACCAGTTGCATCACCCAATTTATCAACTAAAAAGGTTGGTGGAGGCAACTTCTTCAGCTCAATAATATGTTCAGCCATATTACTAAGATTATTTTAAATTTTTTGTTCATCCACTTGTCTTTCAACTCTAACTAGAAGTTCATCAGTTGGAACACCTTTTATATTGTTTAGTCTACTTTATTGGGTGTCTAATTTATTTTGATGGGAATTTAATGCAGTCATAATTACATTCAAATTTTCTTCCTAGTTAATGTTAGGATTTTGATCCTCACATTTAAGGCACTCGACATTATTATCAACATTATTAAGAGGTAGTTCCTCTCTCTCAAAATTTTTAGCCCTATGA
This sequence comes from Torreya grandis, assembly GCA_037957365.1. Classification (NCBI taxonomy): domain Eukaryota; kingdom Viridiplantae; phylum Streptophyta; class Pinopsida; order Cupressales; family Taxaceae; genus Torreya; species Torreya grandis. Next base: position 1,626,352 of record JARHVA010002617.1, read on the forward strand.
CCTCTTCCTCTACCTGGGTTAACATTTCTTGGGTTATTATTTTTTATTATAAATCTTGTCCTCACCATCTTGTGGTGAGATAAACAACAAATTAGTAAAAATTAACATGAAACATTTCCCAAAGTTCCCTAGAGCAGTAAACCTAGCTCTGATACCAATATGTCATAACTACAATTTTTTTTTCTAAACATAGCATTTGAACAAATTAATGAAATAAATGTCACTCAAATTTTATCACAGAAACACACAATGAGATTCATAACTATGTTATAGCCAACGCAAGAACTAGACTAAGTGCATAACCCATCAATAGATTCTTTATGAAGTAATTTTGACTACCTAGTATTCAGATAGAAGTGGGTTAGTGTGGTCATACCCACTCATCTCTATCAACATATTTCATTATAACCTTCCCAATAGATTTGTTATTGAATTATTCCCTTACTCAAATACCTGTATAGGCTATAAAATAATCAGTACCTCAAGGGTAGTATCAACAAAGTTTAGTAAATAAAGGTAGAGTAAGATCAGATTCATTAGAAGAATCATCATACTAAGCTTGTTTAAGTATGATTCACCAAAACATAACTAATAGATAGACATCAAAGGAAAAGGATTATTTCCAAAACCAACGCAAATCATTTGAACACCTTTTCATTACATAGGCAACCAAAGTATGTAGTTTGACAGAACAATTATATGAAAATATGCAAGTTTTGAGGCGTGTTTCAACAACCATGCTTAAGTTCTGCTTTAAGAAATAAATTATCATTTATAATTAGGGTACAAGTTCTAAAATGTCTTAAGTTATATTTTAATCTCTTTTATTATTGACATAAATGCCTCGTGACTTGTTCAACTCAAATCACAATAATAGTCTCAAGAAAAAAATTTACTTACATTGATTCTAACTTAAATCTTGTTCTGAAAGGTTTATCCTTTTACTTAAATCAATTATCTTAGCCTAACCATTAATATTACTTACTTCAAGATTATATCTTTCTTAAGCTTTAATTCTAAGATATATTCTTATTATTAAAATATAAGTTCACAATCTCTTTTACCATTTAAGGATAAAAATCCATTAATGAAAATATGCAATGATCTATTCCAAATATATAACATTTGTTCCTCAATCACAAGATGCTTAGATAGGAATAACCATGTTCCTAAGAACTTATAAATGAAGTAAATTATTTCCAATACAACTTTCAACATAACATAAGACTAACTTAATCTTAATGTTAATTAATTATAATGAATTGATTTAGGATATACCCATATAGTCCATGGCACATATAAGTAGTTATTAATTAACATGAAAAATTATCTTCAAGGAGATAAGTTTATATTAAATTACTTAATTAATTATTCCAATATAATCTGTATCCCACATTTCATTAAGTTATTACAAATTTTCACATAAGTATTGAACTGAATTCAAACCATTAATTTATCTATTAAATTACAAGGATTTTATATAACCAGCCATGTAGTTATAGTTCAAACTTTAGTGAAGTATCAATACATTCATTAGTTAATACATGCCACATTGGGATTCATAAACTATAGGGATTTGAGAATATCGTATAAATATAACTTTCAACCTCACCCAAATTATCCTAGTACAGTATATATCAAAAGTAGCCATATCTAATGAAAAATGTCATCTACCTTATACAAACTTATGATTATAAAGAATAATGTAAGTAACTATAACATATTAGCATTATGTCTCATCTTCTTATATTCTAGTAAGGAAAGAATCAAGCCATATTTAAGACATAATTTAAATCTAAGTTCAAACACTAGTATTTACATAATCAAATAACTAGGTAGTTTCTCAATCACTATACCAATACTTTATAAGTACAGTCCAAGACATGATTAAAAAACAACTCAAGATGCTATAGCATTCACTGAAACATCTCAATTACTTATTCCAATTAGGTGATTAGATACTAGCACAAGATAAAGAAATCATAATTATATTCCTCTGTCAAGCTATTCATGAATAATATAAATTCATATCAAGTTAATAATTTGAAATTAATCAAATGACCAACTATAATCATTTCATGAATCAAATATACATTTTAATGTTACATCACTTTGTATAAATACAACTATGATGAATAACATGAAATTCAGCTATAACTCTAACTCATTTTTAGACAACTGCCATAACTTGAAGTAAGAAGAAAGGAATACAATCATTGCACTTAATCTAATGAAGTTAATCATGCCTCATCAGTCCCAATGAACCCAACCATAGGTGGCCCTAGACTGCCCCAACCATTAGTTGGATATGGATCAAGGCATCAAAGAACCTATGGAGAAAGGATTATGAAATAATTGATATTCAAAACATTCCAATAAATGACCAACAGAATGAAAATGAAACACATAAACTAACCCACCAAGATCCATTAACTTAGTACCTGATTACGATTGCAGCTCTCTTCCAGAGCTTCTCAATTTATGGGCCATATTTTATTTCATAATATAATATGGCTCATAAATCTAATAACCTATGTGGTAGTCATCTTCACATATTAATTTAATAGATGTTTATGAGTTAAAATAAAACCTGTAAAAAGAAGGTAACAAACTCAGCCAATTAAAATAAAATTTATGTAACATTATTGACTAAAATTGACTTTACTAAACATAACAATAACTTAAAATTTGATTTTAATGATTTATAGAATCAAAATAATTAAAATAATCAATAGATTAGTTACCCAAAATAAGTCAACATAATCATGAATGATAATAATTTCAGTTATCACTTCCAGAATTAATATAATAATTCAACATGATTTCATAAACATGGGTCAACTAATCATGATCTAATAATTCCACATAAGTTAACAATCATACAAGTAAGATCAAATAATAATAATAATAATTTATTTTTCAACAAACCCCTACAATTATTTTTAACCCCTATGGGGAATCCCTTTGGTCCTTTCCCCCATTTTGGTCATGATTTAAAATAACTAACATGTTTTTTCCTTTATTTCTTTTCTAACTTTATTTCTTAACCCTGACTGTACCTAGTTAGGGTTTACAAAAATAATAAACCAAATTAAAACCCTGATTCATATTTAACATAGCTGATTTGTATGGTTTCAAAGTTAAATCCACAACTCATCAATATACCACAGTTGAGCCATAATGGCTTCAAATAAAAACATCAACTCAAACCAATTAACACAGTCAAGTCAATATCCAACCATACAGTCACCATAAAGTCGTAATGGCTTTTTATATATGCCATAATCTAAATAATTAAACACATCCAAGCCACAAAACATAGTTGCTTAGGTCATAATGGCTTTCTAAAACAAACAACAACCAAGTCAATATTTTGACTTAACAATATGATAGGCACAGTCAATAAAAACTCTAACAATAGGTTTCAAAAAATACAACACAAATAAACACACATAATCAACTGAACTAAACCATAGCCTAAAATGGTTATTCAATGGTTTTAATAAAACACAATGTAGTGACATTCATAGTCATTTAAATAAACATAATAATCAATAAAAACCAACTCTATAAAATCTAAACCCAGCCATGGTCGAGCTATTCAAGGCCACCATGAGCAAAAACACAAAATAGTAAAACTAATATCAATGGCTCTAGTTACAGTTTTACTTGAAATCAAATTATGTAGTAATTAATGCAAATATTTCAACTAAGGCCCTAATATTTTTCTATTCAGCTATATATCTAAAAAAATACATAATTTCAAATACATCACTTACTTGGTTGATGGAAGTCGACCACAATAAGTTTTTCTACTCTTCCAACCTCCAATCTCAAAATCCCATATGCATTCACATAAACCAATCACATAATAATATAAAACTAAACCCTAGATAACTCTCCACAAATCCTACATGGTTGTCAATATTCATGCATCCATCTATAGTTCTAGTCCTCAAAATTCCTTATGTGGAACTGCCTCACATTTCCTTTGGTCACCATGCCAAAAATTTTAGCAGAAATCTCAAAGATTCCAAACCCTTCAAGACTAAGTTAGAAAATGAACGAAGCAAAACCTAAAAACCAAACAAAGCATCTCAACCCTCTTACATGGTAATGTGATCCAATACCATGACCCCTAAGTTGTTGGCTTAAAAAAAACACCCAACTAGTTGCCATGACCCCCAAACATGCAAATCAAACAAGTAAAACATACAAAGCAAGTTTCATTTAAACACTGTAAACCCATAGTACACAAGTTTAAGATGCCTTAAATATAGTCTAAAATTATATAAGGTTGTTTTAAAATAATTATTTAATAACCTCAAATATAAACAAGAATGAAATAAGATGAATATTAAAGCAACTATTAACATGATTAGTTAAGTGATCAACTAGACTATCAAAGTCAAAGAACAAAGAGTCCATGAAAACACACAACACTATAATGATAAAAAATGATTAAAATCAATAAGAAGATAGCAGTCTCCAAATCATTACAACTCAAATAATAATGATCACACAAATGATAACATCGAATATAATTATGTTTTCACAAACGTAAAAACTGGCTCAAATCAACTATTAATGAAATTGATCATAAAATGATAACACACAATAGTCAATTAATAAAAACAAAATGACTAAATAATTAATATTAACAAGCTCAAATTTATGTTTAAATTCATTGTTTCATTTATCTATTTGTTTCTCTATGTTTCCCTGTTGCTTGGGTCCAAACACAACCTAGCTCAAGTACATGTCCCTGCAGTCAACAATAGACTAGCAGCAACATCTAAATATAATAAATCAATAACAACATATAAATAATACATAAAAATGAATAATGAATCAATAATATTAAATGTTATAATATAATGTAATCCATAATTATATTAGTAATTATAATGAAAATGTATCAATGTAGATCACTAAACTATAGTACCATAATAGAACAACAAAATATGTCTCAAATAGTTCGCAACTAGACTATATCAACACAAATGAATTAAATTTAAGTCACTTGGGATCATGACACTGTAATTATACCAATTTTGGCACCTATCATCCTTTTGCTAGCACCTATCATTTTGCCAATTTGAATTTATCACCCATCATCATCAATAATAGATATGGTCTAACCCAGTTAAAATTTAGGGAGGCATGACTTATTTTCATTCAAACCAATCATTCTATCTCAACCCTTATAGACCTTGTTACTCAAGGTTATACCACATCTTGACCCTAGTCATCTTTCACATTGCATCTATCAACCTAAAAGCAAGCCAAACATATCATTCATCTATCCCACACATCAATCCACCTAACATCATGTCATCATTCCAAACAAGTCACAATCCCACCTCAATTATAGTCCTAACATCTAATTCACCTAACATCCCCTTTAGTCCTAACATCCATTTACATCCTTTAGTCTAATTATACATCAACTAACATCCTTAATCCAACCACCAAATAAGTCAAAAATTTAAACCGAATCCAACCTTGTCATTACCTTGAAAAAATAATGTCGTTTGTAGCCTAAGCTTGTCCATACACATACTTCTTAGCCAATCATCCCTAATCTTGTCAATTCTATAATCCTAACTTACCTTTGACGATGTTAGCAACAACTTTTCACATGTTAGCGTCACCATCATAATCTTTCTTGCATCTAAACTTAAATAAGTTTAAGTCACCCAATCACATCTTATCATCCACATCACATCATCTAATCTAATTTAAGCTCATCACTCAATCACTTGAGTTAGTCTAAATCAAGTCAAGTCATCCCCATTGAACGTCATTCACTACCTAGTCTTATCTCTTTCGCTAGTCAAAATTTCCCTCTTGTCTTAGTCAAAACCAAGAGCTTATCTTAGCTCATCATTGTCAAGTCTTCAATCAAGACCAACCATCAATAGTTTAACTAGATTGTGTTCTAACCTAGTTTGCTCAAGCCCATCCACCTAATACCTATCACATTTAATCACATGTCTTATATCACAAAGTCAAAATTAAAAGCAATCTTGCATCAAATAGTACAAAATATTTACCCATGGCCTCCAAAGTATATTTAGATGTCACCCTACTTGAGAAACATTTATTTGCCAATAAGGATGCACTCCTTTTACAACTCCTATAAATGAGTGCCCAACTTTACGTAGGATTTGACCTTGTAAAACCTAAATTACCTCATAGGAAAGAATCCCTAGTCATCCCCATCAACATCAACTTACTCCTAACCCCAATGCTAGCCAATCTTAAGGTTTTTGTGGGTAGATGATCATGTTTACAATGACTAGTTTATGAAGGATGGCTTCCAATAATTTTAGGAGAAAAGTATATTATCTCTCTTTAATTATTGGCTTAGACATATAAGATTTTGACTATAAATCAGATAGTTGGTTAGGATATATTAATTCCATGGTCTAGCAGGTCTGAGGGAATACTTATTGGTCATGTCATACCCCAACCAACATACTAGTAGAGGGAATACTATACTAGTAACCTCACCCAATAACAGTCCATATCCTATGTCATGACAAATACCTCAGACATGTTAGATCATGGAATTACTATATCTTGACCAACTCTTTGATTTATAGTCAAAAGATTCTATGTCTAAGCCAAGAATTAAAGAGAGACAATATACTTTTCTCCCAAAATCATTGGAAGCCATCCTTCATAAACTAGTCATCATAAACATAATCATTTTCCCACATACAAAACAACCTTATTCAACTAAACCTAATCCCTCCTATTATAGAGAAGACCAATATTGTCAATACCATATAACCTAGGGGCATACTATTAATAGATGCCACAATTTCAAAGATTACATCCAAGACCTCATCAACCATGATGATATCAAAATCAAGAATGAATTAGATGAATCCTCATATGAGAGTAAACTAGAAGAGATACGTTAATATTCCATTCTAGACCAAAATCAATCCCTTCCACTTCCAAGCCATGGCCAAGGCAACAAACCCATATTTTTTAATCCCATCTTTGATAACAAACCCATCATTCACCAACTATCTATCTTCTATCCATCATATCATATCCTCCATTTCCAAAAATCACTTCATCTTAAAGCCTCCATCACTAAGCAAAATGTGAAGAAGGTACTTATGGACAACATTATCCAACATACCCTTCTTATGCCCCCAATCAAAATGTCATCCACCACCAACATCACATCATCAACATCATCAACATTAAAATCAGCATCAATCTCATTTTCATTAGAATTAAATGCATCTAAATCCATATCAGATTTCATGTTAGAATCATCATCCCTTACAGATGTTGAATATCATGTTGACTATAACCTCTTTTAGAATGCCTCTATTGCTAGCACCATGGCATGTCACTTGATATGTGTCAATAGGATAATGCCATAACAATAATTATGGGACTTCAAGATGAGATCTCAACTGATGATTATCAAACATGATTTGACACAACTTTGGATATTTGTCTTACATATCGATTTAACAACTTTAGTGATCCTTTAATGAATATTGAGGAGGTTTTCTCTAATATTGACATTAGGCATCCTACTAGTCTCTATCAAGGTCAAGTTTCCCGCTCTCCACTTATTGACCTTATTTATCCATCCCCTTCACCTTTATCCATCACTAATCCTTTTCCCCCCAATTACAATCATTTGACCACAACCCTCAATGGGAGTGAACATAATCATGAATCATTGGATTCCTCCCAAAGTAACATGTCATGTGTTGAACCTATAAGGATCCAATATGAGAATCAAATAATCAATTATAGTCATAAACTTAGCCTTAATTTAGTAATAAGTCAAAATCAAGATAAGTCAAAGTCTTGGCCAAATCAAAAGGCATCTTCCCCTAGTGAAAACCTCTTTAAGGCACTAGGGGACTATCAAAGTCAAAATAATCATCATCAAAGTAAAAATTTAATTTCCTCTGGTGAAACCTTATTTAAGGCACCAAGGGCTAGTCAAAGTCAAAAATCATCAAATCAACAAATCATCATCATAAGAAATATCAATATGGCCAATAATCTTCCAAATATTTTGATAAAAGAGTAAAAAGTAAAAAATATTGAATCCTTTAATATCTCTTTTCATATGGCAAAAAATGCAAATGAAATATCCAACATCTCCAATGGTGTGTGTGACTATTAGTCCCAATCCTCGATCATCCATCATACATTGACATCATATACACCTCCATAAAATCCAAGCCTTAATCCCATCCATATAATATATCACCTTCCCAGGAAATATTGTCTCTCATAGGGGCTATGAACACACCTGGTTGAGATGTTTAGAGGAATAAAAATCAAGAGCTAATTAAGGTCACTATGACATCAATGAATCCATCATCGAGAACATCCTCCCAATGACACATCTCTTTTGAACGTGTATTTGTTGAAGATTAGACAAGCATCTACATCACTGCATCTTGCATGCCTCAAATAACTTGAGATGCCACCAAAATAATAATAATAATAATAATAAAATCATTGGTCCAATGGTGAAAATTAGTTTTCTGATGCCTTGGGTAAGTACCATGATGAAAACCAGTTTCCAATGCCATGGTAAAATAATCCATTATCTGTAAGTACCTAAACACTTAGGGAAAAATATGTTTCATCCCTCCAATTATATCCTCAAGTCCCTTTTCAAACCCCATTTATGTCACATTCATGAAATTCAAACCATCCTTATCTATCCTATCCATCCTCCCACCATCCTTACCTATCCCAAACATCTTGTGCCATCCTTATCCATCCTATTATGTTCATCTTTTCTTCCCTATTGACCTACATAAGGGATTGGAAGATGTCATGAGACTTATTTTAGGAACATCTTGGCATATCCTTTGAGCAACATTTCAATGACAAGACATTTTAAATCCCTCACAATGTGATCTTTAGATATCCATAGTCCATTCCTCATTGTCTCTCATCCCCTTTGAACATCACCCAAGTCATTTCATCATTCCATCTGTGATCATCCCCCATATTGGTTTTTAGTCTTGGTTTTCCCTTTGCTAGTATCCCCCATTTTTTATACATACATATCCCAAAAAAATAATCTTAAAAATCAAAATAACCCAAAAATTTAAAAAAATCATAAAAGCTTATGAAAATATAAAAATATCCTATTCGTCTTGTCCCATGTCCTATGAAAAATCCATAACCTTATCCAAGATCCATATCCTTATCTAAAATTAAAATCCTAGCCCAAATTCATAGCATAACCATCACTTTGCCATTAACGTCCCATTTCAACCTCATAAGACTTAATACAACACATTTCCTATCACTCATCCCAATCCTATAAGTTTACTTAATGATAAAATCAAAGTCACTCCTTTTTCATAAGACAACCTCACATCATATCACATTATGAACCTCATCATTGTCAACCCATCCAAACTTGAGTAAATCATGTCTAATCTCTTATTTGAACCAGTGTTGTAAAATCAACCTTGATTAGGATCAACAATGACTTAGTCAAACTTAGTCAAATCACATATTTTCTAATTTGAAACCTAGAACCCATCAAATCATGAGTTTGTATTATCTCCTCATCCAAGTCAACAAGTCAAAGCTTAGGGTTACTTTTACCCTACCTCATCTATCAACTAGCGCCCGTAACTAAGCCAAATTTGTTCAAGAACACCTTGTCCAAATATCATCACCCATCACATTTCCAACCTCAAACTTTTATCAAACCAATATTATCATCCCTTATCCAACACATAATTTGTAACTAATCATTCCAATAATTCATCAAAATTAACCTTATCACTCATCCCGTAGGCTTCTATCAGAATAATTAATAAGACATTGATCACATAATCTACATGCAGATACTCATGTGTTTTACTTGTATGATCTTTGATGATATTTGACTCATTTGAATGTATTTTATCATGAATATATTTATGTTTAGTCATTTATGCTTATTTTATTGTTTGCATATGTGTCTTTGATTAGGCATTTCATGAATATATTTGTACATATTTTGTTTTATTATCTTTATCATCTATGCAATAGCATATAATAAACATGTCATCTTGATTCCTTATACTAGTGGTAAATTACACTACATGCTACTTGTAAACCTTGTTTTTGATCTTTGTGTCTTTTGTGTTAGTTCAACATGCACTCTAGCAAAACATCATCATGATTATATGCATGTCATGGTGCATATTGTCTAGTGTTACATTAAAAAGGATTGTTTGGACTATGATGATCAAAGAATTTTAATAAAAATGAAGAACAGATGGATGTTTGAACACAATAGACATTTATATCCTCTCATCAATCACCTATCCAATTGTTAAATCCAATCATGTCATAAACATCTAAAATCCAATATTCAACACATCTATCATCTATGTCATCGTCAACATCCCAAATCAACTAACAATCAAATAATAAAATCCAAAATCTAAGTCAAATCATCTATCTAACAACTAAAATCTCTAATAATTCATTTCTTATCAGCATCTGATCGTTCATATCATCTCTCATCATTCCTCCCTCTTTTGGGAGAACTACATCTACCCAAGGTCTTTTAAGACTATGTAGTTAATGCCCAGTCACACGAGGTGTTTGAGGTCAACTTGTCTACAATCATATCATTTTATATGATCATCCATCCTTCTCATTATCTCATCTTTTACAATAATATATGCTCACACCAATTTAGTCAACTATCCACTTCTTGACCCAACTTAGTTCATTATATATCCTTAATCATCATGCTCTATTATTGGAATCTTTTTCTTTACTCTAGCATGATTTTTCCTAGTTGCACACCTAAGAGAATAAAAGGTCCAACTAACTAACACACTGGCATATCATGCAACAAAGGTTCTTACACGCTCACCCAAATCATGTAGCCTAAGATCAGTCCCTATTGGTTTCATCGTACGATGGTGTATTCATTCAGTCTTTTATGCTAGGATGCTTGAATAGGCACTCAATTCTAAATATATACTTGGTTGCATGACTAACTCTTGACTATTCATTCATTCCCTACTTAACTAATCACATAAAAAAATGGGTTCAAACTAAAATAAAAGAGTATTGATTCTATTATATTCATAACCAAATTACATAAGGTAGTTTATCAACACAAGTTCTCTCTCTCATTCCATATATAAGTCATATACATAATTACAACGGCTCAAGATTATAATTACCAACCAACCCACTATGTAAAACTAGGGGTTATTTATACATGGTTCTACCTTGACCATTTAGTTAGAGAAATAATTGCATAATGATGACTTGCCATCGACCAGTATCATTGATGGGTTATGGGAAGTTGTTACATTAAATTCCTAATGACTCGGGCCTAACTACCCCTATATACTCTCTTTATGTTGGATCTTCATTATCTTGCACCTATCTTCTCTTAGACTGGTGCTAGATTCATGTTTAGCTATTCTCATTCAATGTCCATGTAAACTATTCCCTAACCATCTCTATTTCCCATGCCTTTGCCCAAGTATTATCTGATTCTTACACTCTTGGTTCCTCTATGTTTCATGTATCATTGTTCTTTGTGACCTACCTCTTTCACACCATAGTCTTCCATATTGTGTCTCTCTCATACCTATGCTTCCTTCTATATCATTATCTTCAAAATGTATTTAGGATAAATAGATACACAATTTAGGGCCCAACATCAACCCACACTAAGCTAATAGTCTATCTCAAACTATGCATTATCCTTAGGTTCCTCAGACATCAAAACCTTTGGTCCCATGTGCTCAATCTAGCACTTTACTTCCTCCCAATGATTTAATGCAGTCTAGAGCTTGGAGGTAATATCTTCTACTTATTATTTGAGTCACTTAATCTCCTCAGGTTGTTATAGAAAGTCACATGCTTGAGTTTTCAAACACTCAAGTGATGCAATAGCATCCTTGTGAACATCCTCAAGCATTCTGACCTATATTAAAACATGTCATTAGAACATTGCAAAACTGGTGTTTATCTCTTATCAATGAGAATTTATCTTATCCTCAAGGGCCTCTACATCCTCAAATCCTTTGGCACACATGGCTTTATCCTTTATTCTAAGTGTATTTTCAGCTAGTTGTTGGTGCTAAAGTTCTTTCGAGTGAAGCCTAGCTTATAAAATTTTAGTAGGCCATGCCAATTTGACAAAAAACCCATCACGGACAAGAACCATAGCACCAAATCTAATTAAAAATCTATTAAAAACTTTAATAGCCTTAATAAATTACTATGTGGCCGAAGTTTGATCATGTTGGGGTTTTACCTAGTCTTTGCTTTTTTTAACAAAAGTTCTACCAGGGTCTCTAGTTTATCAACAACTTCTCCTTCAAGGGGAACTCCAATAACAAATGTTAGATCTTTTTGTAAAATTATCTATGGTGTTGTTGCTTCTAGCTAGCATTTAAGCTCTTTTAACTCCTCTTCAAACTTTATTCATTAAACACACTCATGGCAGTATAGAGGAATGACCTATTGATGATTTCACTTAAGCCGATTCACATCAAAATCTTATAAATCAATATGCCATGTAACCTCGAGAGAAAATTAAGAAGGGTCACACTTTCTTGGGATGATGTACACTATCGAGGACCTACCCAAAATGTCTCAAGAAGCTTTGTCTCTCTTGGCATAAAACTAATACTATCCAAAGGAAGCTTAAAGTGGCATTATTCATTAAAAACATATATATAAAAGGAAATCTCACATTAAGTCTGCTCAATCGAGTCCTCCTTGGGGAAATACTACCATATATAAAGGTCCTTCTCTAAGACATTTTGTTGGAAATGGGCACAAATTAAAAGTTTTTCATTAATAGTTGTTGGTGGTTACTACTACATTTATTCATCAATAGGCTCTTTCCCTGTATTGGGGTCATACTCAAGTAATTCAATGTTTTGCTCATCTTGTCATTGACTTATCCCAGCATCTAGGTCATCTATGTCCAAAGTTGTGCTTATGTCATCCCCCTACTCACTAATGGGACTCCTAATGTCCACTTATGTGTCATCAGGGACAAAGTCTTCTTGGTGCATTGGGGAGGGTTACTTCTCTAGTTCTAAGGTGGCTTCATTTGATCCTTAATGCAAGGTCCCCTCGTAGGTGTGCTTCAGGAGTCACCATTATTTGTTTAGACTCCCCAACTTTTAGTGTAAAAAGATTTGGTTTGAAAGGAATAGATGTCTATATGGTGGAATTAAGGCCTTCTTATTCTCAACATGTAGGCACTCCTCAATCTCTTGGTGGTGAAGGGACAGTCTTCTATTGCTTTGCTTTTTCTTGTTGGGCAATCAAATTGGCTTCATGCCCTTACCTCTTCTCCTTATGATGACTTAAAAGTTGTGGTTGGGGGGAATGGTTTTGTTTATGACCTTACCACTCCCTAACATTTTCTTCTTGGGCTTCAAGATATAGTACAATAGGTGAACTTTGTTCCCAATCAGGATCTGATGTGCTTTTATATCAATGTTATCCAGTTTTTTCTCTTTTCAATAGGCTTTTTTTCTTATATATATATATATATATATATATATAAAATTTCCAAAGAGTGTGAGACTCAATGTCATTATTATCAACGTCAATTTTCACCAAGTGTGCATCAAATATTTGATTCATAAAATTCATGAAATACCTAGCCACAAAGCATAAAGTAACTTGAGTTATCCAAACAAGTTATCGATAGGTCCATCCAAATGCACGATGATGAATAATGTTACTTCACTATAAATTAAGCCTGATCCCCCATATGTGTGGGAAATTTCTTAGAGATGTGTCATTCATTTCCAAAGGCTTTTTTTATCCCATCAAACCATCCCTTCATTCTTAGCTTGTGGGAGAGGGTAATGGCACCAGGGCAGGTGTACAATTTTAAATACCTAGTTAAGGACTTGTTCTCAGGTGGTTATGCCCACTTCAATTCACTGCTAATGTATTTAGGCACACCAATCTTATCAAATACCAACAAAAGAACAATCTCACCCCAAGCAAACTTTTGATTTGGTAGGCAATGGGCCTTTTCTACATCTACAATGATTCGTTCAGCAAAGTACTAATAATAATTATACTTATGCCCCTAGGACATATATTTTGCTATGTAAAGGTACTCCATATCAACTTCCTTCCATCATCAACTCCCCTAATCTTCTTCATTCCCAAACACACAATTGTCTTAAGGGAAGGATCCTAGAGACTAGATATATACATGGCATGGCCCTACTTCTTATACTCTAGTGCTATCATCATTTTCTCAAATTTGTCTTGGTCATCTGAATTCCCATTAAGGTCACTACCCAAGCATTATAAACATGTGGCTTCATTGATTCTATGGGTAGTGATCTACATATGGTACCCTATGAAGTAAAATTAGTCCTCATGGATGCATGAGATCAGAAATATCATGACCTCTATGGGCTTCCTAAAATAAGGTGAGTGGAAGAGCTAGAACACTCTTACATCATTAATAATAATGAAAATTATAAGATCATAAATGATCTCATTCCTAGTATTCTATCACTCAACCCTATAATCATGTTGTAAGTTTGTCTCATCTCTAGGTTATCGGTGATTATAGTCAAACACTTGACAAGTTGACACCTTATATTCCCAATTTTCACTGTACAATACTGACTTAGGGTATTAAATTTATTAAATCAACACAAGGTGTGGAGGAGGTGTTGCGACTTTCTTCTTTCTTTCATGCATCATTTTTAGTTCCTTCCTAATGTATGTTTCCTTTGCTTATTATGCTAGGTTTTCCACTTGCATGTCAGAATCGCTAGGAACTTCCTCTCTGATCAAAATTGATCATCCTTCCACACCCTCAAACTCTTCCTCTTGATGGATCAAAATTAAAGGCTCACTTCTATGGACCTTCTTATTTGGATGCATCACCCTCTAAGGAGCTTGAAGGTTGAGGTACAAACATCCAATTCTCTTGAAAGAATACATGTTTACTATTTCAAACATCCTCATCTTTCTTACTTTAGTGTCCTCAAATTATAAACACTAACACCTACAACCTGTAACTATTTTAACCATGTTCTTCCAATCATAATTTCACTAGTCTCTTTGTTCATAATAATCACTTCATTTCATAATTATTAATGTGTTGCTAAAATTTGATGTATGATCCTTTTTATAACTTTAAAATGCTTCACTTGGATCTATAAATTCAAGAATTTACAATAGTAAAGTATCAAAATGAAGACTTTCTAACCTTTTATAGCTTTGAGGGCTAGCCCATATTTACTTTTCCATGAATTCATCCATCATTTCACTCATTAATGCCTCTAATGGTATGAAATGATGTCCCTTTGGTATGCTTAACATTACGTTTACTACTTTGTCATATTTAATGCATTTGTCCCATCCCTATGCTTTTATCATAATGCGTGTTAGCTATAAAAATAATTTAAAATTTTCTATTTCCAAGATGGTAACCTACTTTTTAAATATTGATCCCTTAATAGCAGTTATATATCGCATCTTACATATCTTCTTGTCCTTATGTGCTTTCACTTTATGCCCTTTTTTCACACACATTTCCTTCCATTGTTTCCTTTGTGCTCTCTAGCGTTACTTCATTCACATTTACCCCACACTAAATGATGTTTGTGGTCTTCCATGACATGACAATGAAAGATAGAAAAAGATGAAACAAAAGATAACCATGTGTTGATTTAAACCTAAGTAAAAGTCACATAACCAATTCCATGCTTTACTAAAAAAATGAACCAATATCCTAAACTAATCTGGTGGCATACACCTTATTGACAAAAAGAACCACTCAAAATGTAGGGTCAAAGTCGAATACCATTGAAATGGCCTGGAAGGAACTGGCCATCTAACCTGTTTAACTTGCACATGCCTACGAGATGAATGATATGAATGATGAATGAACCATCCCAATGGGTGTGAATTTTACTAGAGTCATAAACTAGCACATGCATACCAGGAGAAAAAACATTATTTTTAAGATGTCTATCATGCCAAGTTTTTTTTTTTTTTGTTTCTCCACTCCTTGATTCCAATGTATGAGAAAACATGTTTCATCTAGCTATAATAAAGCATCTAGGCACACTTTCAAAGATTATTCATCATCCAACTGACCAACATGTGCAATATGTAAAGAAGGTACAAGGAAGTCGACTGGGAGAACTGATTTAGTGCCAAAGACAAGGTTAAAAGGACTGATCTTGTTAAACATTTTATATGTTATCCAATATGCCCATAATACTATAGAAAATCATCTTATTCAGTACGACCAATATTGTAAAATTTTGTCAATGTATAACCCAAGATTTTATTGAAACCTTCAGTTGTACCATTGGCCTGAGGATGATATGGTGTAGTCTTGTGGTGTATAATCATGAATTCGGCCAAAAGGATGTGTATTGTCTCATTAAGGAAATGAGTTACATGATCACTAGTGAAACTTAAAGGACATCCATACCATGTGATGGTATTCTCCCAAAGAAATCAATGATAATTACAATATTACAATCTTGTGTGGGCATTTATTTAACCCAACAGGCGAGGTAATCAGTGGTGGTAATGATTAGTGTGTGCTAGTACACCTTACAACAAGAGTAATGGGCATAAAAAAATCAATAACCCATTTCTCAAAGGGTTCATGAGAAAGTATAATATGAAGGGGAATAGTATCTCTCTAGTTTGATTTACCCATGCACTAACATATATCACATTGGCATGCATAAGTTTTGGCATCCTTCAATAAAATGGATCACCACAACCCTGCTAAGAGAACCTTCTCTATTGTAGCATCACCAATATAATGTCCTCTAGTGACACCTTCATGAACCTCCTAAAGAACTTCAATGCACTCATGTTGCATCACACATCTTTGTAATACTTCATTTCATCCAATTTTATAGAGGTCACCTCATAATTAGTTGGAAAGGAGCAGTACAAACAACCAATTTATTTTTCTCGAGTGCTAAGGTCGGATAACATTGAGCCTGTGGTAAGGAAAGTTGTGATGTCTTCCAATTCATTAGGTATGTATGTGACTTGAAAAAATTGTAAATTAGGTAATCCATCCTCTATGGCACATGCAAGTTCACCATGTTCAATGTGTAATGAGTGATATGGTGCTTAATTAGTCTTACCTATTTTACCATCATAAAAAATTAAAATTCTTAAAAGAGAATAATCCATCAATAAATGCATCCATGTAACACTAACTTATTCATGAGGTATTTAAGAGATTCATGATCTATAAATAAAGTGAATGGGGTGGCCAACAAATACTAGAAAAACACTAGAGCACGTACACTATGGACAATCATTCTCATTCTATAGTTGAGTAATTTCATTCAGCTGGAATGATCTTCTAACTAACAAAGTGGATGGGATGATTAAGATTTCGCTCACTAGGTTTTGAAAGGATAACACCCACAACCATAGCTAAAGCATTAACATGTACATGAAAAGGTTTTGTCTAGTCCAAAAAATAAAGAATGGGCATAGTAATTAGTTTGTCCTTGATCACTACAAATACTTGTTGATGAGCATTCGTCCATAATAAATGACCATTATGTTTAATAATTTCCTCCAATGGTGTCATGATCATAGCATATTTTTAAATGAATTTTTGATAGTACCATGTATGTCTTATGAAGGCATAAACCTCGAGCTGGGTGGTTGACATTGGAATCTGGAAATCAAATAATGATTTCAATTTTTAATCGGATGCACCAACAATCCCTCGTGACAAATAATGTGACCTAAAAAATCCAAAAGGAGTAGAAAAGACACACTTCTTTAGATTTAATAAAATCTAAAGTTGATGGTAGCACTCAAGCATGAGGCAAAGATTAGCATAATTATCATGTACTAAACTATATACATTCCAATCATCCAATTATACTTGAAGGAACTTATGAATAAAATCCTTAAAATCTTGTACTATAATATGTGAGAACATAACAAGATCATTCTTCAGAATGAGAGGCATCATATTGTAGGCAAATGAACACCATTTAGTTGCAAAGGTGATCTTTGGTTTATCTTTGTCTATTATTTGGACCTAATTATAGTTAGAATAACCATCAGTGAAGGTGTACATCTCACACCCAATAACTCCTTCCAAAATTTCATTTGTGAAAGGCATTGAAAAAGGGTTAGTTATGTAAGCAACATTGAGTACCCTATCATATACACAAATACGAATGCGGACATCCTTATTGATACTAATCACGATGGGGCTCACCCATTCATATTCATCAATAGGAGTGATAACTATAGCGTGCAACATACTATCAATCTCCTCTTTAACCTAAGCATGCATATTAATAGTCATTTGATATGGTCTTTTTATTACTAGTCGAGCACCTTCAACTAACTTGATATGCATTTTCCCCAATGATGGATGAACTCCTTTCATCTCTATGTAATTATGTGGGAAAACCTCTTGATATTCTTGTAAGAGTTTAAAATTTTTGGTTATCTTAGTATCAGACCAATAATTCCTAACAATGGCCATTTTAGGCACATCCTCTTCTAGTATTACGTTGACTATTTGGAGTGGCTCAGAATATGGTTTCCACTTAGTTTGTATAGTGTCCCTTATATTTCACACCCCATATTAAATATGTAAAGCTAATTAATCAATTGATGGATCTTGTAGGTCATAACTAGTACCTTCTTCAACTTGGTACACAACCTTTTGCTTTCCCTTTTGTATATGTTCCCTCAGTGTATGGTTCGATGGAGTGTTAATTTGTAATGAGGATGGGGTAGGAGTATCAAGTTATTGAAATATGGAAAATTTATCCTCATGCACAACATGTATATGTCATATATACTGTCTTCAACCGATGTTGGATTACCTACAATAGCTTGAGGGATCACTTGCAGGGGCATGCATAAATCCATGTCAAGGGATGAACAAGATAGTGTTAAAATCATATTGCTTAAAATGTTGCTCCAAAAACACATGTCTAGGTGTTTTTCTTAATGAATGTACCATGCTTTAGCCCAGGTGCGTAAACTACCATAAAATGTATGAACCTATAAATATTCAAAAAATGATGTCTCATCAGTATTTTAGAGGTTTTCATAGGCCTCGAGATGAGCTTCTGGAGAATTAACACCATCATAGCTTAGAGTATTGTGAACAAAATTAACATGATGGAAATGGTATTGCATGGCAATGCACACTCGATCTCAGGTAATTAAATTATGATGGTGATTCTCCCACCATCAAGCAACTATCCCTTAAAGAACATGGATAAGCAAGTGTATCCATTCATTTCAAACACATAAAAAGTTTCCAACTATTGCACATACTCTCAAACCTCCATTTGACCATGAAACCTAGGTGTTTGATCTATCTGTACGGGTGGTCCAACCATCAAATATCCACTAATGAGGTGAACTAATTTATGGCACTTAAGTAATTTACATGGAACATCCTCTCAACTACCAACTACACCACAAATTTTTCTAGTAAGATCATATTATTTTTGAGCCTAATATTCACAAACATTATTGGTAGTATCAAAAATGGACTATGTCCACCCACTATAATATACCATTTGGAATAGGATCAAGATGCTTAGTTCCCTAAGCTATTACATTATAGATATGATTAAGATCCTCCTCAATGTTAACTAGTTTAATAGAAGTAGGTCCCTTAACAATATCTAGGGGAACCATGATGCACTGATCATAATTTTCAAAAATGATGTAGTCTTTATTGAAGCTCAAGTCAATGTTTTTTTCATAACACCATGGATGACCCAAAAGATCCAAAAAATCATCAACTTCAACCAACTCAATCACTTCCAAGTCAGCTTTGAAAGTGACACCCAAAATGTCAATAGTAGCATCCTTAAGAAACCCAATGGGCATTGCATGAGTCTCATTAGCCATGAATAATATGCATGGAGAAGTTTGCAAATGAGGGCTCACCATATTTCTCCATACATCCTTGGTTAGTACATTCATCTCTATGACATTGTCTATTAGTATATTTTGAATGATTTAACCATCAAGAGTTGTGTTCACTAGGATTTATTTATCTTGCTCTACACTGGGTTGGACACGAGCCTCTGATCATCATGTATGGTTTAATCAACAATCCTTCATAGGCTTTGGTGTTTGATGACTCAGCTAGTTCCTTAAAATGGGAATGATGTCTTCATTAAGAAATCATTTGCATAATTCACAAAACTCATCACTCATCGAGTTTGTGAGTACTGAGGCTTTTTGCATTTTAGTACACATAGTAACATCTCTATCCTTTGGGAACTTAATTTCACCTTGTAGTTCCTACGCTGAAGTCATTATGTCTTGCAATACTTATTTCTATTATTGAGAATTTGAGTAGCGCTTCGCATAAGGCTCTTCATGTTGATCCTTGTAAATACGTGGATTTGAAACTGATTAGGAAGGAATGCCACTTCATGTAGTAATATTTACCTTAGCTTTAGTTGGAGTGGTAGGACTCAATCTCCATTGAGCAGTATGAATTTTTTCAACCTGTATCATCCTAGTGCCCTTATCATTCCACTCTTTTGTGATGGTGGAATATAAATCTGGGCATTCTTCCAAGTGATATTCATTCTTACAAAAGGCATAGGTTGGATAGAATGTGTAGTCATGCTAGTAATGATTTGGATATCTGTACTAATAGCATGTTCTAGGTAGAAAAAAACCACCTCTGTGTCCATGACCATGACCTGTATAGGAATGACCTCCACCATTTTCTTGGTTTTTAGTTACATAGGTTTGGTGAGTACCTCACGTGCATGCCTCATGAATCTCATTGATGAGTCAGTAATCATTTGTATCATGTGTATATGCATTGCATATTTTATAGTATGATGATACTTTAGCTTGAGTATCATGCTAAAGTAAGGGGAAATCTCTCACATCATGGTATCTTGGTAGATCTCATAGGACTACTTTACCATTGTGCAAATACATTCCTAGGATAATTATTTTTGTTATGACCTTCCACTTCATAATTAACACACCATAAACCGTTGTGAGTGTCTTGAGTAATATTCACAATGAGATTCTCCAATTAAGATGCCATAACATTAACTTGGGCTTCTATAAAGGGACTAATCCATGTATCTATACTTCTAATAGTTTCAGCATGAAGGGTAGCTTTCAATGCTTAGTGCAGGTCAATGAAGGTCTTATGGGACAAGGTGCATCATAAAGGAAGTAACAATCCTCATACAAAATAATGGGCATGTTGTGTTGCATTTATCTCAAATGATGACTTGGAAAGAAGCATTTTAAAATGTGCATCATATTGACACACACTCTAAATGAGTTATTGTTTAATATCCTTCAGGGTAATAATAATCTATTATTTAAACTTTGAAACATCAAATTCTTGAAGAAAAATTGCCTTCAACTGCTCATAGTTTACCATAACTTATTGTAGATCAAACTTTTGGTACCATTTATGCATGTGGTCTAAAAGGGCAGTGGAAAATTGAGTTGCCTTTTGTTTAGTATAAGTGATGCCTCATGCCTACCAAATGAGATCACACTTATGAACATGTTCTGCTGCATTTTTAGCACTATAATATTCAATCAGATGAAGCATCATCTCATAATAGACTATAGGCATACTGGGCATTAGCAATGGGGCTTGTTGCGATACCCCTCTAGTTCCTCTTAGACCTTGTGGGGGAGGTCCACCAATGCCTCGTGCACTACCTCTGAATCCTCTAATATAACGACTGCTAGTACCACCTCTAGCACCTCTTATGACAATAGAAGCACCTGATATGTTGGGCACAAAAGTAGGTTGATTAAATGTTGATGGGCATGTACTCTATCTGCCTACTATATTTGGTGCACTAGGCATTCCAAAGTGAGCCACAGGGTTTATTTTTAATGGAAAATAAATTAATGACAAACTATTATTTTGATTATATACTTCAAAAGTTTCTTTTATAGGTTCAAATTCTGACTCCACACTATATGTATCCCAATTTCTAATAATAACTTCATCCAACTCAAATACACGAGCATGTGTTATGGGTGGGGAATTCGGCCTATTTAGATTTAGTTTTACAATCACCAATGCTTGACTTATTTATTTTATGCATACTGGTGCTAGTGTAGGGTGTAATCATGTGATCGGGGATTCCTCATTATACCTTTATGCCTCCCTATAGAGCTTAGTGTCACTTCCAAAGTCCTCCCATTCCTTTCTTAGATTGCTTCCAACCATAGTTCATTGCCTAGCCTCATCATACTTGTGATTACATAACTCCCACTAACTGCCTACCATGTTGAACCAATAATCTCATGCCAATATGTGCCCCTCCATTTCCCCATTGATTATGTTGCTCATGCAAGGGAGAGTTTATTCATCCATGTGGAAGTTTTCAAGTCTTGACTCAATTATAAGCTTCTTAATTTATAAAAAAAACTACCTGAGATACCTTCCATGCAAATCACAGAGGAATTTAAATTGGGCTTCCTCTAGACAAGAATACATAGAGATTGTATATTCTAAAATATAACTATTGAGTGTTCCTCACCATTAAATGTCCAATGCATGTGTCCAAGGTGATTCCAATATTTCCAAGGCTAACTGATGCTCTACTGACCATGAGACTTTTTGTCTATAATTATTTGAATGGTCTTATGCATACACTAAAAGCTAAGCATGTAAGTGAATAGGCACTTCTACAAAGAAAGATTCATAGAGTGAGTCATAAAATGATGTTCTAAGCATGCACACATAGAAAATCTTGGTTCAAGATACTGAAACACAAAATTATCTTCTATAGTAGTAACCCAATACTCAACATTTTATAGATATATCCGTTCAAGCAATTTCCTATCATCATACAAACAAGTGCAATGGATCCTAACAATAGAACCAAAATGTTGGGATCTTTTACTTTAGTCTAGCATGACTTTTCCTAGTTGTGCACCTAAGATAATAAGATGTCTAATGAGATAGTGCACTAACATATCACACGAGAAAGGTTTTTGTAAGCTCACTCGATTCATGCAGCCTAAGATCAGTCCTCATTGGTTTTATCACGCAATGTTGTATTCATTCAGTTCCTTATGCTAGGGTGCTTGAACAGGCACTCAGTTCTAAATATACACCTGGTTACATGACTATCTCTTGACTATTCATCCATTCCCTACTTAATTAATCACATGAAAATGTGGGCACAAACTCATAATAAAAGAGTATTGGTTCCATTGTATTCATAACCAGATTACATAAGGTAGTTCATCAATACAAATGCTCTTTCTTATTCCATATAAGTCACATCCATAATTATAACGACTCAATACTATAATTACCCAAAAACCCACTAAGTAAAACTAAGGTGTATTTATACATGGTTTTACCCTGACCATTCAATTACATAATGATGACTTGCCATTGACCATTAACAACAATGGGTTGTGGGAAGTTGTTATATTCAATTCCTAATGACCTAGGCCTAACTACCCCTATATACTCTCTCTATGTTGGATTTTCATTATATGCACCTACTAGCCATTTTTGGCCCACATATAAAGCTCTTGCATGGTTTGATGAGGTGGTGGATCAAAGGTGTAGAAATGGATCCAACATTTACAAATAGAGAGGGTCCAAGCAATGTTTTCTAAGGATTTAGTAGTAGTGTTCAAGGATAACCCTGTAAGCCAAAAAGCTAAGTGTAAAGTCTATTTTTCAATTAAGTTTTTCTTGTTCATTATTTCAAACTTTGTATGGGACTAAGTGTTTCTCTTCTCTCTAGAATTATGTTTCTGACTAAGTGTTGGAATTCTTTCAGACAATTTGTCTAAAAGAAAGGTTCCAAAGACTATTTTCTCAGGGAAAGGGTATTTTTTGAAGATCCGAAGGGACAAAATATTTTTTCGAAGAGAACTTTCAAAATAAATGGTGCTAAACACTTTTTCCAAAAAATATCCTTTCCCTTCAGAAAAATAATTTTTCAAAAAGATGAAGGGTCTATTTCAAACGCCTGAAAGATCTCATCAAAGCAAAGTGCCCAAACAATTTTTCTAAAGGGTACTTTTTGGGAGAAATGGTCTAGAACAGAAAAACTAAAGGGTATTTTTCAAAGTCCCAAATGGTATCTTGCATTTTTTTGAAGGGACTTTTCAAACAAGAAAGAAGCTGAAGGCATTTTCAAATTCCAATGGTCCATTGAAAAAATCAGAAGGGTATTTTCCCTTCGCAAAGAGCCAAACACTTTTTTTGAAAGACTATTTTCAAAAGTTTTGAAAGGAGATTTTCAAGAATTCTTAAGAGTATTTTCAAAGCGAAAAGAACTTTTCAAGAATTTTGAAGTGTCCATTTCATTTAATCCAAAAGATCCTTGGCAAAAAATATGAAGACATCATTTATTTCAGACAAATTGTTGGCAAAAAGGGTCTAAGCAAATTGTCCAAAAGAAAGGTTCATCTCAAAGTACTAAAACAATCCCTTTGGGAGAGAAGTCCAAAAAAATTTCTATGAAGGAATAGACCAAAGAAAATTCAATAAATTCTTTCAAAAGAAAACGCTGAAACAAATATCCCAAAGAAATTATTCTGAAGGAATTATCTGAAGAAAATGGTTGAAACAAGTTGTTTGAAGGAATTGATGACAAGCCCACAAACATCAAAATATAAACCCCTACAAGTAGCCATTGGAATTTAAAAATATCAAGAGAAGATACACAATCTATAGACTTGTATCGACATAAATGGATACAGGAAAACCAATGTCCTTAGATTAGTTTTCCATCTATAAAAAAGATTTGGCCCAGGTTTCAAAGTAGGAGCTATTGTATATAATTAATGGAGAGACTCTCATCCTTTGACATGGCCATCATCTCTAACAAGTAGCTGCTCAATTCAGAGGCAGCATGACTCAATCTAGATTCAAAGTTATGGGGATTTTGTCCTTATACATGCAATACAATTGAAGGATGGTGTGTAAATGAAAGATGAAGATCAGGTGATTAGAAAAGGTAGCTTGAGCATTAAAGACATTCTTGGAATTTTCCTTTTTAATGGATCATGACATCATCATCTTCAACAAGTTCTTGTCTTCTAGTGTGTTTCTCAACCAATGAGATGGCTTGAAGACTATTGGATCTAATGGTGGTTAATTTTTTGAAGAAGGATTAGTTCTAATTAACCCAAATGTGGGTGAGAATTCATGGAGGGTGGTTGGATCTCATTTATTGAATTTTGTTTGCTTGCCTCTTCTCTTTTCTTCTCTTTTTTTCATATATCTCCGTTGGATCCCCCATAGAAAGATATATCCCAATTTGACAAGGAGAAACCCTGTCAAAAATTTGTAAGAAAGACCTTCTAAAGCAATAAAGATCAATTTTTACTTATCTCTTGCCTGAAAATTGTGTGTAGCAAGCTTGTGCATGATGGCCTTGTGAAGAAGTGTTCTTCCATGTCCATTGTCCTTATTTCTTGCCTATTTTTAGGTGTTTTCAAGTTAGTTTCATGTCTTAACTTGAGCTCTTTCTACCATTAATGGATGCTTGGTGTGGATTTTGAAATTCCTCTTTGCTTCATGTATTGTTTAGTGAGCCTAGTTTATGAAACACTTATGTAAATTAACTAGTTGTGAGGTTGTGTGAGCAAGAATTATATTATGTTGAATTAGTTTTTATTTCATGCTTATGTGAGTGTCAATAAATTTGTTGTATCACCCATTTAGCTTTCTTATTTACCCTATATCCCCTCTCTACCTCTTTTTCAAGTAGAAACATTAGTTTAGGTGATCTACTAAGAGGAAATTGGCCTTCTCCAGAGGTTCAACCTCACTACAGGATACCCAGAGCCTTAGGTTGCTCCAATATTGTAGTTGGGAGTGAGAGAGCCTAAAAAAATCTCCCATAAGGGTGCAATTCTATCCTACAATAGTACCTATCTTCTCATGGACTGGTGTCAATTCATGCTTGACTATTATCCTCCGATGTCTGCACAAACTATTCCCTAACCATCTCCACTTCCCACACTCTTGCCCAAGTCTTTTGATATTATCTAAGTCCTACATTCTTGGTTCCTTTATGTTTCATGTATCCTTATTCTTCACAACTTGCCTCTTATGTGCCATAGTCTTCCACGTCATGTCTCTCTCACGCCTATGATTCCTTCCACAATGTTATCTTCAAAAAGTACTTAGGATAAATAAATACAAAAATTTAGGGCCCAACATCCATCATCATTAGATTATGAATGCATCAAATCCTTGAGCTACAATATCAATAATCAATCAATCCAATCCATGCTTGCAGCTCTCCCTAGCATGTATCCTTGCATGGGAATCAATCAATCCAAGCCTGTAGCTTTCCATGGCATCCATCCTTACTTAAGATATGTCCAAATATCATCACTTTACTTGTATACTCAAATTTTATAGCTCCCCCCTTTCATATTTCATCAATTTGGGCACATTTAGGGTCATAACTTTATCATCACTTTTGCTCCCTCACATACGTCTTTACCAGGGGTAATATCAATATCAATCATATCATAGTTCATCAATTAACAGACTTACAACACAAACATCACTATCATTCATCTATCACATCCCTTCCATTTGTTCCTCATATATCTTTCATCCATCACTTTGTTCTTCCCTCTTAGGGAGAACTACATCAACCTGAGGTCCATTGAGACTATATAGGTAACATTTAATCACTTCAAAGTGCCTAAAGATAGCTTAAACACAATAACTAATTCTTCCCCTTCATCACTCAATCATATCATTTCTCATCCATGCTTTCATCATCACTTGATATATGCTTTGAGGTACACCCATCAAATATTCAATCAATCTTGTCAAATCATTGTCTTATTTTGATCGTAACTCTCCTTGGCATGCATCCTTACCTTAGATACATAAAAATATTATGACCAATCATCTAATCTATGTGTACAACTATCCTTGGCATGCATTCTTTCTAGGGATACATCTAAAGCTCATAGCCTTTTATCATCATCTCATTACAACTTGTTCTCATTTGGGGCATCTCTAAAGCCATGACACTATTGTTTTAGATCCCTCACATACGTATTTACTTGGGGCATCATCAAATTTTAACTCATTACTTGTGTCAAATATCACTCTTCATCCATCATCATCACAACATTCCAACCCCTCTTTCATCTATCCACAAATACCTCCCCTCATTTCCTCTTTTGAGTGGCCATCCATCTCATTCCTCCCTGAATGTCCCCTCAAGGGGGCATCATCCATCATAACATACTAACATTGTTCCATGATCATCTTTCTTCTTTTAAAGACCATTACTCTTCTTCTAACTACAATTCCCTTTCAAAGAGGGGCCAAATGTATACATCTAAAATTTCTCACTTCATTGTTGTCACTAATTTTACCATTAGTCGACACTATTTATCACATCATAATATATAATTCATCTTAATGTTCTAACCCCTTCTAATCAATTATCTAATATCCCCTTCATCTTTCATATCCTATAATAACCTTACCCCTTCTCAAGTCAACTAATCATCTTTTTATCCTTCTATTAACATATGTCATTTATCACAAATCCCACTTAGCCATTATTTTGTAGATTTTAAATTCACTCCTACCTACCCTCACCTACCCCCACTTCCTCCTAAAAATCCTATTACTAACCACCATCTGATCACATACTAATCATCATTATATAGCCTTAACATTCTCTAGAAGTCTTTACATTCTATAGAGCCTTCTACCATCCTCCACACTCTCTAAAGAGTTCTTCTATAGAGTTTTCTAAGAAAATTTATATTTCTTGGAAATTATTCGTCCTCTCCTATATAAACAACCCATTTTCCTTGCAATATCGATCTTGAATCTTGGAAAATAAATCTTGTAAAATTAGTCTCATGTTAAGCTATCATCATTCATCTATCTTCATGCTATCAAAGTCCAGAGTATACAAAAGGCAATCCAACATATATCAAGCATCAAGCAATCTAGTTTGTCAATCGGGCACATCATTCTCATTTGGAGGTATATTAAGCTACATGATTGAGGTATGATTTATATTTTTCAATTGTCATAAGTGATGTTCTTAATACGCACCTTGCCCAGTCAGAGGTTTAGTGTGAATTTGAAGTTGATTTTCAGTCATTTGGCATGTTGTTTGATGTCATTGGCATTTAATTACCAGTTTATAGTTTTCTTTATTACATTGGGTATGCTTGTATCACACTCAAATGAAGTGTGAAACATATGTGTATATAAGAAAAAATGATATATTATTTACTATGGAGCAAACAACATATGTATAAGAAATGAAATAACTATGAATATGATGAAAACTTTTGGTATTTTTAGATTTTTTGAAAGTTTTTATATTTTTTGAATATTTGATTTTTTAATATATTTTTGGAATATTTAGATGTTTTCAACCTTAGGTTGGATCATTTGCATTGTTTGGTTCATGGTTAGATAAGTGAAAATGGTGCATCGCATGTTCTTCCTCATAATTTACATGTGAAGTAGAAGAATGATTACCATCATATGGTATATGGATCAATTTTCTCTTATGGGAGAATGGGATACCTTGCTGATTTTGGTCAATGTTAGCTTCCATCTGGTATAACCAAAGAGCTCCCAATGTGAATGAATATTGAAATTTTGGTGGCATAACCCAAACCATTATTTGAATCAGTTTAGGACCACAAGCAAATGGTATTATTATGTTTCCCAAGGGGTCTTTCTAACCTCCTTTATATTTTAAGTCCTTTAGATCAAAGCCAAGTTATTGCAAACATCTTACATTTCAAGTGGTTTTTGTTTGTGTAAAATCAACATGGTTATACCAAAAATAAGCATTGCCCATGAATAATGTGATTGTTAAAGCTTGTTGGCATGGATGTTGTTTGATTTTTTCAACTTGAGGTGTTTGTTTTGCATGTGCATCATATGCCATTTGCACTTCTGGATCTTTCTTTAAATGATCTTGCAAAGGGTTGTTAAATATCTTTTGATTTTGGTGATCACCAGGTTGTGAACTTGAATCCTTTGAAGGATCATCAAAGGTAATCTTTTGGTCATAAATAATATCTTGGATTTTATGCCTCAATGTGTAACATTTATTTGTAGAATGCCTAAGGCCTTGGTGATAGTCACAATATGCAGTAGTGTCATATCATTGGGTAGAAGTCAACTAATATCAACCTCTAGGGGGGGAGGGAGAGATATGAGATGACACTCCATAATTTTTTGAAGTAAAGAAATTGGAGACTTAGGTAAACATGTAAATTGTCTTTTAGGTGCATTACATAAGATGAGTTGATTAGGATTCCATGATATTGTATTGGCTAGTATTTTGGTTTCCATCGTAACCTTTGCATCAATTTTTGAAAGAACATGTATGTGAATACACATAAGAAAGTTGTGTTCATTGGTATGTGGGTATGGTAAACCCTTCTTTTTAAGTGAAATATTATGATTGCTCCATTTGGTAGGGTTAAACACAAAGGACACATATGATGACTCTACATTACTTGATAAGGTTGTCATATGTAATGTTCTCAAAAGGATAACCCTGCATGGAGGTGACTTGTGTAACAAGTCAAAAATTAAAATTTTATCAATAACATCATTGGAGTGTTTTGTAATATTATATGTTATTGAGATCTATTGCATGTGATCCTTTTGGTTTCCTTTATTGTGAAGAGTACTTTGCATTGATAAAGGCAAGGCTTGATCAATGATATCCTTTGAGGGAAATACTTGCAATCAAAGGTAAGAAGATTTATATTATGGATTAAATCTTGCATGATATTCACAAAAGAAGCCAATGTTATGTCACTTGGTACCTAGGTTTTACATAATCTCTCATAAAAATATATCCTTATAAATAATTGATTGTTTCATAAGGTCTAAAATTGAGATCTTGGTATGTGTATTAATTGATTGCTCAACATGAATATATTCCTTAGATTTGATTACTAGCTTAAGCATAATAGGAATTTGTTGCATAGGTTCCATACCATTACAAGAAGAATTGTAAAAATAAGTTTTATGTTTTCCCATTTAGTTATTTCTCTTGAGTATATTTTTTATTGGTTTGGAAATGTATGGGGCATAACAAACAAGGGTTATTATGAAACATTAGAAAAGGAAATAAATGACATATGCATCCATGATTAATTTCTTTAAAATAAATGAAAGTCTAATTTTAAAATATTTTTAGTTTAGAAATAAAAAACCAAGGGAAAAATAGAAAACCCTAAGTCCACTAGGGTTTGGATACTAAAGGTCAGGTTCACCAAATCTTTAACTTTAAATTTAGGTAAGCGGGTATCTAGGGTTAAGAAGATTAGATTAGCTTTCACATAGTGGTGGTGAACTAATCTAATAAATAAGCCAATTAATAGAAAAATCAGACAAATAGTAATCTAAATTTATACAATTAAGATTGTTCAAAATAGGAAAGTACAACTATTAATAAAAATATTGCAATAAATTGGAGACAAATGATATTTAGCTATTTTAATATGTGCAAGCAGGTCTAGGCAAGAACATGTTGGAAATGGACTAGAAGATGATCCTGGAACAATCATCAGAATTTAGGAATATCCTTTATGTGACCTTGGATGCTTGCACCATATCTAGATAGTTGCATCGACATAGGTGTTAACTGTATTACAAGTGTCCTTTATGGAATAATGGTTAGATCTGGATGTAACCAACTGGAGCCTTCTAGGTTTTCTATCACCTTTCATTAGATGTCTTTAGATTATGTACATAGGTTATCATTCTTTTTCAAATGATCAAATCCCAGCTCTTCACCCTTGGAGTGATCATGGAAAAATGGCTTAGTGGGATTACAATGTCAAGCTGACCCCAAATACCCCTTTTTCAATGGGTTCTGACTACATATCTAATAATATAAAAAGGGCCTTAGACTAATGTAGTTCTCCCCTACGTGTTGGCTTGTGTGTGCACAAGGGTGCAATGTGTGATAAGCAAAAACATGCAGTGACCTAGTTTGTAAATTAGAAAATATAGCTCGTACACTACTCTTTGAATGCTTCTGACATATAGAAATATTTCTCTCATGATTGATATGGAAACAAGGACAAATAGGGTATGTTTTCTCACTTGAATGCTTGATTGAGTGCTTATTGTTATATTTTCTCATGAGTTGTATGTGATTTATTGGTGAGGAATTAATGAGGATTGATCTTGTATATATATTAACCCCTTTTGGAAATATCTCTCACTAAAGGACTTAGGCCAACCTTTTAGATATATTTATTTTTAAAATTGGATGACTTTTGGGCACTAGACACTTTGTAGAAAAATGGACACTTGTGTCAATGCATGTATCTGCCTAGGATGAAAGTGTCTAGGAATCTAGAAAATAGGTACAAATATAAAACTAGTAGTGGAGGATAATAATAAGATTTAGAGCTTTTTACACAATACAAAGGTCTGGTCATCAAAATAACAATGGTTGGATTAAGAGTTAATCAATTAGACATAAATAGATGGTGAATGCGAGCCTTTCGATAGCAAGAAAGTCTAAAACTGAAAGGTATAATCATGATCGGTATATTCCAAGTGTATAGGACTGAGGTACTATATAAATCAAACTTTAGTATCTACAAGAACAACTACTATAAAAAGGGGGCCACGAGAAAGGAGCTAGGGTTGTGCTTGCTCTCAACACCTTGTGTGTTGATTGTTGCCTACATATCAAGACTCCAAATATGGATCAAACTCCATGTAATTCTCTCATGCTATAGTGGTGTGTGTACCATACTTGTGAAATGTTATATACTATGCAATCTTAGTGTGATTATGTGCTTGAACAAATGACTTATGACCCTCATGTTGTATTCAAACCTAGCTCAAGGCTTCTTGGGCTATAGGGACTTAGAATTAGGAAGAATATGTACTTTTATCTCAATGTCTAGTTAGGTATTCTAGTGATTGCAATGACGAAAGCCTCTTATCATTTTTAGTGAACAAATGAGTATAAAATGTGCTTATATATAGGAATTTTTGGGATTTCTTTGAATTGGGCTTGTGAAATGACCTGTTGGGATGAATTTGAATTTGGATAACTAGTCATTAATTGGTGGGAGGACAAAATTGGTGAATTTAGACATGATCAACTTGTGAGATGCCTTGAAAGAGTGACCTCGCTTGAGGAACAAAGATAGTCAAACTAGAAATATGAATTAGTCAAGTAATGCGTCTAGGTTACTTACAATGATGAATGAAAACATTTAGTATCAAAGTTGCCTTAAGAGAGAGGGTCATTTGTTTATAAGTATAGGAATAGTGGTTTGAAACCATGGAATTAAGCATAGGTTAAGTGTGAATAAGGGGTGGTCACAAGTGAATTGTTTAACATTAAATACTAATTTTAGTGTCTACATATATGTTACTTTCAATCATTCATTCATCAACAATTTTTTTCACTTAATGCTCTTTTATGTTACTATGTATCTATCACAAAGCACCATCCCATGTCACACTATTGTGATAAGTAATGAGTTTTAGGTGGGGCATATGTATACCCATGATATTTTCACTTTTATCAATTTAATGATGTTTTCTCCTGTTGACGCATCAATCTTAATGAATGCTCACCTTAAAGTATGCACATGGAATGGGGTGGGATCAGCTTGTGGTACTTTGTGAGAGATGTTTGCATACTATTTTGTCATACCTTCATTACTATCAGTCTAATCTCCTCCGAGTCACTTTCCATCTTATTTCTCCATCTACTTTCTAATTTGTTAGCTTCCCTACATCCTATTGTATCGGCTTGGTTAATACAATTTGTTTCGTATTTATCTTCCATGTAATGTATCAACTTGGTCGGTCATCTGTACTATATCAGTTTGGTTGATATCGTTGGCAAAGAGCTCATGGTTAGTTTTAGGTATTGAAGATGTATATATAAGGGTAATATTTCATTCCCAAATATATATCACACATTCATCTTCTTTTCTTGTGCTTGCATTTATGCTCTTAAGTAGTATTTGAAGGAGTTAGAGGTTTACAATCCTATCTTGGAGATCTATTCTTGTAGTGTCTTTCAAGTTCAATAGGAGAATTCGAACCAAAGAGGTACACCTGGTATTTGGAGTCCCTAACTAAGGATACCTAGGCCTTTATCTTGCCATTTGAAGTCTTCAACCTATAATATCTATTGCAAAGTGCTACTTGAGCCAAAGGGGGACATTGAAGTGTTGACAGGTCCATTCAAAGGTTTTTAATATAATTCATGTATTTTCTTTCATTTTATGTAAATAAAATAACATCTTGTAGTTATATATATAACAATTGTTGTCAACAAAACACATTCAACATCAACACATGTCAGGCAAATTCAGTGGTCAAAACTACTCCTTGGAATATTTGGTGATAGGTTGACATACAATAAATTTGTTCTATGATAGTTAAGACTCCATATTTCACATAGTTGTTTCATCACTTCTGGACCATAATTGCACTCTCATAATCCCATGGTTATGCCCACATTTTTTTATAATATTCGTTTGAAATTTGATGTTACTCCATATAGACAAAAGCAAAGACATTATAATCCCAATATTGTTGGGACAATTCTTGCTGAGATTCAGCGAATGATTGATGCCCACATCATTTTTCCCATGCACCATTTCATGTGGGAAGCAAACATTGTACCTGTTCAAAAGAAGAGTGGAAAGATTAGAATGTGTTGATTTTATAAAATTGAATCAAGTGTAAGTATATCCATCCCTATTCTCTTTCATTTATTTACTTAGTTTATTAGATATTGGACGCTTATTGTTATAATGAATATATGTGTTCATCCTTGCTTATGGTTCTCTTTATACCTATTGGGTGAATATTTTGTCATCAACTAACTGATGGCAAAATGGGTATATCAACCACATCACAATGAGATTTATACGGGAAAATGGGTGTGGTTACCATAGCATAATGAGATAAATCTCTCCTCTCAGCAAGGGGAGGTTCCCTATAAACTATAATATACTAATATAAAGTGAAAATAGATTCAGGGGTGGAATCATTCCATTCATCTATCTTTTTTTAGAGATGATGTTCACAAAATAAAGGAAAATTCTTGTGTAATTACTGAAGGCATTTCTCTTCTTTCAAAAATGATGTTCAGCAAACAATAGGAATACTTCCTGGGTAGTAACTGGATCTGCAAGAAACCCACGAAAGCATAAAGTCTTTCGTTGTTTCTCCTACTGATTTAGGACAAAGTAACATAGTAGTATGAAGTGTAGCACAAAGTCTCCACCGAAAACTACAACAGAGTAAAAGATTACAAAGGATAAGGGGAGCTCAAAGTCTCTCCAATATCCTGAAACATAAAGCACATAGACTAAAGACAATTATGGTAGCACAAAGTCTCCCACAGTCCACTTCAGGACATCTTTCAGATTATTTCCACTTGTTTTACTTATTTGATTAAATGGACAAGACTGTATTTAGGAAAAAGACATAAGAATGATTTCCTAGATAACACAAGCTATTTCAACACAAAGTCTAAAAGGTCACTTGCTTTCTCATTCACTTGATAAAATATGATTAACAGTTTGAGCTCAAAGTCTCAGAAATGCCTTTCAATTTGGGAAAAATTTTGCTTCTAATAATAGAGAGATCTCCCTTCTACAAACTGAGAGATTATAATATATAGCCTCCAAAGAAAGACTTTGGCACTTGTTTTCACAAAATGGCCCATGTTGCATTGAATGCATTAGAAAGAGGAAGTTCTATGCAGGGGCCATGCTGGAGCCATTTAAATCATATCAAATGTCCTCTCCAAAGCATGGGTCACCTGATCTTCTGAAAGGTAAGGCCACTCCTCTTTATGATACTTACACGACTGTCCACTCGTCTTTACTCAAATGAAAAAAAATAGGCTGCGCCATTGAATGCTTGCGCTCTCTGATATCCACCTAGTAGACTATTCCACCCACTAGAATAACTAGTCCACCGATGCTTCTAGATTCTCTATTCGATTCCCTCTTTCCTTGCTATGTTTTGTCTCTTTCTGGTGATTTGAGCTCTCGGGGCTATCTTCTCGCCTTTTGCTAGCTTCTTCGACTCCTTTCTCAGTGAATAGTTGAGTTTGTCCTTAGGTCTGCATTATTTAAAAGTCAATAGTTATTTCATTACCTGAGTTTGACATCCGCAGGGATGTCATTGGTTGCCTGAACCATTTTAAACCTTTCAGAGTTCACCGGTTCAATAGTTCAATGGTTCGATAGTTTGACGGTTCTATGTTTTGTAAAGAGCCGCGTTCACTTAGTCTTCTTTAGGAGTTCAATGTATCGTTGAACCAATTCTTTGAACAATTTGGTTGAACCTTTTTCTAGAATCTTCCATTTGAACCATTCGCTCAAACTTTGAACTTTGAATCTTTAAACCCTTTGAATGCGTTGAAGCTTTGAACTCGTTGAACCTTTGAAACTTTGAGCTCATTGAACCTTTGAACTCTTTGAACCTTTCAGAGGCAAATTTCAATAGTTCAACAATTCAATGGTTCATTCCATATTATTGAACCCTGACATTGAACCTTTTGATTGAACCTTGGCGTTGAACCATCCTTACAATTTTTTAGGAAATGCCTTAAGTGTTTTGAGATTTTTCCTTGTGAAAGCCTGTCTTTTGAACCTACAATTTTCTTAGCTGAAAAAGCTTGTTTAATGGAATAACTTGACTACTCATAACATTTTGAGAAAGAAAGAGACCATTTTGGCCTACAAGACCAAAATGGTTGACATGTTGTCCATAAAAACCAGTGACAGATTTTGGGAACAACAGCTGGCTCCAGTTGGGGAACTTCCATCGATTGTATATTGAAATAATCAAAGGGAGTAGAATCCAGACTCTAAGTGCCTTCATCGATGCCATTGGGCTATGGAGTCATGCCATATAAAAAGAGAAAGACACCTAAAAACCAAATGAACAACATAAAACAAATAAAGACTATAAAAATGTACAACTAGACTTATCTGATACTTCAAAGATTGAAGTGCTTCAGATGCTGCCTACTATGAGGCAGTGAAAATGGTGTTCCATCTTGATATTTCAGCAAGAAACTATTTTCACCATTTAATCAATGAATATAAAACAGACCTCTCCATAAAGAATCCAATTTTCCATGCATTCCTTTTGGTTCTCTCCTCTTGTCCCATAACAAGACTTGATCTCCAATTTGAAAATAATGAATCCTTGCTTTCTGATCGAAGAGTTTTTTATCAGACTTTGATGTGCAACAATATGATCCACCACCATAATTCATTGCTCATTTAGTTTAGTTAAGCACATGATCCTCTTATCGATAGAATCTTCAAATATTTGATCTTTGACTGCCTTTGCCAACTGCAGTGCTAGTAGTTCCAAGGTGATTGATATCTCTACATTCAAACCATATAGAAGTTGAAATGGTGACATACCTATCGCCCTTTTGGGTGTAATCTTGTCTACCCATAAAGCATCAAATAATGCTTTATGCTAGGTTCTCTGATTGTCATCTATCAGCTTCTTGATAATGGTCACCAGGTTCTTGTTGCTTGATTCTGCTTGACCATTTCTTTGTAGATAATAGCCAGAAGAGTGAGAGAGGATAATCCCATAATAATAGCAAAACTGGGTAACCTCATGAGAAGATAAATAGGCTGCATTATCTATTACAATCTTGGTTGGGACTCCAAACTGGGAAATAATATTTTTCTTGAAGAAATTACATACCACTTTTGAAGTAGCATGCTTAACTGGAATGGCTTCTACCCACTTGGTAAAATAGTTTGTGGCTATGAGAACATAGTCATGTCCAGCACTCAAGGACGGGTTTATAGCGCTAATGAAATCAATACCCCATTATTGAAATGGCTCTTCGATCACCACCGGCTTGAGAGGTAACACGATCAACTTGGGTTTTCCAACAAACTGTTGACACGGCTTGCATCTACACACCCAAGTGTATGAATCTTGAAACAGAGTGAGCCAATAATATCTAGCTCGTAGAATCTTATGGATAGTCACAGGTGTAAAAAAATGTCCTCCACAAGCCAAATTGTGGAAAGACTCCAAAAATTTGCTCTATTGCACTTTATGCACACAACGAAGAAATACCCCATCAAGGTTCCTCTTATACAAATCATTGTCCCACAAGACAAAGTTAGCATTTTTTAACCTAACAGTTCTCTTTTCTTTACAAGACAGGTGGGCAGGACACTCACCATAAGGAAATGAGCGATATTGGAATGCCACTCATTCGTAGTAGTGATAAAGAGAACTGTAAGCATGTCTTTAACCTCTATTTTTTCATGCCCTGCTTCTTTTGGTATGTTATCAATAATTAATTGGTAAAGACCTCTTCCTTGCATAAGCTTCATGGGTTTGATAACAAGATCAAACTCCTAGATTTTAGCAATCCAATTACCCCTTTTAGTTTCAAAATTTTATTGAGTTAGAATGGACTTTACTATTGTATCAGGAACCAGAGCAATAGTGTGTGAGTTCAAGATGTAAAAATGGAAGTGTTTTACCGCCTTAACCATAGCATAAGCATGTTTCTCCATGTTTGAATATTTTAGCTTATGAGCTTTGAGAGGACAACTCATGAAAGAGATGAGGGACTCTACACTCTTTGTTCTATTGAACCAAAATGGCTGAAAGTGTGTGTTCAAAAGTATAGCTATATATTACGAAGTCTTTCGTATAATCCAGACAAACTAGGATTGGGGCATGGGTGATAGCTTCCTTGATCTCTTGAAATGCTGACTTGCCTTCTTCAGTTTAGCAGAAAGTAACTTTACCCTTCATCATGTTGACAATGTGGTGAGTCTTCTCTGTGAATTCATGAATGAACCTTCATAGAGAATTCACCTTTCCAAAGAAAGAATGGACCGCAATCTTACTAGTAGAAAGAGCAAGCTCTTGGATGGATTTGACTCTTTTTGGGTTGATCTTTATGCCTTCTCGGGATACAGTGTGACTAAGAAGTTTCCCTTCTATAACCCCAAAAACTAATTTTTTAGGATTGAGAGAAATGCCATTTTGTCGACATCATTCTAGCACTTGTTGTAAATGATGCACATGATCAGGATGATGTTTGGAAAAGACGGTCAAGTCATCAAGATATACCATAATAAACTTTCCTATTTCATTTCTGAAGGCAAGATCCATCGCTCTCTAGAAGGTGGCGCCAGCATTGATCAAACCAAAAGGCATTCTGTGATATGCAAAGGTGCCCCAAGGTGTAGTGAAAGTGGTCTTATGTTGGTCTGCTTCATCAACTTCCACTTGATTATATCTCAAAAAACTATCTAATATTGATAACATCTCTGAGCCAGTCACTGTCTGCAGTAGCTGATCTATAATGGGCAGGGGGTAGTTGTCTTTTAAAGAGGATTGATTTAAATTTATAAAATCAACACAGAGGTGAATTTCTCCATTTTTTTATCATAGAGACTATGTTCACAATCCAGGTGGAATGATGGATTGAAAAAATTATCCTCGCATTTAACATTTTCTAGATCTCAGAAAGAATAGTACCTGATATCTTGGGGTTGTACTGCCTTTGTTTCTGCTTGTGAGGCAATGACCCAACTTTGAGAGGAATTTCATGCCAAATTTTTTTATGCTTGAAATATTTTAGATCATCATAAGAGTATGCCAAAACATCAATGTAATGGTGAAGCAGAGTAATGAATTTGAGTTTTTCATCAGGAGTGCAACAATTCCAATGTTGACCATTTTGGGATTATCTTCTGTACTCAAATTTATTTGATCAAAATCTTTAGAAGAACTTGAATCCATTAGTCGCTTTTTGATACACCTATCATGCTTATCGAATAGCTTCTCAAGAAAACTAACCCTTTGGGAATTTTATTCCCTTTGAGTTGAAGGAACTCTTCACTAGTTTTTAAATTTGTTTCAGGAGCTGATTCTTGTGGTGGAGATTCACTGTCTTTAAAATAGAGCTCCTCAAAGCTATCCATCTGTTCTAGAAAATCAATGATTTGGTTTTTCTCATTAAACACTTGCCAATGGTTGGCATTATCAGGTACACTTGGTCAAAAGACCAGTTCAATAGTGTACTTGTGCTCTTTAAAATCTTGGTGAGGAACCATGAGAGTTGCAAAGATGGCCAAGGAATCTACTCGATCATTGAATTCTCTGGGCACCACAGAACTACTAAAAGCCTCAAAACTTTCAAGGTAGTCCCACACTAGATTGTGATAATGTCACAATCTTTCATTCTTGGTTTGATACAAGTTCTTCACCTGATAAATCACCAATTCAACATCTCCTCGAGCGTGAAAAATACTAACATCTTTAGCTTGAGCAACTTTCAATCCGAGCAATAAAGATTCATACTCAGTGGTGTTGTTGGTATTGCTGAACTGCAACTTATACGAATATGGAAAATATCTCCTTGCAAAGATATCAAAACAATTCCAGCTCTAGAACCGTTAGAAGAATTACTGCCATCAAATTCTAGAATCCAGACATTATTAGAATCTGATCTCCTTTCAGACTTCTCTTCATTAGAAAGGGAAGATCTTTTTTTATCTGAACTGTGCTCCACCAATTATTTTGATTTTCTGTCTGAATTTTTTGGATTGTCACTTATATAACTTTTGTCTGATGAAATAAAAACATCTTCTGTAGGTAGAAAATAGTTACCTATTCCTGAGGATTCAAACAAAATTTGAGCTTCAGGGGCTGATGTTTGGGTGACAATGTATTTTGACTCCTTCTCAGGAAGCAACCTTTGCATGATGCCCTTGACAGGTATCCTCGCCTCAGACAGGTCTATGTTCAATTCTCCACCAACATTCTTACAAAAATTTCGTCCAAGCAGAATGCCATAGGAAGATGGAACGTCGGCCACCAAGACTGTCATTTTAATTTTTTTTTGGGAAGGTCGTGAATGCAAATTGGGCATCTTTGATCTATCCCAAAAGTGGCACTTGCTTGTTTTCCATAGAGAAACATCTCCCAAAAGTTTTAGTTAGAGTGAGACCGAGAGAGTCTGCCACCTTAGCGGGCATCACATTGTCAGAAGTGCCAGAGTCTATTATGCAGTTGCTCAGCTTATGACCATTTATCAACAGGGAAACATAGAAAGGTTCTATCTTCCCAGGGGCAACAGAAGAGTAATGACAAGATTGTTTTGAGTGAATGTATTCTTTGAGGGATCATGAGTTACCTTTAAAACATCTTGTCCTATAGGGATGGTTTTATTATTGATGCATTTAACTAGCCTATCCAACTGCTTAGGGTTGGCTTGTAAGTATTCAAACTCAGACATTTGGATCTTAATCTTATTAGTATGGTCAATTATATCAAATGACTGCAAAGAACTAGGAATAGAGGAAGGAAGTCCATCATTATGGGTTTGGATGGGTGTGGTACTGGTCTGAGAAATTGAAGCAGAAGGTGCAGAGTTGTTTGAGATACTTTTTTATTGATCACTGGGTCCTTTGATTGGAAAGGCAGTGAAGTCCCCCATTTAGAAATTGTAATTATTGGTCAAGATTCTTCCCTTATTTTCCCCTTATCAGCTTGTTGAGTTGACTAGTTCTAAGACCTAGT
This sequence comes from Torreya grandis, assembly GCA_037957365.1. Classification (NCBI taxonomy): domain Eukaryota; kingdom Viridiplantae; phylum Streptophyta; class Pinopsida; order Cupressales; family Taxaceae; genus Torreya; species Torreya grandis. The sequence goes on from JARHVA010002617.1 coordinate 1,666,973, forward strand.
AAAAATAGCGTATGATCCATCAAATATTTCTCTCTTAGTTTTAGCTTCATCTTGGTAATTTAGAAAACCAATGTTGGAGTCGCCAGCTAATTCTTCTTTGCCTTCTGCAAAGAGATCAACATCATCTTCTTGGTCCAACTCAAGTTGGAAAGAGAAATCATGTTCAACTTCATGATAACCAATTGTTGAGTTAGCCGATGATGCTTCAATGGTAAGCTTCCCCTGTGGGGGAGGGAGATGATTTGGTTGCCCTTGATTCTTGGAAGCATTGCCTTGATATGACTAGTTGGAAAATGTCCTCCTTGGTATATCCCGATAAGAAGGGCAGACATCCCTTGTGCCATTTGCTTTTTCAGAGCTAGCAATTCATTTGCTAGCTTTTGCACCATAGGATTAGTGGTGCCTGTAGAGAAATTTTTAGAAGATGAAGAAGGTTTATTTATGTTAGGATCTTTTCTTATCTTTCCTGCCAAGATAAGATCATCTTCAACCTCAGTGGCCAAAATATAAGCTACAACAAGATCTATGTGGCCAGCCCACCTCAATAGGAAACTCACTTCAGGAAGCTGAGAATTGATGAAGAAGCACTTAAGATTTTCTAGCATCGGCTGAGCAATTGAAGGAATCTTGTTCCTCAACTTGTCAAATTTAGCAATGAAGTCTCACATGGGTTCATGAGGCTCCTTCTTCATTTGTGTAAGCTAGGCTAACATGGCATGTGCATCTTCTACGGGTTTGAACCTAGCCTCAAACTTGGCCTTGAGAGTGTTTATTCAGTTACTATTTATGCTTGCAGATGATAAAACCAGTCTGTGGCAGTGCCTTGCAATGTTTCCACAAATAGCCTGACCGTTATATCTTCAAATTCAATGCCTATCACACCCCAAGCTATGCAGAAAGATGCAATATGTTCATCAGGATGACCTCTCCCATCACCATAAAACTTGGAAAAATTATTTCTTGAACTACAGGGTAGTTCATGTAAAGGTGGGGTCAGATTCAGAGGGCCAAAAGTGTTACCCCAAGGGCCTTGGGCTACCTTGATATGACGATTGAAAGGAGGGATAGCGAACCTCTGTAGGGTACGTATAGACAAAAATTTGCTAGCAGAGGAAAGATAAGCTTTGCTTGATATTGGGGACCTGACGTTGGTAGGAGGAAAACTCTTGGTTCGTTGAAGGTGAGATTATGGATGAGAAAGGTCAAAATTATTTTGCTGCACAAACTTGAACACAGGATCAACAATACCTTGAGCTCTCTAGCTTTGTGTATAGCATGGATTTGCCAAAGTGTAGAATGGAAAATAACTATAAATGCTTCAATTTGAAGCTTGAAGCTTTAAATTGCGCATTCTTCCCCAGCGAAGTCATAAAAAATTGTTGGGTGAATATTTTGTCATCAACTAACTGACGACAAAATGGGTATATCAACCACAACACAATGAGATTTATACAGCAAAATGGGTGTGGTTACCACAACATAATGAGATAAATCTCTCCTCTCAGCAAGGGGAGGTTCCCTATAAACTATAATATACTAATATAAACTAAAAATAGACTCAGGGGTGAAATCATACCATCCATCTCTCTTTTTTTAGAGATGATGTTCACAAAATAAAGGAGAATTCTTGTGTAATTATTGAAGGCAATTCTCTTCTTTCAAAAATGATGTTCAGCAAACAATAGGAATTCTACCTGAGTAGTAACTGGATCTGCAAGAAACCCGTGAAAGCAAAAAGTCTTTCATTGTTTCTCCTACTGATTTAGGACAAAGTAACACAGTAGTATGAAGTGCAACACAAAGTCTCCACTGAAAACTACAATAGAGTAAAAGATTACGAAGGATAAGGGGAGCTCAAAGTCTCTCCAATATCCTGAAACATAAAACACACAAATTAAAGACAATTATGGTAGCACAAAGTCTCCCACAGTCAACTTCAGGATATCTTTTAGATTATTTCCACTTGTTCTGCTTATTTGATTAAATGGACAAGACTGTATTTAAGAATAAGACATAAGAACGATTTCTTAGATAACACAAGCTATTTCAACACAAAATCTGAAAGCTCACTTGCTTTCTCATTCACTTGATAAAATATGATTAACAGTCTGAGCTCAAAGTCTCATAAATGCCTTTCAATTTAGGCAGAGTTTCACTTCTAATAACAGAGATATCTCCCTTCTACAAACTGAGAGATTACAATATATAGCCTCCAAAGAAAGACTTTGGCACTTGTTTTCATAAAATGGCCCATGCTGCATTGAATGCATTGGAAAGAGGAAGTTATGTGCATGGGCCATGCTGGAGCCATTCAAATCATATCAAATGTCCTCTCCAAAGCATGGGTTGCTTGATCTTCTGAAAGGTAAGGCCGCTCCTCTTTATGATACTTACACGACTGTCCACTCGTCTTTACTCAAATGAAGAAAAATAGGCCGCACTATTGAATGCTTGCACTCTCTGATATCCACTTGGTGGACTATTCCACCCACTGAAATAACTCTTCCGCCAACGCTTTTGGATTCTCTGTTTGATTCCCTCTTTCCTTGTTATATTTTGTCTCTTCCTGGTGATTCGAGCTCTCGGGGCTATCTTCTCACCTTCTGCTGGCTTCTTCGACTCTTTTCTCAGTGGATAGCTGAGTTTGTCCTCGGGTCTACATTATTTGAAAATCAACAATTATTTCATTACCCATAATTTGACATCCACAGGGACGTCATTGGTCCCTTGAACTATTTTGAACCTTGAACCTTTGAACCTTTCAGAGTTTACCGGTTCAATAGTTCAACGGTTCGACAGTTCGGCGGTTCTATGTTTTGTAAAGAGCCGCATTTACTTAGTCTTCTTTAGGAGTTCAATGTATCATTGAACCAATTGTTTGAACAATTTGGTTTAACCTTTTTCTGGAATCTTCCATTTGAACCATTCGCTTGAACTTTGAACTTTGAATCTTTAAACCCTTTGAACGCGTTGAAGCTTTCAACTCGTTGAACCTTTGAACTCTTTGAACCTTTCGGAGGTGGAGTTCAATGGTTCATTCCATATTATTGAACCCCGCCGCTGAACCTTTTGATTGAACCTTGGCGTTGAACCATCCTTACAATTTTTTAGGAAATGCCTTAAGTGTTTTGAGATTTTTCCTTGCGAAAGCCCACCTTTTGAACCGGCGATTTCCTTAGCCGAAAAGGCTTGTTCAATGGAATAACTTGACTGCTCAGAACATTTTGAGAAAAAAAGAGACCATTTTGGCCTGCAGGACCGAAATGGTCGACATGTTGTCCACAAAAACCAGTGACGGATTTTGGGAACAATAATATCGAATAAAATAGTATAGATATAATGCTGCTTATGCTTCCTATTATCACTTTAAGTTGTATAGACTGGCCCTTGGTTGACCATTGCACCAATCATCTCCTTTATTACAACATTTTAATCATCATTATAATCACTTATATATTATTGAGCCCTAGTGAGAGTTATATCTTATGTCACAAACTTAGGTTTTGGAACCCTTTTCTCTTGACATTTGAATGTAGATCACCCTTTGCTAGGTCTACAATTATTCTAGGTCCTCACTTGATCGTTCAACTACGCGCGAGCTCTATTGTTATGACCTTATTTGAGTCCTAGTCGATTGAGAGAAAGACGATGGTTAATAATGTCCACGTGTAAAACTCTTATCTCTTTTTCTTTGTGCATGGACATGTAGATGGGATGAAATATTACATTTATCACGTAAATTATTGCTCCAATATAATACTTTGCATAGTGCTAAATAACTTTAAATAATACAAAAATACTCAATAATAACAACAATTTTAAACTAGTGAATAACACAGGAGGCTTTTTATGAATCACTATATAAATAAATAAATTTTATTAAGAATTGAGTAAACTTAAACACATTGTAAATACATGATATAAAAAATATAAAATATTAATTAGTTCAAACATAAACATATTAATTGTTATTTGGCAAAAACTTAAACCCATAAATAAATCTTACTATCGCTGGTAGGACTAAAAAGTGAATGTATTTCCACGTCTACAATGACGAAAACCGTGACAATACACAACATTTTAAAAAAGCGTCAGTTTTGTTTAAGGAGGGGGTCATTATCGAGGAGTATTCCCCTACTCCCCCATATAGGGTGGATAGGGTTGCAAGCACCCATCGCTGCATCCATCCCATGATTTGAATGAATGAATGAATGGAAGATTTTATTGACGTCCACAAGACCAAACAATCTAAAGGACCAATAACCGAAACATCAAGACATTCTTACTATTCTTTTCGATATCAAATCTTTTACTATGAAGTTTGATCAATAAAGTAACTGTATTGTGCAACCTAGGCTCTTCAAAAAACTCACTTAAGCTGCCTACTTTCAAACTGTTTTCGTATTGACTCTGAATATCCACATACGCCGTGCATTCAATGATGAAATGTCTTTCAGTTTCAACCACCCCTTTGCTATAGAAAATGCAGGGTCTTTCTTCCCACTTTTCCTTTGGAACCATCCATCTACTAGTTTCGCACCTAAGATGATGTGACCCAATCTTCAATTGAACTACTAAAATCATAGTCTGCATATAAACCTTCTCACCATGCTCCCACGTGAAATTGAATTCTTTAATATAATGCATTTTTTTCCATCTACTCTGATTTGTCGAGATCACAGCTATGAATTTCTTAACACAAACTTATTTATTTCCTAATTGTTATTTAGAACATTCTTGTAAATTAATGTCAATTAATGTCCCACTTGACGAACCATTTATTATTTAAACATGAAGTTATCATCCATTAAAGATCGTCTCATTGTTTAGTCGACAAGGAGACCAGCCGGTTGGCTCTACGAATGTTAGTTGACTAATTCTACATCTCCAGCAGTAGATCAGCTCTATAAATTACCGTCTTGTAAAAAAATTTAAGCTCCCAGAGCAACACAGAACAATGGCGTCACGTCAGAGTTATCACAGTTGAGCCTTGACAATCTGCATACTTGTTTTTGCATGCATTTGTGAACGCAGTGACTGGCTTGGCCCATTCATACCCACATGAGAACAACAACATTCTGTTTTTTTGATTGAAGAGCTTCTTCAGGTTGATTGATTGTTCTGAAACAGAAGTACAAATGGGAAAAGAGGTTGTGAATAAGCAAGTGATCTTCAAAGATTACATTACAGGGGTGCCAAAGGAATCTGATATGGAGCTCAAGTCCAGCCGCATTGCCTTCGAGGTGAGGAAGGGGACACAGGATGTTCTAGTCAAGAATTTGTACCTCTCTTGTGATCCTTATATGAGAGGGAGAATGCGAGACTACCACAATTCTTATATACCTCCCTTCACCCCTGGATCAGTAAGTAAGCACACCCTTTTTCCTCCTCCTCCTCCTCCTCCATTTTAACTTCTTTTAGTCCCTCTTCCTCTTGTTAGAGATTTTTTGCTAAGGTTGAGTTGTTTGTTGACTACACTAGCAACCAATTTAGGGTTATTCGATTGCTATTTTAGATTATCTTTAAGCATTTTTTGGGTGCCCATTTATTCACCTCAAGTAGTCTACTAGTTAAGAATGTTTATAGTTGCATAAATCCTTGTAGTTTTTTTCTTGATCGAACTTTTGAGCTGGTAAGGCCCAGCGACCAAACACTAACCAGCCTAAGTTCTTCTTCTTCTTCTTTATACCCCTCTTATCTTTCCCTTGTATATTAATTGGAGTACAATCAGAGATTAGTTTCTGAGGTTGAGACTTTTTGTATGAAATGCAATTTAATTTAATTTCGAAGTTTGTTTTCCTGATACTAAATTGTCTTTGAGCTTTCTCTTGGGTGCACATTTATTCACATTAGCTATCTATTTAAGGACGTTTCTAGTAGTATGGAGTCACAGACCCCTATAAACCCATCCCTGATTTATTTGCTTGCTTAATTAAAACTTTGACCTGGTAAAGCTCAGGGATCAAGCGCTAACTACTAAACAGCCCATGTTTAAAACTCAACTGCTACAGAAATTCTCTAGCAGAGGGTACACCCTGGTTACCAAACGCTAGGGGTTCTGGGTAATCCCGGATATCACACCTAGTTGCAGGAGGAATCAATCCAGGCCTGCAAACAAACAATCAAAAGTTCATTACTCTCACCTCTTTACATTTATCAAGTGGGTTTGCCCTATCGGATTGGGTATCAGAGTGGATTGATCACTTCCCCTCAATCTGAGTATAATAGATTTATCTATGGATGAAAATTATCATTATTTTTTGGTTGGTAAATCATGGGTGAGGTTATGGGCCACCTTAAATGTGCCATGGGGTGAGCTTGGACTACAGTCTTTAGATTTGTAGACATAGGTCAAGCTTGAATGTATCCCATAATTATAATACCACAACCTCACCGCATGTTTCCTAGAGTTAATGGACCACCTTATTGCAGTGGAGGGATTTGAGCCTGGAGTGAAAATTATTATTATTTTTGTTGCTGTTATTGTTGCAACAAATTCCAATAACCTTCTCCCCAAAGTTCCTTCCCACCAATTCACCATTTAGGATTCTTGTATACACGAGCAGCCAGTGGTCATATTGGTATTTTTTAGTTTATGTTAGCATAGTTTCTTGGCAGCTGCATTACTTAAGCCTAACTGGGATTGCATGTCATAGTATTTTCATTATAAGGGTTATCATGGCTTAAATTTAATACTTGGATAACTTTTTGGACAACTTCTCAGCTTGCAGGATTCTTGTACCAATGCATTGCTCAAGTCCAACTGGGATTGCAGATCGTATATTATTTTGTTAGAAGAAGAGCTACGTGGTTTGAATCCAATGCTTGGATAACCTTCTAGACAAACTTAGGAAGGCTAGTTTTTTTAGCAACAAGGAATCTGGGATGGGGCTTTTAAGAGGTTAGTAGAAAACAATATTCAGGACAAATACAATGTCATCATGACTAGCATTTCACCTACGGGAGAAAAAAGTATTAATAGTATTATTATTATTGTTTTTGAAATGATTGCAGAAAAATCGCATGACCTTCTCCCTATGTTCCTTGCCCTCTATTTAAGTAGACTTTTGCTTTACCACTCCTTGGACTCTGGAGTGACTCGAGCCTATTTGCAGATATACGCATATACCAAGTAGGAGGATATTGATTGATGTTCTCAATACACACTAAATCGTTGTAGGAGTCTTCATTATTTCTGTTATATATATATATATATATTAGGATACAAAAATCAATTCATATTACATTTCTGTCCAAGTTTCCAATTGTTCATTTTGATCCAAGCAGCAGCCTACTTTTGGTTACAAGCATCAAGAACCCTATCTTGAAGGCTGCACCTTTTGTTGGCAACTGCATAGGGTGAATAATGTAGCAATGCTTTTGCTCAGGGCCCAGTTGCAAGAAACGCGACAGGCCGGGCCCGTTTCATGATTTTAGGGCCTGCAATCCATCTACAACAAAAAAATGGCTGTTTTGGATGTCTTGGGTCGTTTCTCTACTGGTCCGAAACCTTATGACAACAAGGTGCAAGTGACAGCCGTTTAGGGGCAGGTTGGGGGCCATTTTATGAGTCCAAATGCTTGCAGATGGCATCTGGTGTGCCTCATTCCATCTGCTGCCATTTCCCCACTCAAATACATTTTTGTCAATGAATCTGATGACATTTCCATTCTTTCTATCCTCTGCTTGGCAAAATTTAACACAACAATCAAGCCAATAAGTCCACAACTTTTCGACTAAATCACAAAGCTGTGAAAGTGATTGCTGCACATAACCACGGAGGCTGCTGTGGAACTTTATTTAATAAGTTATCCACAGAAAAAGTGGTGGTTTGATTATCAATTTTTCTTTTATATAAATGTTTTTTTAGCTTGTTGGTAATGAACAGTTTGAAGGTGAAGTCCTGTCTTTAGTGATGGATTTTGATGAGAAGAATACTCATTGTGGAGGTAGTTGGAGCTTGGATGGACCGAACATTGGTCAGGTCGAGACTTTTGTGTGAAAATAAGACAGTAATTCACGTCATCT